>CABFOV010000026.1:0-107818 GCA_902141375.1 Timema poppense | reverse complement strand
TGTTCAATGACCAGCACTAACGTAGCACTAACGATTGCACTAGGTCCGGTCGTTAGTGCTGCACTATAAGTTGGTGGGCGGGGCCAGGTTGACGTCAACTTGGCCCCGCCCAATGATTTTGGCTTATAGCTTCCACAAAAATGTAGCACTAACGAAATTTTTGTGTTCAATGACCAGCACTAACGTAGCACTAACGATTGCACTAGATCCGGTCGTTAGTGCTTTCATGGGCGGGGCCAAGTTTATGCACCTCTGGGACGGCTGTGGTACACCCTCGCCACGGCTTACCGTTAGTTGAGCAAGAACTTATAGCACCTCACGCCTACAAAGGGAAACAGTCACCCCACCCCTAATCTTTCGTAACCCACCGCAGACGTACTCTCGACTTTTTAGGCAAGGGCAAATCAATTAGTTATCCAAGTGGGCCACTTCAAAAAATCTTAAAATTTGGGGGGCCAGACATTTAATTCAATCTGGCAGTTATTTGGAACGTTATAAGATTATACTTTAGTAGTTTAGGACGGTTAGGGAGGAGGGGAGGAATGTAACTTAATTTAATATTATATAAAATATTGATATATTTCAGTAAAATTTAAAAAATGTAAAAGATAGAATAGGACTATGCTTCGTAAATATGAAGAAGTATATAGTGTCAAATTCATTTAAACATAAATAATCATTATTAAAATATAAACCTTTAATGGTAAAAATACATTAAGATTAATTACAAGCAAAGCACTTTGCTATTACTATAAATAATGCACAAACAATAAGCCAGGCAAATATCAACTGGCGAGACATCGGCTGCTGTTGGGTGGAGGAAAGAAGAGATGTGAGTCACTCTCAACCACCCTGTCAACAATCCACCTGCATTGTTCAAGGTCAAAAGCAAGAATATGTTATATATCTCACCAGTTATGTGGTGGAGTTTGGAGGAAGAGATACCTGGTCTAAAGTGGAGGACGCAAGCCGCTGGAGGATACACTCGCACTTTTTTGTAAACACACGATGTTGGTGGCGCCAAGAACCGAATAATACTGGGCTTGCACTACTGACAAGAGACTAAAGATATCTCTGGCCGTTTAAGGTAAAGCGCCTCTACATACCGTATGAACTGTATGACGCATCTCCAGTGATACAGTAGTTGGACTTTCAATCCGCGGGTCAATCTGCGGAGCTTGGCGGGCCAGATGTAGCCCACGGGCCACTATTTGAATAGCCCTAGTTTATGCCATCAACATCTGTCAGTACTATGTATCATCACATGTGTGCTAGCCAAAATCTTCAGTGAATTGAGGTTAAGGATCTTTAACAGCCATTTAGAGAGAAAAATGTTTATGTATCGATTGAACTGGGAGATAAGAATTATCCATCTTGTTTTACAATCTCCATGGCACTACATCTAACACAAAGAAGTGTGGCCAGTCCTTCAAATTCAAATGTAACATATTTTACCGGATCAGGAAATTGCAACCTTTAACGGGATTGGAATATTGATAATATAGAACTAAACTTATTCATATAGTCCTTGGAGTATGATTGCCTATTTTCTTGAAGCTAGACGCTGAGTCACATACTGTACGAGAGTTAAAGCCCAGTATTTAATTTCAATTATATCATTTTCATGCTCTTTTTGTACGAGTAAGTCAATCTATAGATAGAATAGGGAAATTTGCGTTTTAGAACAATAACAAGAAACATGAATGTCACTTTTAAGTTTTATCCCTCCAAAGCAATATACTCGTAAATGTCAGCATATTGGCATTTTTATCCTCTAGACCAGGGCTTTTTAAACTCTTTCCACTCGTGACCCCTTTTCACCTGAGAAATGTTTACGCAACCCCTTATATACAAATCAAACATTTACTGATAATAAATCATAAACATATTATTTTATTACAATTCTTTGGAAGACATATAATTTCACCATTTATTAAAGACGAAAACAAGTGTTGAACCTACTAGTTGGTATATAAGTATAAAAAATAGGTATAAAAATCAAACATTTACTTATAATAAATCATACAAAAATATATTTTAAAACAGTTTGTTGGTATATATATTATTTTACCATTTATTAAAAACGAAAGCAAATTTGCATACTAATGAGATGGATGTGCTTGTTTATATAAAGAATTGAATCTTGGCGTAATATTTGATACTGCAGAACGTAGAGCATCTTCAATATTTATCAAAGTTGACAGAACTTTTAATTTTATAATCGTAAATGCTGAGAAAGTCACTTCATATAAATATCTAGTACAAAATGGCATAAATATACTTAGGGCCATTTCAGAAATTGCTGGAAATTCTGTCCCAATTCCAGGTTAAAATTCATTTAATGATTTTTCAGTAAACTCAATTTTTAAATCTGTGTCACTTGGTATCTCAGTAAATTCTTCTTTAACTTTTAATGACAGATGACTGACTTTTTTATTTCAACTGAGTATGGTTTAAGGACCCAACTCAGTATTTTGGAATCACAATTTGAATGGAAGTATTTCTGAAACTGTATCTCCAAACACTTCAGAATATCAACTATAACGCTTAAAACTACATCTTTTGGAAGGTTATTTTTAACTATGAAATCATCTGTCGCTGTAAATATTTTTGAAGAACCATTTTACACCCTATTATTCAATATGTTAACATTTTAATAAAACTTTCAATTTTACCCTTTAACATACGTATGTTACAATTTGCTGTGTGTTCAGAACCAAGGTTGCAGAGAAATCGTGTGATGCAACATGGCGAGTGGTGCCAGAAACACCTAAGATTCATTACGCGTTTGGCTTTGAATTAATATTTAGTCGTTGCACGTTCAGAAACATTTCACTGTTGCCAAATTTTTCGTGACCCTCACATTTAGTTAAGCGAGCACATATGAGGTTGTGACCCACAGTTTAAGTTGGCCTGCTCTAAACGTTACAATTTTACAAGCATGATGTTATCCAGACTGGTCAGCTGTTTACCAACACAATATATAATTGAATCTATCAAAGTTGTGAACAAGTTCAAAAATTCTCATTTATTGCCATAAACTTTCCAAAACGTCGGCAAATTAAGAGGTGCAATTAGTGTTAGTTAGTTAATTAGTGTTTTGTGTAAATCTTGTCACTCCAAAGACTTTCAAAGTGACTGACCTTTTCATTTAGAATAACTCAACTTTCTGAACTTCCCTGCAATACTCTCTTTGGACTTTTCCGTTAAATATATAGTAATAAGAGAATAAGGTATCACATTTTCCCTGCCACACCGTATTGACAGCTACATAATATGTAATTATTGCATCAACTAAACGTTAAGTTTTAGTGTTGCGTTCTTTATTTGTATATTAATCATTTGACATAATCTTTAATGTCAGCTCTCTTACCATATTTATATGAGCCGTTTTTTGAAATGGAGATAGGAAGCATGGTTTACTGACTGTAAAAAATCAAAACCTCCAGTTCATAACATAAACACCAACTATTATAACCTAGGTAAAGTCACTCTTTTAATAAAATACACGTATTTTATTTAATGGTAATAAATACTTTACAATAGTTTTTGAACAAAATGTTTTTTTTATATAAGTTCAAATAAGGAATTATTATCAGGTGTTATGTCTTACAACAGGTCAATTCCTTTTGTCAGTGAACTTATACCACCAATGTGTCCTGTCTTTCGCCTCCTCCTTAAGCCCCCAGACTTTTCTTCGTTTCTTCAAGTCATCCAATATTTGAATCTCCTTCTTCCTAAGCTCTTCTTTCCCTCAATATTTATTTATATGACGTTGTACAGAAAAAAATCCTCCTAAGGATGTGTCCGACTCCGTTTGCTTTGCACCGAAGAATCATATTCACAAAGTTCTCTTCTTAAGACTTCTTCATTTTTAGTCCTGTCTGTCCACCTAATATTCACAAGTCCTCGCCAGACCCACATTTCAAATATCTCTAAGTACTTATTGTCCATTTTCTTAAGAGTCCAAGTTTCTGCTCCATAAAGCACGATGCTCCAACCATAGCATTTAATCAGTTTCTTTTTAAGTTCCTAACTCAACATGCTGCTCAGTAATAACCTCTTCTTGTTGTACGCTTCCTTGATCATTCCAGTCTCTACTTAATTTCCTTGGTGAAGTATGCATCCTTTGTCACCAGACTTCCCAGGTATTTGAACTGATGTATGTTTTCCATTTCCTGGTTTCCAATGTTTATTTTCAATGGCTCTTAATTTTTTTTAAATCACCATCAATTTTGACTTCTCACTGTTGATCTCGATGCCGTATCTTCTCTCTGTCTTCACCAACCAATCCATAATTTCCTGCACCTCTTATTTACTTTTAGCCAGCAATGCTAGATCATCTTCTCATTTTATTGTGTTGGTGACGCGTCCTCCTATCCTGAAGTTGCCAAGTCCCTACAGGGCTTTCCTGGACAGCCACTCTCCATAAAAGTTGAACAGAGTAAATGACAAACACCATCCCTCTCTCACTCCCATTCCTGAATATCTACGCTATTTGTCTCTCCCCATTCTTAGCATTAAGAGAAGAATTTATCACATTTTCCCAGATACATAATATTGACAACAACTGCTTCATCGATGGTTATTGCATCAACTAAACATGGATTTTAAGTGTTACTTTATTTATATTTATATTAATCATTTGACATACACTTTGATGTCAGCTCTCTTACAAAATTTTCTGAGCTGGATAGGAAGCGTGGTTTATTGACTTTATTAAATCAAAATCTCCAGTCCATCACTTAAACATAAACCATCATAGCCTTGGTAAAGTCACCCCTTTGTTTAAAGATAGGTATCTTGATTTAATGGTAATAAATACTTTAAAACAGTATCTGCACACTATGTGGGTTTTCTAAGAGTTAGAATAAGAGATAATATATTATTAAGTTCAATAGAGTTTGTTAGCATACGAGGTATGGATATTAAATAATCGGACTGAAGTCATAACACATTTTATTCGTCACCAATTACTGCAGAAGTTTTATCGCATTCAATGTACTCCTCTTGGCGATCTCTACACCGCTCCATATGACGTTTCCATTGTTGAAAGCAGTGCTGGAAGTCCTCTTCTGTCAGCTGGTTGAGAACCTCCGTCGCTTTTGCTTTAACCGCTTCCACACCTTCAAATCTTGTCCCCTTCAGCGCCGACTTGACCTTGGGAAATAGAAAAAAGTCACAGGGGTCAAGGTCGGGCGAGTACGGTGGATTTTCCAACACGGTGATGTCGTATTTTACAAGGAACACTTTCACAGACAAGGCAGAATGGGCTGGTGCATTGTTTTGGTTTAGGATCCAGAACTTGGTCTTCCACAATTAGGGTCTTCGTCTTCTCACACGCTCACGTAGGGCCGTCAGAACCTCGATGTAGAAATGTTGATTGACCGTCTGACCCCCGGGTACCCAGTGAACGTAGACAATGCTACGAATGTCGAAAAAGACAATCATCATTGCTTTGAATTTGGATTTGCTCATCCTGGATTATTTTTTTTGCCTTGGCGAGCTTCGGCTCTTCCAATGCATGGTTTGCCTCTTTGTTTCGGGATCGTAAGTAAAAAACCACGATTTATCACAAGTAATCACCTTGTCTAACAAATCTGGATCAGTGGCGATGTTGTTTAGGATGTAAGTACAAATGTTATGTCTTGATTCCTTTTGCTCGGGAGTGAGGAGTTTCGGCACCATTTTTGCGCAAACCTTCCGCATGTTAAATGATTCATGCAAAATCTGTCGAACACTTTCTTTGTCGATTCTTGTCATTTCAGCAAGCCCTCGGATTCTCAGAAGACGATCAGCGCGGTTTAATTTACCAATTTTTTTCAATGTTTTCACCCGTTTTTGACGTTGAGGGCCGTCCTTGGCGCCGATCGTCTTCGGTCGTTTCACTCCCTTCTTTAAACTGTTTAAACCACTCAAAAACTTGTGTGCGGGATAAACATTCATTCCCGTAGACTTCTTTCAACATTGCATAAGATTCTGTGGCAGTTTTCCCTAGTTTAACAAGAAACTTGAGGTTAACCCGTTGCTCCGTTTGACCACTTGGCATTTTTCCGACGCGCCACTAGTGCATAGACTAATTCAATCAACTGCTACAGTCAAACTGAGTGACCTGCTGGCTTGTCTAGCGAGCTCAGGGTGGGGGAAGGACCAGCAGACACAGTCATATTCAAACATGTCGCGGCACGCTCGCAGTTTGCTGGGAGCAGCATCAGTCCGGTTATTTAATAGCCACACCTCGTATAATAGGACTTATAAGCTTCAAGTTTGTGCTCCACTTCACTATTTTAAAAAGTATACTCGTGGTTCAATGGAATCCGATAAAGATTTCTTCAATCTCTAATAAATTAACCCATTTAATTAATGTCTACATTTAACACTTGGTGAAATAAACACCATAATATATAGGTGCATATCTTCCATAATACAGCAATTGTAAAACAGCGATCACTAAATAGCAATAAGCAGACATTAGCTATCTGGCAAATTTATGTACATTTAAAATGATTGTGAAAATAAACAAACTTTCAACTGACATAATTAATCTTTTGTTTTTAACTTACATATCTATGATTTGTTTAAAATGTACATGTAATTTTAAACTCTGGGTAAAGGACAATAATAATTTAATTTATTATGAATACCCTAGAGATTTGTATTAAAGATCAAATAGTTTAAAACTGAAAAGTAACGATACTACAGTGAATTTGTTGATATAATAATATTAATATTTGCACCGCGTCTTACTACCCGTTCGGGTTATACGCTTTTGTTGATATAAATAGAGCTAATTGATAAAGTGCAAATTATTACATAAGTCAAATCTCAGTACATTTTTATTAGTTAGTAAATATATATAATCAAGTAATATTATTTGATTCTAACTCTCAACTGGATATATTTATATTGATGAAAAATCACACTTTTAAAGGCTATTTTATAGGAGCTTTGAAGTTCATAAGTTTATCATTAGGAAGAAAAAAATTAAATATTTGCTGGTGTCTGCTAATATACATTGTACCAAAATATAATACATTATGTTAAAGAAAAACTATGTTATGATAATATGTTTATAATAAAAAAAACTACTTTAAATTTACTCATATAAATTCATTTTTTAGGAATAAATCAAGTAATATTTTCCCCCTTTGATACTTGATTAATATTATAGTAATGATTCCGCATTAACCATAATCGATAACTAGCTATTCTTAATACAAACTCTACTACACATAAAATTTACCGGCGATTTGAAATGTATAAGTTACTATTTCTATTTGAAAAACTACTTTCATATCCGTTAGCATAAAAATGTACGTAAAAATAATAAGCTCATAAAAACATTGTAATTTGTATTTTGATTATCATCAACATAATCATCATCATCATCACTACGTCTTACTATCTGTTCAGGCTATACGTAGGTTATGCAACGATGATTGTGTTATTTTTATACTACAAAGTTCTCAAGTAATTTAAGGAAAGAAATTAAAAAAATCGTGTTTAATAAATCAAATTCAAAAATAGGATTATATTAAAAGCATATTCTTTCTTTAAACTAGTAGTTCACTTGTCAACTTCTAAGAGCTTTAAATAAAGATTTATTAAAGAGATTAAATTAAATTGTAAATCATAGTTTTTTTAGAACACCTAAATAATATTATATTAGCTGGAATGTTAAATGTTATATTTTACAAATATATATACTCCATTCACGGTAGGAATTACTCTCTGAAAGGTCTTTTTTCCTACCAATATCCTACTATATAATATATTTCTGGTAGGGAAAAAGACCTTTCAGAAAACCACTCCTACGCTGAACAGAGTTTAGTTACCATAAACTGTTCTTTAAAATTAAACACTAAAAGCACTACTATAATAAAATTATAATATAGGAGTATCTATTAAAATGTCCATTAGTGATTAGTAAAATATTATAATGAAAATGTAATTTTTTGTAATGAAATAAATATAATAATTTTTAATGCAACAAAATTGCATAAATTGTGAATAAAGCTAAATGGATATTATAACAATTTTAATATCAACAAATACTTCATCTTTCGCCACTTGTTTCGTTATAAGTAAAATATCACATTTTAAAGAATTGCTATCGTAAGAGCCATAAGAATATGATATACCAAAATTAACCACGTTTTCGTGATTTTGTAACAATTTATCTAACTCCCACTATGACATTTTTATCGTAGAATACTTCATTTTAATGATTGAGGGGATTTACGTGTGTGTGTGTTTGTAACTTAACAAATAGAATGGTTACTAATAGGCCTATACATAAAATCTTGGACTCTTAGGCTTCTAATGTTTTCAAATATATTATGTAAACTTATTTAAAGTAAATGTCACTTTTGTATCAAATTAATGATTACATCATTTGTTTCCTTGTATCCCATATTGTCCACTCCACCCTCTTCCCAACATGTTCAATGGCAGCGATGTGGTCCTGGTGAGTTTACTACTTCATTGCAAGAAGACCAAGGTAAACAAGCTATCTATTGATACATTTATTGTATATTTACTCTCTGCCCGAAAGTTCTCCTTCACTTTAAAGTGGCTAGTATTTTAAAACTTGGATGCCACACTAAATAAAATCATCTTAGTGATCTTTTTATATTGGTCAAGGTCATTAGATCATTATAACTCACAATGTGGGAAAGACCGGTCACTTCCTACATCATCTCTGGAAGCTTGTGTATTTTAAATTCCACATTATTTGACTAATCTGATCTTAACATACTGATACCCGCCTCGGTGACGTAGTTAGCTAACACGCTAGTCGTGTTGAGCTCAACTGCCGAGGACGGGGATATCGAGGTTCGAATCTCGGTCGGGTCAATTGGGGGTGTTTTTTCCTAAATTATTTTCCACTCTCCCTCCACGCAAATGCGGGTTCACTTCCTCTAAATTAAACCTTAACAATTTCTAATCCATTAGCGTAATTAGTACTTAAGCGTATAACCCGAACGGGTAGTAAGACGCGGTGCTAAATTATTAATTAACATATTGATAAACTATATTGGTCACGAGTGATTCATAGTAAACTATAAAGTAGTTACTTAATTTATTCTAAGCAAATACAACAATTACAAGAATAAAAGTATGATAAAACGTTTTTTAAATATATCTTATGCCGATAAAATTTATGATTGGGCACTTACTCCTATAACATAGAACGCCTCAACTCATTATCTCCTCCCAAATATCCCGTCGGGCTCATGTAGGTCACGTTCGTGTACTTTCTTTATGTTGCACTATTAGATGCCACACCTTATATTTTATTGGCATAAGGTATATTTTTTGGGGGGGAAAATTACATATTTTTAGTTATGCTATCTTGAATAGGATATGTTTGAAATGATAGGTAAGGACCATAGTAAAGTTCAGATAAAAATCCAAGATAACTGAGAGACCAATACATGACCTGCAATGTCTGCACGATGCATCAAAGAATGGATTTAGATCAAATTTTAATAAAAGGCATTGTCATGCGTATTAGGAATATGTACAATGTTTAATATGTATGACTAATAGAAGTGACCGAAAAGTGGTTTGGCAAATCTTATGAAAGTTTATAATAATGTGAAAGTGGCACTCCAATTCTCTTAAAACGATTTCATTTATTGCTTGCTTGTGACTTCACGCGTTGAGAATCGAACCAAAAACATTTAAACATTGTTAGATACGCGATTCTTAGTTGTTTCTCACTTCATAGAAAATTAGTCTATTTGAGTTCTGGGGGATTTAACTATGCTTGGACATGATTCTACATAAACAATAGCTTACAATTTAAAATACATAATAAGATATATCATTTAAATAAAATATACTATGCATTTGATTGTAATAGCTGTAACATCAAAAGCAAAAACAAAAAATGTGTAATTATTTGGGGAAACCTAACGGTGTGCATCCCAGGCATTTGTTTTTACCTTTACACATAGTAGTCAAAATCTTAGACTGCTTGACCACAGATGCGGGTACCTCAAAAACTAAGAAACATCACAAGTAAAAGCATTATTACTCACCTTACTAAACCCAAGAGAAGGCACTTCAAGATTTTTTTTTCATACATGTGGCAAATTAAACACAAGTTTGTCAGGTAGCTTTAATAAAATAATTAAAACGTGGCATTAGCTTACGCACTTCGAGAAAACCAAACTGTGTCACATTGGGCGTGTTTATTCTTACTTTAAAACATATTTTGAGCTTGACGCCTTAAGCCACTTGACCATTGCCATTGTTAATTCCAAAACTAGGAAACATAGTTTAATGATATTTGACATATTTACTTAAGAAAACTTGAGAGTATAAATATAAGGGTATTTTTATCGCTCCTATAATTATTGTGATCCCGACGCATTAGACCACGTGAACATCAATGAGGTTAGCCTAAAAACTAATACTAATTTAAATTTTAATCATGTCAAATGTACAGTAAGTCATAAAACTGGAAAATTTAACTATATAACAGTTTTTTTATATTATTATATCCATCGGGAGCTTAACATAAGATATACATTATTTATACATAGTGACCAGATAAATATTTCAATCTTAAATTCTAAGATAAATGTCACCATCAGCTAAGTTTTCCTGTACAACACTAATCACTTGCAGCTAAATATAAATATATAAATACCTTATTTAGATGAACTTTACAAAAATCATACCAGATGTATTCGTATACTATACTGTTTTATGGTTGTTGTTTTTTTCAATTTTTCTGTAGGCGTACTCATAATTAAATAATTGAAGCCAGATTAAACAGATAACCACTTTATTGGCTCTCTTTATCATTCCCTTATTATAATATTGATTTAAATAAATACACCCCACAATATATTATAGCTAATCAAATAAACGTAAACACAAAATTAATTATAAAATAGGTTGGTATATTTGTCCCTAAATAACCGTTTTAGATTTACTATTGTATTTATAATATAAACAGTCCAAATGAATATATTTCATCAAAATCTAATAATTATTTGTATTTAAAATGTTCCCCATTTCGATTATATATTTTTGAAAGCTTTACAAATAAAACTCCATGTAATGATGTATATATCACATCTTTTGGTCAAATACAGGTTGTTTCTCTCTTTCTCGACACCTGAGTTTTCTTTATAACTTCAAACTAATGGACGTAATTGGTGTATAGGAAGCACTCAGGGTCTGAGAGTGAGTGAAACACCTGCAGTACATAAACACATAATTTATTTATGAATTCACAAGTTATTCATATTTGGTGGAGAAATTAATAAGGGTTAAATTTGGAAGCTGTGGTTCTGAATAATCAATGTTAATTTTTTAAAGTTATAAATGTGCTGCTTTCATGCCAAAGTTATTAGTAGCTTTGCATTACTGTCAGATCACCTAATAATTTCTCATTCATGCCAGATATTTCATTAGTACTGCACTTATGTATCAATTCATTAAGAAACCGTTCAATATGGTTTCTGGAGACTTGTCTTTTAAGGCCCTATACGGACTGTTGACTGGTCACTGGCAACTTGGTTGCTAAAAGACTAAGAAAAGGAGACCAAACGAGAAGACCAAACTGGTCGACTGCCAGTATCATTGGGGCCCTTCAAGAAAAATGGACATCGAGACCAGTTAGTTCCCCACGCGTCGCTCGTGTTTTTTTACCTACCGGCGACACGCTAGTTGCACCAACCACATGTGCAAGCGTACATATTATGTTCCGTTAAGCCTAATGGCTGCCATAGACATCGTTGCCAGTGACTATTCGGCAGTACGTATAGGTTCTAAAACATCATTTCAAATCAGAATATGCACTTCATAAGAATTAATAGGCCTACAATGTATTATTTTTATAATAAACTTGAATTATTTTGTTTTAAGCCTCTAAAATTTAATTTTTGCTAAAACTATATTGTGAATAATTTGGAATAGATCAAAAATATAAAATCAAATAAGATTTTATTTTAGGTACTTAACATTCACATTCTAAACCGACTGATTACGTCAGCACAATATTATAATATATGAGGAAATTTACATTTCACCAATAATAAATTTTATCGGCCATGCTAGGAATCGAACGCGGGATGCTTAATTCAATACAATAATTGCTACTGACTGAATTATTAAAACCATTGTTGTTAGTTCAAATTAAATAAACAGGGGGAGTTAATTTTTGGTTATGTTGTGTTTAGCACTAATTTCACTAAAATATAAAAAAGGGAAGCTTATGACGATATAAAATTAAAATACTTACTCATATATGCATAACAAAGACATAATGTAACGTGTTGTCTGGTTAATCAGACCTTGCTTGGACTATAATTGTGATTAATTGTTCTCATAACTCAATATAACAATCATTGGCTATGTATAAACGAAAATATATTCCTATGTGAGGCATGTAGATTAGAGACTGAGTGATTAATTGGTAAAATGGGAACTGAGGGGGAGTTACAATTTGAACAAGCACTGCTTACCCTACCAAAACTCCACAAATGCTAATGAAAAAGTTTTTGCATTATATTCACCGCGTATTTTAACCCGTTCGTCTTATACACATACGTTATTTACGCTAGTGAAATAGGGATGAGTAAGGTAGAATTTAAGATGAACTATACCCACACTTGCGTAGAAGGAGTGCTAAGCCATATAGGAAAAACAAACTTCAACACACTCAATTTAGATTCAAGTATCTATGTCCGGATTTTACTATAAATTATTTTAAGGTATGTTTTTTGTTTGTTTTTTCAAATTTTCTACAGCAAATTGAAAATAAAATTATTACAACCACCATTTCCTCGGTATATCAGTGTAGGCAATAGTATCAGTGAAATATTTCACTAAAGATTTACCATTTCCAATACTAAATTTTAAAATCATGGTTTTTTTTACATCAATTACTGTTTCCAGCCTATTGTATGGGTTTAATTCAACCGTGTATTTTCCTCTACCAGCTTTCCACACATATTGTAATTTCATATGCCTTAAATTTAACTTAAAACTAGGACAGGCATAACATCCATTACCTGGCCGTTAATTCATCACGGTGAAAGAGTACATTAACCAATGATACATTTTTCGGCCGTTCCGGGAATCGAACCCGGGACCCTTAAGCTAGTAGAGAGAGACACGCTACTGACTGAGCTAAGGTGTCGGACAAGCTATTTAAATTAATATGTTTAAATACTGCATTTGATGACAAATACTTTTGACAGTCATTTCAACCTGAAAAAACTGGTGTGAACAAGTTTTAAATTATAATTATCTGGTATATAGTTAAAAATAATGTGTCAAATTATGATATTGTTAATATTAATAAATAAAATTAATAATAAGGAACTCCGCACGGACTTTATCGCTCTATTGTTTAAAAAATTTAGATATTAACTCTAAATTCATAATATAATATACACTAACGAACCCGAGAAAAAAATGCGTTATATTTACGTAAAACATTTTTTAACTCATGGTTTTAAATTTAATAATTTTATTTTTAAAGAAATGACGTCTTCATTTGTATATTTGTACTAATGAAAAATACCGATATTGGGTCCCCAAGGGTCAACACTTCCTATTAAAATTTTGACTTCCTGTTAGAATTGTCATAATTTTACTAGGGTATGCAGATCTTAAGGTTATCGCATTGCTATTAAATATATATTTTATAAATTTTGACTAGTGAAATAGGTAATTATTGACTATTGAATCTAAAGTGAGAGAGATGGAATCACTATAGCCGATTTTGAGAAAATAGAATTTTTCTATTTTCATCCTTTAGTAAAATGCTATTAATTTTAGGGTTAGACAGACACACAGACAGACGGCGTTGCAAAAACCACTTTTTAGGGTTTGGGGGGTCATGAAATGTAGACATCCATCAACATCTCGGGCTAGATTGTTTTGACGATCGTAATACTTTACCTTAAAGTGTTGGCAAAGTTAAAAGAAATATATATTTGTGTATAGCTTGAAAACTTTTGCTTTTATAAAATATATATTTCATGTAAAAGATGTTTATTGTAAATAGATCAATATATATGCAATGATAAGTAATATTCATATCGCAAAGACTTAAGAAGATAAAATTAAAAATTATAATTTACGCATCAGACCGGAACCCTTACAGTCATTTTGACGAAAAGTTGAGAGTAGCCATTTTTTTTTGTAATATTGATCAAAGCTTACAAATAAGATTTAATCAAAATTTTTAAAGCTGATTTTGATAAAATAATTTTTTTGTCTTTCCGCCCTTAAGGACATTACCCTTAATTTTAGGGTTGGATATCCAAATCCAAAAATACCCCAGGGCTAGCCTATGAAAACCCTAGATAGCAAGTTTAGCCCATACAGTAAAATATTTTAGGCTCTAGCTTGAGGTACAGACTGACAGACAGACGGACAGATAGACGGCATTGCGCAAACCACTTTTTAGGATTCATCGACATCCATCAAAATCTCGAATTCGATTTTGTTGACGATTACAAAACTTGCACTACCTGCAAGGTAGCGAGAAAGTAAAAAAAATTATATCGGGTCTACACTTCGTTTACCTCCGGTTTAAAATTTTCGACATTTTAATAGGGGTTTCACATCTTGTGATTATTGCATTTATATTAATTCCTCATTTATAAATTTTGCCCAATAAAAAAAGTAAATATTGACTATAAAATCTAAAATGATAGAGATAGATCATTGTTGTACAAACATTTTCCCTAAGAGGTTGATACAAAGATAACATACACTTTTTGAGAGACTTGCTCATTTCTTACTCTATAGCATTAGAGAATTATTGCGTTAAAACTTAGCAGTATCTCTTTAGAACTAAAGCTCACAGAATTGTATCAATATATTTGATAATATTTCAGAAACTGTTGGTTTTATAAAAATATATTACATATAAAAAATGTTGCAATGATGAGTTATCTAGTAGCTCAAATAGTTGCGGAGATACAGAAATTTCCGCTTCTGTTAAGTACCTTAAACATATTTTCATGGGGAAAATTAAAACGGCTAGTTTATTTATAATTTTAATCAACGTCTATATACGAATTTTTATCAAAATCGTTAAATCCAGTTTTGAGAAAATTTAATTTTTGTCTGTTTTCGCTTTTCATTAAACTATTCTTAATTTTAGGGCTAAAAAACATACAGACGGCATTGCAAAGACAGCTTTTTAGGGTTTGGGGGTCATGAGACGTCGACATCCATCAACAATTCAGGTTAGATTCTTTTACGGTGCTGGAAAAGTTAATATATATTTGGGTATAGTTTGAAAGTTGTTGAATTTATAAAAATAGGTTTCGAATAAAATATGTGTATTATTAATAGATCTACATATTTGCAATGATAAGTAATTTAATACCCTTAACAGTTTCGGAGATATTATAAACAATGTGATTTTACGCATCAGACCGGAGCCTTTAAAGTCATTTTGTCAAAATATTAAAAGTAGGCATTTTGTTTGGAATATTTAAAAATGTTTTGAAATGAAATTTGATCAATATCGTTCGAACCGATTTTGATAGAATATAGTTTTTTTCTCTTTTTGCCCTTTAGTAAACCACCCTTAAATTTAGGGTTGGATATCCAACTCCAAAAATCCCTCAGGGAAACCCTATGAAAACCCTAGATACCAAGTCTTAGCCCGATCAGTAAAACATTATTATTATTATTATTATTATTAGCACCGCGTCTTACTACCCGTTCGGGTTATACGCACTTACGCTAATGTGTAATGGTGGGGTGATTGTGAGATGAAATGGAGGACCTACAGTTTAACGTGGAATCCGAACCACGGTGGAGGCCTGGCATTCCCCACGTTCACAAGATGTCTTATCAGAGGTGAAGGAAGGGTTCGGTAATCAGATAAATCTGTGCGGGGACCGAGGATTGAACCCCGGCCACAAGCACAGAAGTCTGACACCTTACCCCTAGAGCGCCAGGTCACC
Organism: Timema poppense; assembly: GCA_902141375.1. Classification (NCBI taxonomy): domain Eukaryota; kingdom Metazoa; phylum Arthropoda; class Insecta; order Phasmatodea; family Timematidae; genus Timema; species Timema poppense. The sequence continues at coordinate 91,862 of CABFOV010000026.1, read as the reverse complement.
AATCGTTAAAACAGTTTAGGCTCCAGTTGGATGTACAGACAGACAGACAGACAGACAGACAGACGGAAATTCAAAAACCACTTTTTTGGATTCGGGGGTCATGAAACGTCGAGATTCATCAAAATCTTGAGTTCGATTTATTTGACGATTACAACACTTTTTCTACCTGCAAGTTAGCGAGAAGGTAAAATGCAATACAAATAAATTTCTAAAAACTTATAAAATAAAACTTATTTCCTCGATTAAAATATCTTTATATAAAATTATAAAATAAATACTGGAAATAACCCCCATCGCAATATACTTGACTGTTGATGATGGGGAGATCTCGGTTCGAATACAGGTTGGTTTTATTTAGAGTGTGTTCAATCCAAAATGCTTTTTTTACCCTCCCTTCACGCAACAGCAAGTACACCTTCTATAAATTCAATACTACTCATCCCTAATATAACGAAGTTGGAAGATAAGACGGATAAAAAAATACTGGACAAAATGTCTTAGATTTCTTTTAAGGAAACGTAAATAAAATTTAACTATCATTTTATTTCCTATTGATTTCAATAAATTCTATTTCTATAGTTAAATTAATCTTGCAAAACATAATTGAAAATATAATATTGATAATATTTGATTTATATTGTGGTCCGGAATCCAAATATATACATTCTAAGACTTCCAAAAAATAAAATTAATGAAATAGTTTTAAGTATGACGCTAAAAATATCATCATTTTCAATTAACCTACCACCCACGGTCACAAGATTATAGGCTCCAAGCTAGCAATAGTCTTGAATAATGGTGAAAGGTTGAGATAGTTCTGACCTGCTTTGGTGGCTGCATGGTCTAAGGCGTCACTCTCGCAATATATTAGACTACCACTGAGAAATAAATTGGGGCTCGAATAGCGGCCAGGTATATTGAGGATGTTTTTCCTAAAAATTAATTCACTCTCACTCCTCGTAAATGTGGGTACACTTCCTCTAAATTCAACATTCTTCATCCTAATTCATTAACAATAATAGTATATTATAAGCGCGTAAACTGAACAGGTAGTAAGACGTGGTGATAAAAAAATAAATATAAAAGTTCTGATTTGCCTAGCCCATCTCGCCTCTAAAGCAATTTTTTTTAGCCACACTTTTAATATATAACCCTTAAACGTCGTTGATAATCTTGATTTTGAAATTAAAAATTAATATATTTAATTTTCATGACATGTTTTTCAGATGCAAGGGCAGAGTTCCTTTGTCTCACTCACACCTCCCGGTTCCTATCACACCGTCTCTCTCTCTCTCTCTCTCACACACTCTAGTAGGAGCGCCCCCCTCTCTTCCCACATTCCAGGGCACCTGTTTCTGTGTATATAAAGGCGGCAATCTGAATAGCCAAATCATCACAATCAACCACATCTTCTAAAGTGGATCATTTCATCAGTTCTTGGAATCCTTCTCCCTGCACTGTCATGAAGCTGGTAACTAATATTACTACTGTACACGTCATTAGTTTTACTACGGTTAATTTAGTAACAACATTATTTGCAAGAACCATGGATTATTCATTATTTAAACACCCTTCAAATAGTAACTATAATTTGCTGTTAGGAGAATGATATTAAATAAAACTAGAATATTATTATGACTTTTCTCTAGTTTTTAAATATATTTTTGTAGTTTAAATCTAATATGCTATTTTATATTATTAAATACTTTATAAATATGATTATTAAATTTTATAAACTATATAGTTGAATATTTTATATTACATATAATTCTCAATTTTATTATACAGGCACATTTATTTATATAAATTAATATTTATTAATATATTTTAATAATAAGATTGTATTGAAAAAAATTACTAGTGACTAATGAGCAAATAATTTGAACATATACTTTGTATAGATGATTACCCTATAATATAAGCTATGCAAGAAATTATAAATACATCACAAAATAAGTATTTATTTATGATAAATCTATACAAGCCTTATCGTACATGCAACCTTTACAGTTATTTTATATTTATAATCAATATAGTATCTGATATATGTAAGCAGATTTGACCTTATTAATATCTTTAAGGATTATTTTACATTATGTCTAAAATACACATATTATAATTTAAAATTTATTAAAATAAATATATTATTGTAGTAATATTAGAATATGTTACTTTTTAAATATTTTTATTAGACCTTACATTCCGTATATTAGCATACAATTAAACATGAAAGTGATATGAATTGAGAGCCACTTTAAAAAAAACAAAATCTTCTGAATAGTGTTCGATTTTAATAACAAATCATTGTTCACTGATATTTTAATATCAGCTGCGTCAATGTAAAATTGTAAAATATTTTCACTATAAACTTGAAAATCTATAGACTTAGCTTGACAAATCTCATTAAATAAAATGTATAAGAATAACATTTCTCTGAAAATAGTGTTCTTTGAAATTGAAATCCTTACCTAAATAGCGTTAGCTATTCTAATTGTATTTATGATACATGTAATTATAGTTTATTATTGTAATTATATAGTTATAAGAAAAATCATGTTTAATGGGTTTTTTATAAATCCAAGTTTAAAACGTTTAACATAGGTATACTATTCTTCGAATATAACCAGTCTTCGAGGATAAGTGATTGGACTGGACCACCATGAGTCTAGGGAAGTTGGTTCACTTTCAGGGAGGACTGAAGAATATATTTATTAGCTGTGGCCTACACGGGCTGTCCTGAATAGTAATAATATCTATGCTATCGACAATAATGTATAGCAATGAATGCCCATTTTACCATAAGGCAACCATAGAAACCGTGTTTTTATAAAAAAATATCCTTTAAAAGCTACAGTAAAAATTTATCAAACATTTTAGTTAGTAAGATAAACACTTAAAAGCATTAAGAATAGTAACTTAAGAGATAATACTAAATAAAGTAAAGTAAAATAAAAATGTATGAATAGATTTGAACTTACTAACCATGTAGTAATATATTTCTAAATAAATGAAACAAAGAAATGAACGATGATAAATCAAAAAGGATTTACTAAAAATAAGTAAAATTTGTAATAAAAGTGTTAATCCCGTATTCACCACTCTTAAAATATGTGCATGTATAAATTTAATTTAATCTTGTGCACCTACAAATAGTAATATATTTCGAACTATAATTATTTCCTATTCATAAAGCAATGTCGTCTATTATCTCAGGCAGGTTAGTTAATACTCTAACATATAACAGATTATTTCAGCTTCAAGGTTATTTTAAAGAAATTCTCACATTTTAAGTGCTAAGTTTTGGTAAAAAAATATAATATCAATAGTTTACGGGATACTTTTGTATTGAGCGGCTAGAGACTTACTATCAGTTTGTCAGCGAGTTTAGATCCATATAATGGGCATATTATAGGATGTAACGTTATTTTGATACAATTTTCAAAATAGGTTATGTTTTTATAATATAGCTTTTTTTAGGTTATGTTTTTATAATATGGCTCCTTACTAGGTTATGTTTTTATAATATATCTGTTTTCTAGGTTGTATTATTATAATATATCTCTTTACTAGGTTATGTTTTTATAATATATTTGTTTTAGCACAAAACAGTATTCTAAATTTAGATGTTTGATAATGATATTAAATACTTTGATAAAAACTTAGTGTTGCATAACCGTCCCTTTTACAATAGCCTTCTTTGCTACAAAACTAGGGTTCCTTGCTTCAAATTCTTAGAGAATTTATGGTCTAATTTTTTGTTTTTGTGTTATATAAATGCATTGTAAGCTACTTCATTTCAGGTTAGCCTGAGAGTATCTAAGTCACTATTATATTACAAATTTTGCTTTAGATTTAAAGTTGACACATAAATTATTTAATCATGGTTCGGTAGTTGAGTAGCTTAGATACTCCTGAAAAATTAATAAAATAAAATAAATATTAACAACCATAGGTATGATTCAAAATGTTATTTGTATCTTCATATGTAATAGATTATTATTGTAAATACTGTTAATATTTGTTTCAGTTGATTTGCCTGTGCGCCGTGTTGGCTTCAGCTGTCGCTAAGCCTCAGTTCGGCAAGCCCATCTACAACTACAGAGCCCAACAGCCCGTGTACACGCAGCCCGCCCAGGCAGTGATACCAATCTTGGCTTATAGCAATGATGTTTCCCCCGACGGCTCTTACTCCTATAGGTGAGTCAACATTCAGAGACAAAACTGGTTGCTATAAGGATCCTGAATTATAGGCTGAGATATGTGTGTTCAAATCTAGCAACGACTTCAAGTATTTATTGATTATTCGTTTCTTGGGGCATCCTAATCGACAGCTGGAATGTTTTGTGATCGTAGAACCTTCGTAGTTTCTTTTGTACACATTACCTTACTACTCTTTCTTACTATGCCCATCAAAGCTATCTAATAGGTCAGGCATAAAGTTGATAGAATTTGAAGGAAGTATTCCCTTAAATTTAATATTTATGTAGTATCCATTGAAAGGAAGAGTAGACAAACATCCAAATATATGTACCAATTTGATCGTTCAATATTTCTTCTAAAGGGGTTTATAATTCATAATAACTATAATTCTCTTTCGAACAAATATATCTATCTATCGTGTGGGCCAATTATTAATAAAAACGAATTATTGGAAGACCATCCGTTTTTAATCCTAGATTGTATTAATTGAATCAGACATCTTAGCTCAGTCAGTAGCTTGTCTATCTACTGATCTACGATTCCCGGGTTTGATTCCCAGCATGGCCGAAAAAATATTATTGGTGAACTGTAGGTTTACCCTTTTACATTTAAAAATTAACGTCCGGGGACTGTATATTGTGCCTGCCCTTTCTTAAGTTATATTATAAGCCATATGAAGCTATGACAGGCCTGGCCAGCCGGTAGTGGAAAATATATGACTTGAATAATAAACTGGCCCAAACCACAGGATGTAAACAATAATGTATGTAAAATATATTGTATTATTTGAATAAATCAATATTCTAAATGCTTTGCAACAAAGATTTCTCTTAAATTTCATAGTAAATAGTTTAGTCTTATTTATTCACTAAGCTATTAAAAATAAACCAACTCGAGTCGTCATGGCTTAGTGATGTTCAATGAAATAACTTATTTACAAATATGTTCAAAAAATTATACTAATCACTAGTGAATGTAATAATAGTATTTTCTCTTAGGTTGTGTCATCCTGGTCAGGTTGAACAAAGCTGTCCACTTAAATTTACCTTAAATGAAAATGTTCATTTCAATCATGTGTTTGGTTTTATACATCCTATCGCTAGATAAGACTATCCACAAATTTCACTAAAAAATTATATAGGATGAGGAAGGAGAGTTTGAAGAGAATCAGCAATCATTGTCCTTTTCGAAAAACACTATCTGAAATATATTACTTCAAGTGAACCGTTGGGAATTAAACCCCTTCCTACAGAGTCAGAGTTTAAGCCACCACACCAACACTTATTGTGTCTAGGAATATCATAAATGCTTTTACGTGGTTTTTATTTGTTGCTCGTAAAATATTTAGTATTATTTTTTTTCAAGTCAGTGACATTTGGAGTTAAAAGCCACACCTAGCTCTGTAGGTAATGTCGCGTTTAATAGTGGCATCCACTGGTATTGGTAGAGAACCTGTTTCTTTGTAAATAAGCACCATCACAAATGAAATACCAACGCGGAAATAGAATCTCGTATTAAGAATGTTGACATTAAATTAGTTTATTATAGAAGTGAATTAAGCTAATAGAATATAAATAGCTATAGCTCGAGTAAAATCCAATATTTACTTATGCGATTCGCGTTTTGCCAATATTATGTTATTTAATTTATATCTATCAGGTGATTTAAATAATATTTACATGCTTCGGTGGCCGCATGGTCTAAGGCATCACTATCGTGATATACTAGTCTGCCAATGACAGGGAGATCGGAGCCCGAATCCCAGTCGGGTGTGCTGAGGGTGCTTCTTCCTAAATATATTTCCACGTTCACGCCACGCAAATGCGGTTACCATACCTTTGAATTCAATTTTCCTCATCCCTAACTTATTAGCGTCATTAATGCATATACATAGGTAGTAAAACGCGGTGCTAAACAAAACTAAATATGGAAGGGTAACCCTAAGATAAAACTGACATGTATTAGGAGGATGACTAGAAGATATCTTAGTATGAATAATTCAATAAACGTATTTATGAATATAATAATTTGAATCATTGACCAAAATTTGCATGGCATTTCTACTTGAATAAAGCTTTCTAGATATAATAATTGTACAGGATTTACAGTTCCAATATTTTACTGAGTCACTAAATGTTATTTGACTAACAATGTAAACTTCATAACCGACTATGGGTTACGAGTATACCTAATGTACACGCGATACTATACAAATATATATCATGTGTAGTTTATTGAAATGTCTGTCATTTGATACCCGTTTAGTGAAACTATATATTTGCTAGAGGAATATTTTAATATTTTGTAAACAAGTTGGCAATTTACTATCAGATTTTATGTGATATGTAAGAATAAATATAATTATTTAAACCCTTTGTTGGCAATCAATATTTTTAACCTGAGTGAAAATTGTATCAACTAGAGAAAATATAGGTCACACTATGAGTGTTCCCGAAACTTAAGGAATTGAAGAGAATTGATAACTATGCAAACTAAAAAATTAAACCAGATTTAGCCCATAAAGTTTTCTAGATGTATGTGTAACCAAATTACTCTATAGGGAACTGGGTGTGGGCCTCTCGTGGACCAATGGAGACCAAAGTATCTTATTCAAATATAACTTTTGGACATCGTGATACTTTCCAGGTATCTTAGTTCCCTTAATGAGAGGATAGATGGAATACCGTATATTTTGTTAGGATTGAAGGACTGCACAAGCGTCTGAAAGTGCTCCTTGACACTCGTTATTTCCCAATTTCATTGAAGGGTCCTATTAGAGACGTAGTTCTACCAAAGTGCGTCTACAATTATTCTCAACCTTAGGTTGTAGAATACCTGCATCTTGAGCACGCGCGAGTTTAACCAGGTATGCCCACGTGGGGCAAATATAATCGAGAAATGTCTTTAACTACAGTGTCACCCACTTCGGTGGCTATGTATGGTCTAACGCGCTACTTTAATGTTAGACAAAACTGCCGAAGGTGGGGAGATCTGGGTTCGATCCCGGTCGGGTGCACTGAGTGTGGTTTTTCCTAAATGGTTTTCCACCATCCCTCCACGCTAATATGGATGCATTTACTCTCAATTAAGCCTTCATGATCCTTAACCCAATAGTGTAATTAGTACATATGCGTACAACCCGAACGAGTAGTAAGACGCGCTGCTGAGAACACAAAAGACTACAGTAACAGACAGTGTCAGGGCGCGACGTCTGTTCAGCAATTCCTTGGTCTGTCTTTGGTCAGTCTATCGTTTAAACAAAGGTTATAGTAGTTTAAACTAAGTTAAAGGAAAAAGTAATAATTATTATAGTAGCCGGATATTTGGTGTTCCTCGATTCTAAGTGTTCTTAATTAACATGATTTTAAGCAGCGCTAATAACTACATTATTAATATTATCTATACATATTTTCACATTTTCTATTAGTATCAAGTAATTTTAGGAGACAAAATACAAAAATTATGTGTGTATTATTTTTTGTTTTAGCTACCAAACCGGTAACGGTATCTCCGCCCAGGAACAAGGTTATCTTAAGAACTCAGGCATCAAGGATCAAGAAGCTGAGACCGTGCAGGGGTCCTACTCCTACACTGCTCCTGATGGAACACCCATCACGGTCACTTACACGGCCGATGAGAACGGTTACCAGGCACAAGGAGCCCATCTTCCCGTGGCACCCCCTATTCCCGTGGAGATCCAGAGGTCCCTGGATCTGATCGCAGCCACTCAGAGAGGAACACCTAACATCCCGGTCTACAAGCCACAGCCTCAGTTCTTCAACAGGCCATTCAACCGCTTCTAAGTCAAACATAAAATGAACATTTGACATATTGTAATCACTTCGAGTGTCACGAAACTATATCCAACTCCTCGCCAAAAAATTGATTGAAAATAATAATTTACTCATTTCTAATAGAACATAGATTTTAAAATATATATTAATGGAAGTCACTTAAATTTATCCTTTAATTGAATATCACCTAATAGCTAATATATACATTTATATTTTGTGAAAACCCTATTTTTTTAAATGTACAACTGTATCACAGATTTATCTCTAAACTGAAAAAAAACAAACATTTAAATTTTGTTTTTGAGTAATTAATAAGAAACTAAATCTGAATTTTTTTTAAAGTTTCTTTCCCTCTTATATATATATATATATATATATATAAATTTAAAATAAATATTTCAATAATTTGTAAAGTGTTTATAAAAACTCATTCAAACTAAATAAAAATAATAAAATATAAATTAAATAAAGTAGAAAATAATGTAACTATTTTAGAAGCTACTTGAAAAACCGAACAAGAAAACCATAACAAAAATACAGTGGTGAGTGGAAGTATAAATTGGATGAGCAATCAATTTTATGTGATTATGTTTAATGTTTTGTCAGTTAAACAATGAAAATATATATTTTGTATATAGATTTTATTTTATTATTTCATAGGTGTCTAAGGATACTGCAATAGTCTTAAAATGCTTTAATGTTGTTTTAAAAAGTTAACCAATAGCAATAAAACGTTATTTTGTGATACTATGTATATTGTTTTGACAATAAATACATCGCTTAAGTATTTTAAAATATGTGTTTATTTCATAAATACTAAGTCATTAAATAAATAAAATCCAAGCATAAATACTCCTAAACCAATATATTATAGTTTGTTCTTGGATACCTCAAAGTTAAATATAGAAAATAGTTTTGAATTAAAAGAAATATTTTATATTGTTACCCAACATAATATTATAACTTAGCAAGAATGTATTATAATATTTTTTTTAAACTTACAGCAGTCAATATTGAAACATTATTTAAAAATATAATTAAGTTATTTATCAAATTGTTCTCAAATTCTTTGTACATAGCTAAAGGTAATATAAAATTTTATACATCTACGCCCACTTCAGTAGAAAGACTTAACTAAGGCGCATAGCTAAAGAAAACCATTTTCAAACCAACTCTTCAATATTTTCAAAATCCTCTAAATTTATAATATAATATACAGATACGAACTGCGAAAAAAATTATAACAATGGTAACATTAGTTTAAGGAACAAATAAAATAAAAAGATAAATGGCAAGACAGATAAAAAAAGGGGATGTGATGATGAAATGAAAGAATATTTTCTGAAATATTAAGGAAAAATCAGAATTATAGTCTTATTTGAGTCTTGAAAACGATCATCAACACGGGAGTTAAAGAGTTTCTAGACGCTACAATTATTATCGTTCTACATAAGAAAACCAAAACCAAGAACGTCACTAACAAAAGGACCCTCAGTATGGTAGCACACCATGGTTGCTAGAAAACTCACGAAGGTTCTAGAAATATATTTGGAGGAAGTATTAAGAGAATACCTATTTGATTAGAGAAAGGTATACGGTATCCTAGATGCCATTGAAGTGCCAAGTATAATATCATAAAGCTTCTTAGACGTTGAGAGATAGTAAGAATATGCGTGTTCCGTAGAATGTAAAAGAAAAAATACTCGGTGGATTGGTATAACCTATTGTCTATTGAGGATGTTCAGGATATGAGGATCGACTGGAAATACAGAAGTTTAATAAGAAACTTGTCTACGAAGCAAGGAGTAAAAGTAAATCTGGCTTAAATAGAGGAAACAAATAGCGGGGAGAAGGGGAGAGGAGTAAGGCAGGGGGGTTTATGTACATCAATTGTTCTTTTAAACCCATATAGAGGAAACTTTTTAAGAATATGGAGTTTTCACATTAGGAGGACGTATTATAAGTGCAGTGAAATATGCAGATGACTTAGTAGTAGTAGTTAAGGAATAAGAACAGATTCACATGATGGTGAAAAAAACTAGTGGAAACAGGAAAAGGACATGGAAAAAAAATATAGAGAAGTTGAGGTAAATTGAGATATCCAAGAGAGAAGAACCACTAATCAATGAGGTGGGAAATCAAAAGCTAGAAAATGTGGAACGTTTAAAATATTTTGGAAGTTTTATTACGACAGATGTGCAGTGTACGAGGAATATAAAGTCAAAAATAGCAAAGGCCAAGGCTTATTTAAATAGAAGAAGATTATATTGACTAAAAAACTGGATTTGATATGAAGAAGGGGCTGGTGTAGGAGGCTTGAGCAACGTAAATAGATTCCAACAAAAAGCGATTAAACCCCACAGAAACAAAAGTACGTATACTTGTAAAAGCCTTAGATAGTAACTAAAATAACCTTGATGTCACATATATAGTGACTTGCTGGATAGTAGGGTGATAGCAAAATATTTCTAAAATGATCAATACACTTACCCAGCTTTATATTAACACCAGATAAATATGTACCTCACGATGTGTTGAAACGACTTAAATAACGAAATGGCAAAATAAAAGGAAATAAGTGGAAAATTTCACATCATCGTTATCAACATCTTACCTACATAAATAATTACGACCAACTTGTAAACCAGTAATTAAAACATACAAATCTCACAAAGTTTTTCTTAAATACGAGATAGTAAGATTTTTCAAACAAAGACACAAATTAAAATCCTTAATTGTATCAACTTGAACGATATACATATAATGCTTAATTGTATTTATTCCAAATAGTCTCTAATTCATTATTACTTAAACAACTCACACTAATGAAAAACCTGAAATGTAACTAATAAAACCTAAGCTGTGACTAAAAACCTGAGTTTTAACAACAACACCTGAATTGTATCCACTAATATTTGTATACATTCCTACATTCCTCAAACATTAAATTCTAATGAAAAACCTCAAATGTATTCAGTAGAAATAGTCCCAATTTCGACATTCCTCAAGCAAACAACCGATAGTAAGAATCCTAAATTCTACCCACTGAAACTAACTCCATATATGGTAGATATTAAACCTTAATTTGCATGCGTATGTATAAAAGTTTGAAATATTTGTGGAAGCCCTATGCTCCACATAAGGAGTTAAAGGAATTTACATCAAATCTGATAAAGCACAGATTAAACTTCATTCACAATATCCAGGAAAGTATAGGCCTACATCCACTTAAATTTTAGAAAGTACCGAAAGAAATAAAATTGATTAATGGCTGAAGATACTTCATCAAACGTCTACTAGAAGAAATCAGAAACCACAAATGTTGATTATAAATTAAGTCCAGTTTATGTCTAATAGAGGGCAGCAGAAACGCCAAACAAAAATTCCTGAAAAATATTGAAAGGTACTATACTTACAAATGAGGCACCCTCTTAATTAATTACACATTTCAGGAAGTTCAGCAATACTTTCAAACTCAGGCTCATTGCTTTCCCCCCTGTCCTCTTGATTGCCACACAATATTATTATTTTACTTAACTTATAAAGGTTAATAGATTTAAATACATAAGGTGTGGTGGTATGGTAAATTAAACTTAAAAAACATAAAATTAGTTTAGCAAATGGTTTTGGTAAAAAAGTTTTATTTATCTTATATAACAAACTATAGAGAAATAACAGTAAGTATTAATGACGAAACTCATCTAAAAAGGTAAACGAGTCTTAGGATATATGAAGGCTTCTATATAGTCGTATTAAAATTATTTTGTTCTCAAATAAAGTTAACGTTATTGAAACACCACTTCAATAGAAAGTCAAGACAAAAATACTTGAGTACTTAAAAAGTAGGGTTAAGGCACTAAACCTTAATAAATGCACTCTCCATTTAGGTATATAAGATTTTGTATTATTTCATTTTCTTTTATAGGAACTATATATAATTTTCACACAATTTATCTATGTTTTAAATTTATTTTGTATAATGGATTGTTAAACAGCCTTAAATTGTGGCAATATAACTAGTAGAATACACAATACAAATCATTTATTGTCATATCTGGTTTAAAAGTATAATATTTGAGTTTACATGCATAGTAACGCCAAGAAACTTTTTAATTCTTACAACAAAAATTGTTTTAAACTTTTATTATATTGCATGAACTATAAGAGCTCTGTTACTAAATACCTACAGTACTTAGGCAAACAAATAATAATATGAAGTTAGCTTTCTTAAATATCGTAATTTTTTGATGAGATACCAACATGCTTTCAAATTAATAATGTCACATTGGGATATTTAAAAATACACACATTAGTCTAATGTAGTGTAAGCATAATTTATATCTTATTTCATGAAGAATGCTGATGCTACCTTAAATTTACCATCTTCGTGTATCCTGAATCCCTTAAGTATAATAATATAGTCGCTTTTACTACAATATACGTTGTTTGAGGTAAAAACATACTAAAATAGGCCCTTCCTTTTATTTTAAACATAGATGCTAATCAGTAAAATAATATTGGAAAAAAATTGTAAATTATTTAATACTAGTAAACTTTTCTTTATAAAATATGAAATATTTCAATCGGTTTAAAAGTCTATTAAGGTAGACTATCTTACCAGACACGTTATAAAAACTAGCTACTTAAGACGTTTGCTATTTTATCACTTAATTAACATACATAAGATATTATTACATAATAATATCTAACAAATAGTCTGATTTACAAACATTCATTCAAATTAATCAAGCTTATTTGAAAAGTAGAGTTCTAACAAGATTTTTCAACCGGAAAATTGTATTTTCCTATAGAATACTAAAAAAATGTTTAGCTAGAGCCAAAATACTGTGGGTATTTACCTGCATTAGGGGGACATATATTTTTATTCTAAAATAAAAATAATCAAAGACCAAATTTAGATCAATCTTAACGATCTATATTGTTAATTAAAGTGCATTGATACATTTTGTAAAATGTTTTAAAAATATAAACTTCAGGCATTTAGAGGAGCAGTTTTAGTTAAAATTAGATTCACTCAAAATAAATTTTTATAAATAAAGACAAAGGAAGCTCACAGGTTTCTTAAAAGCTTTAGTTTAGAAATTAAACATTAGGTAACGTCAAATCAAAGCGTATTTGTTCGGGCCATATTGGTTTAAAATTGTTCCAACTACCATCGCTTGAATGCGCTAGTGAAATCGGATCTAATGATTTTGATTATAATTCGTATCTAACTGTTCAACATTAAAAACACAACAATCTTACTAAAGGTGTATCTCATTTTTCCGGGAAAATGGATTGTGTAGAATACTATATAGAAGCGTTTATCTATTACTTTTAGTAGATCTCCGAAACTTTTTAAGATACGAAGTAACTTATAATTGAAAATTTGTAGTACCCTACTATTAGAAACGAAAAAAACTTTTATTGGAAAAATATTGTTTCCAAACTATATGAAAATACACTTTTAATATTAAGGTAAGGTAAATGGGCATATGAAAGTATACTGAACTCATAACATTTCTTTAACAGTGTGTTTTATTTCATATTATACTTACTTCACTTATATTATGACCATACTTAGGAAAAAGTTTGCAATGTCTATAGAATGTGATTGCTTATACAGTCAGTTTTTTGCTATAAATATGGTGGGTATTGTTTTGTTTCATATATTTATTTTGATCTATCTATTGCCATAATTGTGTTGGGATTCTCTTTCCTTTTCTATTTTCATATTTGTAGAATAGTATTTTCCTACAATGAGACATGAAAGCCACTATATCGCCCATTTTCAGTGTTATAAGCAAATGGCTTCATTTTTGAGTTAAGGAGCGAGAATGTCTGAGTGGTGCACCATACCATTAATTTTTCTCTTAATCAAGGAAGCGAAGGTACCAAAAACACTCAGATTTTTCAGATAATTTAACAAAATGTGTTCCATTTTCTGACAACTTTTTAGTTGCCGCCATATTGAGTTAGCACTTGCACACTCTCGCACACATAAAAGTTGTAATACAACTAACTCACTCGAAAGATGATATAATAATCTCACTATTACATCATAGAGTCAAGTAGTAAAGTATCTACTTAAACGTGGACAGATCCAATTGAGAATAGCTCCAAAGTATGTGAGAAAATATTAATACTACAAAAAACTATAAAACTAGACTCTAAATAAATTAAAAGTCTTTTCATTATACATGCCTTCTGCTAAGTAAACCCAAAAAAGCTATTTTCTTTGAATATATACTTTAATCTAATCACTCTGTCACTGTGTAATGTGATAAAGATCTATATTAATCTTTCACTCAAAAACCACTACACCGATTGAGCTGAAATTTAGTATGGCATAGCTCAAACGTTTGCACAGACTAACCCCAAACACCAACCCTTCATTTCCCTTTGCACCCACATACGTATCTCCGGAACCTCTGAAGCCACAGAGTCGCTTTTCGGGTGAGATAACCTGTGGGCACTAGAATTTGAACACCCCCATCAACCTCATCTCCCCGAAGAGTGAAAGGCATATTGGAGGATGATAGGAGTTGTGTTAAGATGGACATGCGGAGGACAGAGCGTTTCGAAATAAAAAATTGAGTAAATTAGGAGAATGTCCTCTAACCACTTCTTTGTAATGGTAGACCTTAACGAAAATGGGTATGAACAAAGTGGCAGGAAAAGTCAGGGAAGAAAGAAGGAAAGCCATGTCGTTTGCTGATGACTTGATAATATGGGGGAAGAATGAAGAGGAAGCTCAGGAGGAACACCTACATGAATGGAATGAGGAAGTGAAAGAATGTGTAATGAAATTGAGCATGGCAAAGTGTGAAGTGATGGTAATTACAAGGAAAAGGATAATGCCTAGTAAATATATCAAGTTGGATGGAGTAGAGCTATGAAAAGAGTAAACGTAAAATATATTGAAATAGTGATCGAGGCGAAAGGTGGAAGTAGAGAAAATATATTGAGAAGAGGACAGCAGGGAGAATTGGTCTATAGGTGTGTAAGAGACCTGCTATGAAGAAGAGAACTTCCCTTGACGTTTAAGTGTTGTCCAAGGCGTACTTTATAACCCATTTTCACACATGCAGCAGAAACATGGACATTGAATGTAAGAGAGATTATGAAAGTGGAGTAGGCTACACGGGAATGAAGTTTCTGAGGAACATGTTAGATGTCACGAGGGTAAACAAGATTAGGAAAGAATGGGGATACAGGGAGTACATAGGATATTGTAGGAAGCAAGACTGAGATGGTATGGGCATGTACTGAAGATGCTAAAGAAAATTATATTGATGAAATATGTTGGAAAATGCCACAAGTTAGGACAATAAAGAGATGGGAGCAGCAGATAGCAGAAAGTGTGCAAGTGAGAGGAATTTAATGTAATCATTTAAAAGAGGAAGAATGCTGGAAGGATACAGGCTGGAAACCGTTGATGGTGATGTTACAAGTGTATTTGTGGAACCCATTTACATTTGTAATATTTTTAGGGAAATTAAATTCTAATTTAGGTAGCGTGAGAGATAGTGGAGTACAATATCAGCTGGTGTGTTTGTGGTTATCAGGTCGGCGAAACTATATTGCTTTTTATATATTATATTTTGTTGTTTCGATTAACTGAACAAAGCACTAAGTGGTAATTTGTAGCTTCTCTGTGAAATATTTGTGCCACTTATTAAAGGGTTATTTTGAATCAGCAAAATGGAAAGAGGTTGTTTTCAATCATTGGTCCTCCCCAATAACAAAACCTTTTGTTCCTACCAGCTGGGATAAAATACAAAACGTTTTGTGACAATTCACGCAATACTTTGGAGGAGAGAAGTAACTTTAGTATTTGTGTTGTGCACATGATAACGTGAAGTATATATAAACGAGGGAAAGTACGCGACAATATTATTCTTTTAGTAATTTTTGTTGACTTACATATCTACGATTTGCAGCCACAGTGATCACAGGTATTGCTAGTTTGGCTATTTCTCCAGTTTCGTAAGAAACTTTGTCCGTTTCCATTCATCATGGAATCAACTGAAATCAAATTTCTGATAAAGAAACGAGGTGTTTTGAAAGGTAGGCTTGCATGCATTTCAGTAACTCACATTAATTAGAGCAATTAAGTGGCAAATGTCAGGCTTGGGTAAAGATTTTCAATTAATCTAAATATATTCAATAAGAGTTAGAATTAAATCACGATGAGAATGATGCCCATTTAGAATATTATGAGAGATTTGAAACCACAAACTTGTATGTAGTAGCAATAATCTAAACGTGGTTTCAGACACTGGAAAGTACGCAGTCATTGCAATCTGCAGCCACTATGTCCTCGCAAATTTCCAAATCCAAGCCATCTATAAAGCTAGGGCCTACACACTTAGCTAGTTTTTATGGTGACTACACAGCTTGTGTCAAGTATCATGATACTTTTTGGATTTTTTGCCATGATATATAGAATCAATTACCTTAAAGATACACAGAAGTTTTTTTAAATCTAAATTCATCTACTAAGGGAAAAGCATTACAGGTTAGGGTGGAGTGAAAAATCTGCATAATTTTTATATATTTTAAATAACGGAATGGTTGCCAAACACTACCTATTATATTATATACCATGTCTTAACAACGTTTAAATTAATGGATATAAGTTTTGAGGTGCCTCTGAAGCAATGATTTAGAAATTTCTTAGCTCATTATTAAGTAGTTTGTTGATTTTCTTAATGTTAAATTCGTTCAATATTTTTTATAGAATAGTAAATGTATCGAATTAAGGCATTTTCTTGTTAGATAAACGTCTCTATCTCTAATGAAAGAATCTCAAGATTTCTCTCCGGACACACCTTCAGAGGTTTCTGTCACAATATTGGTGCAACGTTCCACTGCTTGTGTGTGGCATAGGAAGCGTCATATTTTTTCTACAGGTTCACATCCACATTCAATTATTTTCTGCAGTTTATCTGTAGACAAAATTTACCTCGGTGGTGGCTCAGTATTCTCTAAATTTTGCCAATTAATAAAGTCTATGTCATATGTAGCCTCAAAATTGAAAACAAGAATGAGGAATCAACGAATTATTTAAAACTTCTGTGAACTCCCTGCTTTCAGAATACAAAGGTAGCCTAGTTTCTTGATCAGCTTTCTTTCATAAGCTAGCATGTATATTAATATAGTATCAGTATGAGCAAAATATTCACTCCGTTGTAAGAAAGGATCGACTACTTTTTTCAAATCATCACCAAAGTAATGACTTCGTTCAATCGTTGCTAATAGAAGTTTAGATCCATTTTTGCATAAAGGTTCCATCTTGATGGTAAACCATATAGGTCCATATACCAGAACAATAAAAGTGGATAATTTTCTTAGGGTATATGTTGAGCCTGTTGTGTTTGTTGTGACTATCCAAATGCTCACAGCTTTCAGTGTTAATTCGGTCCTTGTAAAATCTGTAAAGTTAAATACGTAAAAAATAGTAAAAAAATATCAAACTATAATTTGGTAAATACTCTTTGTTAAAGACGTCCAAAATTTAATAGCGCATGTATATAATATGAAAGAGTATGTCACAGTGTGATTTTATCACAATCACACATAAATGTTTATTTTTGGCGTAAAATGTCTTACTCTTGACCTTTTTACAAACCTAAACATTAAAACGGTTGAAGGCACCACTTTACGTAGGTTTTGAAGAGTTATTTTATTGGGATTTGACGACAATTGCTTTAAAATACAGTGGATACATCGCTTTCCTTACATAAAAAAATATCTATTTTTACCAAAAATATATTCACATCTTTTGGGGTACCTCCGAACATCATCTAAACAAAAAATATAATTTTATTTTCTACTTCACACAGCTACCTTACAAATTTCCCCAACTACTCCAATTTTATCATCAAAAGTCACAATTTCGCTCCATACTATTGCCGGTAGTTCATAAGCTTACGATTTCTGCAGAAAAACTACGGTACTGTTTGGGCAGCCCTCATTTCGCAGTATTTTAACAAAAGCCTGCTAGTAATCATACACATAAAGGACTTATTAGATCAAAGTACAGTCAGCAGATAATCAACCAGCTAGTTACAAAACATTATTGATAAGTTTAAGAGTCATCTGAATGCTTTGGAGGGACAATAGATAGTTGATAGGGATTTCAGGAAATACTTATTTTGGCATTTAATTGTTGAACACTCGATTCTATGTCTAGAAGGGAATGTAAGCTACACATACCTTCTAAGTGGCTTCTCATATCTGATTAATTATTCGCATTCTTATACAAACGGTGTCAGGCATTAGAAGCATTAAAGCCAAATGAGAGTAAATGTACTCCCCCATATAGACATTAAATAGATTAAGACTAAATTAAAATCAGAGAATTCACTCATGCATACCTGACAGCCACAAGGGCATGTATACTTTGTGATCAAGCTAATGCTTTATATTAATGCAAATTATTTAAGAGTGCGAGTGTAAACTAACTTCAAATTTTGACTCGTAAACACATATTTTATACAACTGCTTACGTCTTGGTCATGTATATTATCAGTGTGACAGTAGTGTTTGTAAAGACTGAAATCAGAAGCACAACAGACTACTCCGCAGTGACCCAACAGATGAATCACACACTCATGGTGATTCTATATCAAACAGCATCTCGGGAAACTAAAGTTTTATCAATACCACAGCTGGCCTGGTAGTAACAAATAGTATGTTTAAAGTTACTGCACCTATAAGGAATGCACATCTGGTCAGGTACTCTTGTCTACTGTCATTAACCATGTACTTGACATTTATGGTTGATGGCATCCTTGAAGAGCATTGTTGATTTAGATTCTCAGTAACACTTTGTCTCAGAGTCATTGGCTCAATGGTTGAGACTAAAGCGATTTTCCAATCATGTTCCAAATAGTGGTATTAGCAGTTCATTTTTAGAAGCATCACACTGTGTTAACATTACGTTAAGATTCAGTATTAATTATTTTAGTACTCAAATTACATCTTCTATTATTCAAAATTTGCTGGTTGCCTACCATTCACTCATATAAACAATAATCCATGGAACATCCCAGCTTATATATAACTGGCAGACCCAAGCTTCATGGTTCCAGGGCAGTTGATCTCCTGATTGGGGCAGGATTGTTTCTTGACTTAACGTGCGGGGGGAGGATTAGGTCACCAAGCCTCCCAGTCATCCAAGAAACGGTATTTGGATTGGTACTTTTCGGCCATATTAAAGTTCAGGGTGTTTACAAATAGTTAGCAAGTGGTGTGTTGATGTTTAGTCATGACAATGATTTGGAAACACAGATACAAAAAATCTGGAGAATTGAGGAGCTTAATAGTTTATTGCTATCAGTAAAAGAAAAGGATTGTTAAACACACTTCCAAGAAAACACAGGAGAAACCACATACGATGTTCCATTGTGAGATTACCCCTTCATCCAGCAGCTAACAAACTTCTTTGTATGTGCAAAAAACTGTTTGATAATCTAGAAAAATAGAGTAGATGCCAAGCCCACATTGAAACAAGAGTATATAACCTGTATGAAGGAGTACAGGGAACTTGGACACATGTTATTAAGACCTGAGACATCACGAGACCATGTTAATGAACCCAACTATCATTTGTCACACCATACAGTAATCAAAGAAACCAGCTCAACCACAAAGACAGGTGTGGTCTTTGATGCATCACTCAAGTCCAGCTATTATATTTCTCTAAATGACATTTTGATGGTTGGGCCTAGAATACAACAGGATCATTTTTTTTAACATCACAAAATAGCATACTCAATATGTGATATTTAGAGTTGATATTGAAAAATTGTATTGCCAAATCAAGGTGGACCCAGGGGACACAAATCTACAAAGAATAATTTGGGAAGAAGCCCCAGAAGATGAACTTCGAATCTATCGTCTTAGTATAGAAACCTACGCCAGCAGAGCTGCATGAAAATATTGTAACAATTACAATAGACAGTGGTGGTCTGGTTCATGTCTTGGGTTCATTATAGAAACCGTATACAGACCCATTCCTTTTTGCTTTCAAAATCCCCCATCAACCATACTTTAAAAAAAGAAAGGTGTTAAGAATCAATGTCACCATCTTTGAACCTGTAGGTTTAATCTATCCAATCGTGCTAAGATTTAAAATCTTTTTACAAACGATTTGAAAAATCATATATACTTCAATGGGATGAGTTTCTTCCCCCACCGTTTTTTCATGAACAGTAGCGCGCTTACTATCAGCTTTCAGATTTGAATGCAATTTCTATAGAAATATCATTGATTGAACATGGCACAATAGTAATACTTGAGCTACATGGATCAGCAGATGCATCCGTATTGGCATATGGGGCATATGCATACTTGTAGTGTTTGTATTTTTGGATGATATTTCAGTTGGCTTCATTTGTTCAAGATCTAAATTGGCACGATAAAAGATGTAGTCTATACATCGTCTGGGGCTGTGTGCAGCAGTGTTATTATTTCAGCTGATGGGGAGAATAAAATCCTTTCTGAGTCTATACATCCACCACACTTGCATGTGGACCGACTAAATAAGAGTGCTGGCATGGATTGCTTCACCATCAAGTAGGTGGAAATTTTTTGTTGCCAATAGAGCGACGGAACTCCAATAATATTCAAGTGTCTTAGTTTGGAATCATGTTGCGGGACCCAGCTGATGTTTGGTCTAGGGGGTAAATGCAAGTATTCTGAAACAAATATATTTATAGTGGCATGGCCCAACGTGGTTATCTAAATCACCAAACTTGTGGCCTCTACAAGAGAATGCATCTGAACTATTATTGTCATTAGTTTACAAACAAGACCAACAGTTGATTCAATTTCACACCTCTAACATGGTCACATGCAGCGTGTTATCACATATTGACTGAGATTCTTCATTAATATTAGATGTTTAAAGGAAGTGATAAATACAGGAGATATTTCAAGCTCTATGTATCACCACAAGACTTGATAAACATCAAGGGTTTTCTCAATTACATGCTTGACAAACCTTGCAACAGGTAAACTCCAAAAGTAAAATTAATGACCTTCCTCCATTTATAGACAACTCACAATATATCGAGGTGGGCGGAAGTCTGAAAGCATCATATGAACCTTATTATCAAAAACATACAATTATTTTACCATGAAAATGCCTCAATAATTTACATTACTATTTATAAACTATTTCTGACACCACAAAAAATCTTTATTTATTAACCTTATAGTCTTTTAGACCAATAAAAACTAAAATGACATTAGAGAGGATTTTGGAGATGAGTTGCTTTAAATCTAAATGTTTTAATTCAAATACTTTCAATAGAGAAAATCTATAGTAAAGTTTTTGAGTAAAAAGACTAACTTAATATATTATAATTTGGAAAGTGACCAGTAGCAGTTTTTTTTTAAATTTAAAAATGAACGCAAATCAGATATATATATATATATAAAGTTTGAGATTAATAAAACATAGTATCAGATAAAATGGTTTATTTTGAACTAATCCACTTGATTACATTTGTTATAATGCTTCATTTCCATTGATATAATCAAAATCATATGAAAGTAATTGGATTGTAAAACGTATTTATTATTAAAAATATCAATCACATTTTACCAGGAATTTTAATATAATAAAGATTATTACAAGTTGATAATCTTGTTAGAAATGGTTTTGTTCGGAACTATTTAAAAAGTTATATTATATTTACTAACTGAGGTTTATTTATTGTAATTAATTAATAAAATTTGGGCTATTCATAAAAAAATAAGATTTTAAAAGTATAATTTATATTTACAGATAAAATGGTTTATAAAAATTAAAGACTTGAAAAAATCATAAAACATCTATTGCGTAATGCAAATTTTTAAACTTAAAATAGACTAGAAATAATATTTTGAGATCTGTATATCTATTATTAAAATACGGTATACCTTATACTGAGTTTAACTCATTTTCAAATCTAAAGCAGAAGCCCAGTGCTTAGACTCATTTATAAATATGATTCTATTATCAATGAGAATTTACTGATTGATATCTTTCCAAGCTACTGAGAATACGTTTAGAAACTAATTTATAATAGAGTTTATTTTCACATATAAGTAGAATGTTTTGAAACGCAATACATTAAATGAATTCAGTTGTAAAATTTAATAATATTTCAATGTTTAAAAGTTCTACCCAGATAAAGTCTGATATATAATACCAAACACAATAGATAACTAATTTTCGAATCTAAGGAAAAAATAAAAGTTTTATGGCTTAAGCAAATCTTATGATATAATTACTCACATTTATTTAATTCCAATTTTTTATTTCGCATTTAAATCTTAAAGAGTTTAATTGTCTTAGATCATTACAAAGTATTTATCTTAAAGATTATTAGTTCTAAAAACATATTTTTATCAATAATAATAATATACAGTCAACTCTCGATTCTACGACCTTTCACGGTTCCCTGGAAAAGGGTCGTTATTTCGAAGGCGTCGTTATTGGAATTTTAACAGATTTTGTTCCACCCCTGACCTTTATACGAAAAAATTTCATTTTTTAGATAATATGTGAAAAAGTAAATAAAATAAAACCTACCTATTTCTTAAAGAAGGTACTCCTTTCACTCATTTCGTCAAAATTATAAGTTCGTATCAAATTAAAAAAAATAGCGTGGGTCATCAAAAATCGTTCACAAAATCCAACCAAAAACGTAACCAAATCAAAATAACAATGTTAAACAATAGCATGGGTCGTCAAAAATTGTTCACAAAATCAAACCAAAATAGTAACCAAATCGAGAATCGAAATAACAATGGCAAAAGCAAGCCTGGCGCGTGATGTAGCAGCAGTCGCGCGCTGGGAAACATTGTCTTGGTTGTGGGAGGGGTTGGACAGAGTCAAGTGATATTGGCTGGCATTGATGAGGTGGTGTCTTTTTTTATACCTGACCCACCCCAGTTACTAGTAGTACAGCGCTCACAAAGATAATTGCAACGCAGCAACCTAAATAAATGCAACAAACACATTTTACAGTCGATTTCCTTAAACTTTTCAACCTTTTTTCTCACATTTTTCACGGTTCCCCAAAAAAGGGTCGTTACTTCGAGAGGGACGCTATTCTCGGGGTCGTAGAATCGAGAGTTGACTGTATATATATATCCTTTAACATAGAGAAACATTGTTAAAATTACTAAAATGATTTATAACTCAAAATTTGTTGTGAGAAATAAATCGGGGGTGTAGCATCAGGGTAAGCTATGAGCCTATGTTCCTCCAAACATTTTATTGGGTGGTTAAGAAATATAAATACCGAAGGTTTGAATACTAATGTGGAGTTAAAAACAACCACCACATGATAAACCTACAAAAATGCCTCCTACAGGGAAAAAATATTACTTATTTCCCTTCCCTTATTGAGTCTCGCATAAATTTGTAACTTTGTTTTTACTATTAGTTATCATTCCTTTCAAATTTCCACCCCTCTATTACTACTCCAGGGGTTCCAATATTATCTTTGAGAGTAAACTATTCTCAAAAGCACTGTCAAATTGTATTTGTTTTTAGATGAGGCACCAACATATTAATAAATAATGTGTTTATCGTAATATTAAGGATATAAACCAAACCTTATATCGTAAGCAGTACTAAACTAAATATATTTACTTCTAAATTATAGTTTGTTAAATAATATATAAATTAATATTTTGTGAACAGTTTTGATTATTTTTTTATGTTTGTCAACGTTGAAATACCAGGCCTACAACATGATTAAAAAAACGTTTTCCCCCACGGTCCTTCAGTAAGACGTATTTCGCGTACATATAACACAATACATTTAAGGTGAACTTAACATTAGAGTTAATATTTTTTTTAAATAATATTTTCAAGATAACATTTCTTGGTTTTCCCGTTTGGGTACTCTGGATTTTTTTTAAAATAATATAATGTATTTTTAATTTGACTCTAAAATTATGTTCTGTGTAACGTGTGTTCTCAATGCTTTAATTTTATTTTTTATTACCGCTTCTTATTTACTGTTTAGGTTGTACGCATCTTAAATTATTTAAAATATATTGATCTTCTAGCTATGTTTTAAAATGTAAGTAGAAGAGCTGAAAAATCTTTAGACTACTGTCTAGTGTTTCATTTATAAATGTGACATGTCGTGTGAACAAAATTCGGTGATTACCTTAATATTACTATATCGTCGCCTAGAGCTAATACAAGATATAATAGGTAAGACCATTTTAACCCAGATTTAAGTCTCACATTCTTCAACATGTTAGCTACGCCACAGCTATAAAAGGTAAAACATGTAATTCCAATATTTTTTTTATAAAAATATTATATTACAAAATCAATTCAATATTATTGATCAAATATTTTTTATTCACATATATCTTTATTGTCCCTACTCTTAAAATATTGTAAACTGTAGTAAAGAATTATATGATAAAAATAAAGTTAATTTATAGAAGAAGTTTTAATATTTAAATAAGATATTTATTTAGGGTAAAATATTTTATTTAAAAACTTAACTTTCCCATAAGAGTATATATTTTACTGAACTCATTGTTTTTTAATATTCAATAACAATTTTGAATTAAAAATATTTTATAACTAATTATATTGAAGTTATACATATTATATACGCAATAATTAACATTTTTTTTACCCTTAAATAAACATTTTTTTTCTTTTTTAAAGGCCTTAATTGTTAGGATGCCTTTGTTTAGACTAAATTTAATTTTAACCTACACTTTTCTACACTATGATATAGCTTATAATATAGGGCCATAGTATATTACCTCAAGGCAACCTCGTGTGCAGATAAAAATGAAATACATCCAATTGATATCCTAGCTTTTGTTAGTATATGAGCCTTGCAATAATATAAAATATGCGCTTCTATACATCATCTGAAGGACGTTAATCTTATTTAATATTTATAAATTATAAATATATGCATTTTATCACCTTGTCTTAGTACCTATTCAAGTTATACATTATTTTTAAGTTTAATTAAATGAAAATTGATATTTATAAATATCCCATTAAATCACAGCCTGTATTCAAACAAAGTGATTGTGACACATTATAAATAGTTTATGTAGTATATAGACGATTTGATTATTGCAATTTGAATCAAATTGTGCTTCTTAGAGCATTCATAAAGGAAAGTTAAGTGTTATTTTGTAAGAGATATTTGTATTTGTGTAGTTATATTTAAGTATAATTTATCATTATACATAAAGATACTTTACCAAATATTTGAGAGCTCAAAATTACACTAGAATTTCATTTATCTGGACTAATGGAGCGTGAAGTTGTCCAGATTAATGAAAGTCTGGTTTTTAAATAATAACCCATAAAAGAAGGCAAGGTGCAATTAAAATAGCTTATACAAAAACGAAATGCCTTTATTATACATTAAAAATAACACAAATGTAAAATAAGTCTCATGAAAGATATTAATAAGCATTACCCAAAGGATATTATGATCCTCTAATCTGACATTACTTATAAGAATCATGACGGTGTTTCATCCACACTCACGTTATATGCCACACTAAAAGTTTTGAAAAAATATACTGATATTTTATGGTTTTCCTTTAGCTCACATTTATTGCACTAATAGTTCACAGAGACATCTCATGTCTTTGTTATAACCAGATACATTTTTATTACTGCTTTTATCAACGTATTTGAGGACTAAATTCAGATGTTTTTGATATCAAAAACATTTGGTTTTGGTTCATTATTGTCACCTGCTTCATTGTCTTTGTCCTATTCAGAACTTTCTGTTGCCATCTCTCTGTTGATAATTTCCTTCTCCCTCAAACTATTATAGCCCAGATAACCTACGTCAGCAGGAGCGCAGGAAATTTTTTGTGCACGGGAGTGAGGGGGCAAAATGATAATATGTCCAAGGTAAGTTAGGTTGAGTAAAATTAATTAGTGGAGATAAGTATAGGATGGGGACGGGGAGACCAATGACTGTGAGAACAAAGTTCATAAAAATATATATAAATACAGTTATGCTATAGAATTTAATAGTTCGAAAAATATTATATTGATGATTTGACCAGATAAATCATAATTTTCCAAATGGTGTTTGATTAATATTAATGTAGAGCAACATAATTTTTAAATTTGAGTATCTCTGAACAAACAAAAGAGAGAATCAGTGTAGTGCGTACACATATTAAAGTCAAATTACTTTTCCAATTACTTGAAATTTTAAACTATTAGTGCTATTAAATTCATTCACTGTTTTCCCTATGTAAACATTGTCAACTTATTCTGGGTGGCCTTAATAATACATTCATGATTTAAACATTTTTGTGTCTTGATTGGTTGGAGGTGTTCTGTTACTCTTGAAAATTATCTTTCAGCTGTTGCAGATGCAGCAGGGGCTACCAATATTAATCAAAGGGGGATACATAATTAAGGATATAGCTTCTTCTTTTCATGGTGCATATCTTTGAATCCATTCACTAATTCTTCAACATAGCTTGGAGTTTGGATCAACTGTTCAATAAATTCCATTTCTCTTTCAAGCTATTCCTCATCAATTAAATATTCAGATAATATTTAGAATGTATCCATCACAAAGTGATGGTGGAGTTATCAGGAAACTCTTATCCAACTAAAGTTATTATTTAAATCCTATCTGTTCAAACCTACATTCAATTTCATTCATAATGTTGCCTATACATTCATAATCAATCTCTCTTTAGTATGCTTTAGCTGATTCAAAATCATGATTATAAGCAGGATTTTTGTTCTGTTCTAACCTTTTTGAAGGTTTTCTCTTAATTGGTACTGTTGTTTCTGAAAGGTTCATTATTTCCATTTTTTCCTTAACCTGGTCCCAAATACTATCAAATGCTTTATTTTATCTCTTACTTTTTAGATATTGTAGTATCCCATTCACAGATTTTTTGGACCAACTAGTGTCTGAATTTTACTTTGTAAAATAGTACTGAGCTTCTCAGGAAATACAAACACTATTATGACTCAGATGTATTGCTAAAACACACTCCCTTTTGAAATATGATCTCGTAGCCCACTTGCCTTAGCGTTATCACAGATACTCACATGCCTAAGTGTCAATAAAATCTTGTACAGTTGGATACAATCTTATAACACCCGATAATGGCACTTCTCGTAAAGTTCAATGAGTTGGACCTAATTGGCGTGGCCCAACGCTGGTCAAATTGTGCTCTTTAGCAATTTGGGCAAACACTACAAACCTCTTGAGAGAAATTTTGAAAACTACTCCTTTAACATTTACTTGATGCAAACAGTCCCGAATCAAAGGAATTGATTTTGATGAAACTTGTAATGTTAAGTTAACAGTAAGACCTGCGCAATGTGTGTATATATGTATATATATATATAATTGTGTGTGTGTGTGAATGGCTGCTCCACTAATATTCTTGTTTCTACTAAATTTATTTCATCAGCCGTGTCACAGCTACCATCGTAACACTGTCCTCGTAGATGGTCTAAGCTCAAACCAAGGCGGAGCAGTGAATTTTTAATTAAACTTAACCATGCTTCTTCAGTCAGTCGTATTATCCCATTAACACATCATTAATATCGTAGATATCATGATCTACACATTTTATTTATTTATATTTGCTTCTTGTCACTTATACCACTTGTTTTCATCCACTAATGGGCCAAAATCTCTTCTCCTTGTTTTTTTTTATCATTGCGAAGCATAACATAAGTAACCTGAACGGTTTGTAAAACGTAGTGCTAAAAGATACATTATACATTATTTGTAATATTTCATTTTGGATATCAGATGGCGTGAACGATTTTTTCCTGCATCGAAGAATTTAAAGTTCTAGTTCAATTTACAACTTCTACACGCATGGCCATGGCCTCCTCTCTCAAACATACTATATCACTGAATGAACGGAGGTGTTATTCGACTCTCTGCATAAGAGAAAAGCCATGCCCAAGATAAACAAGTGAAGGCGGCTTTGCACGCCTAGTTATTATTTCCTCCGCCTAAACTATTCTGGCACATTCTACTAGTTCCCAGGATGCCCGCGACCTATCCACGCGCCCACCGATCTCATCCCTTCCACTCCCCTTTCCCCTTTTCACACCTACTCACTGTTGGCATATGATCTTGTGTGCTCGCTATATATGACAATGTTTTGTTGGTGCCGATACTCATTGCCTAATTTGCTTAGCATGAGGCGAGAGTTCCAATTTAAGTTAGGGATTAACTTCTATTATTCAAAATTCCCTCTCGGCTAATTTCTGGGATCGTTTCAAAATTATTTATTTGGGCCTTTAATTTAAAGCTCTATTATGGGATTAGGGTTTATATCTGGTATTAGCGTGGCTAATGTGCAGCCACGTTTCTATTAGAATGTTGTCTATTGGGGATACTAAGTTTCTCCTCGATGTTAACGTAACTTCTGTTTCATCGCTGGTGGCTAGCGTTTGGTTAGGCTCTCGCGGAGACTATGGCCATCTTACTGATAAGTAGTTAACGTCGTTTACCAAGTAATTATTGTTTGGGTAAAATTTAACATTATAAATTTAAATTTACATTTTTAAAAGACAGGCAAAGCATTTAAATTATTAGGATGGTACTTTATAACTGTATAACTTTTAAATTCACATTTTTGTTGTTATTAGAAAGGCAGAGAGCTTAAATTGGTAGGATGGTACTTTTAATATTTTATAACTTTAACGTTTACCATTTGTTGTTATGAGAAAGCAAGGCACTTAAATTATTAGTATGGTAATTTATAACTTTTAATATTTAAAGTTTACATTTTATAGTTTGGAGAAAGAAGGGCGCTTCAACTATTAGTATGGTCTTTACAACTTTAATTATTTTAAATTTACATTTTTCTTTTTACTAAGAACCCAGTGCACTTACACTATCACTAACGTGCCCTATAACTTTAATTACTTCGATGTAGCGTTTTGTTGTAATGAGGTAGCAGAGCACTTAAATATTCAGTATTGTGATATCTACATTTAATGCAGTCAAATATATTTTGTTGTCATGAGACTCTCCTAAATTTTGCCATTGTGTCTCCTAGCTACTATTTTGCCATAGTGTGTATTATTGCTACAAGAGGGCGTGACTCTTATAAATAGATTATTTCTTGTCATTGTATAGTACAATTATTGTTGCCACAAGATGGCGTAGTTCGCTTAGTAGCTTATTGTGTTATGTTTGAAATCTTTTGAAGATACAAATTGTGTTAACCACGTGGCAAGGCAGTTTAGATTGAGGTTAGTCCGAATCCTGACATTTGAGAAGTACTTTGTTGTTATCATTCAAAATTAAAGTTAATATTATCCCTTCTGGAAGCTACAAGGTGGTGGATCTCTAGTCACTATGTATAAATATTGTTTTTGTATAAATATTTAATTCATTGTTTTTCAATAAAACTATTGTTCTCTTGTTACTCCTTGAGTATCATTCCTAAAGGTGGGGTTACATTATTTTCCCTCAAGAGAAGGAGCTGACTGAAGTTTTCTTCATCATCGTCTGGAGCCCTAAATGCTAATTCCTGACATGTTAAAAAAAAGCCGAATTAATTATTACTTTTAAAGCAACACAGTTTTTAGACAAGTCATGGATTGCTTGTTGTGAAACCTGTGTACGTTTTTTTTTAGAGAATTTCAATTAATCTTAAATTCTTCTGTGACGAGTGGAAACTTTATGCTTTTTAAAATTATAAGCCGATTCCTTACGATTGCTGTATCCTTCTGAAGTCAGCAACGTATCATGATTTTATTCATAACTAACAAGTTTATTGTGCATAGCTTGTACACAAAATAAGCAAAACATTTTTTCATGCTTTATATAAAAACAAAGCCAAGAATGAGCTTTAAGAAATACAGACAATTTAAAAAAAAATGATGATATTTTCGGCCTTGATTTTAATGTGTACAATTTGAAGGTTGGTGGGGCATTTAACAGAGGAAATAATTATCATCATGTCAAATTTGAAAAGGTACATGTTGGCCATCTGAAGGTTGATTGATTTATTCAACAATAGTAATATCTTTATGTTCAATTTGAAAAGGTAAAGGTTGGTCATCTGAAGGTTGATAGGACTTTTCAACAGACACAATACCTTCATGTTTAATTTGCAAAAGTACAGTTTTCACAACTGGAGGCTGGTGGGGCTTTTCAACAGATGCAATATCTTCATGTTCAATTTGAAAAGGTACAGTTTTAAATCTGAAGGTTGAGGATACTTTTCAACAAACGCAATATCTTCATGTTTAATTTAATAAGGCAGTGGTTAGACAACTGGAGATTGGTGGGACTTTTTGACAGGCGTAATATCTTAATGTTCATTTTGAAAAGGTATCAGTTGGACATCTGAAGATTGATTGAACTTTTTCGACAAGTGCAGACTAATAGGGGGATTATCTTTCACTCTGTACAAATAAGAGTTGGTGAATTAGGTAAAATGACATAATTTACTAGTCTTATATGATTACCCACAAGCTTAACTTGGATCTCAATGGTAGAGCTTTGGAGCACTAGTCAACAGTTCCAAAATTCTATTTCCATGAACTGATGTAATTTTTTTCATCATGTCTTAGAAATATTTTGGGGTGTTTCGGTGCTGATTCAAAGAAAAATTGTTTGTATTTTAATAATAATCCAAAACTAGGTACTTGGGTCTACTATACGTATTGTCAATATATTAAGACTTTGCTTTAAATAAGGTTAAGAAAATTATTATTATTATTATTATTATTATTATTATTATTATTATTATTAGCACCGCATCTTACTACCCGTTCGGGTTATACGCACTTACGCTAATGTGAAATGGTAGGGTGATTGTGAGATTAAATGGAGGACCTACAGTTTAACGTGGAATCCGAACCACGGTGGAGGCCTAGCATTCCTCACATTCACAAGATGTCTTGTCAGAGGTGAAGGAAGGTTTGGTAATCAGATAAATCTTTGCCAGGACCGAGGATTGAACCCCGGCCGCCAGCATAGAACCTGACACCTTACCCCTAGACCGCCAGGTCACCAAGAAACATACTAGTATAATGCATTGGTAGAGAATCGTCGAACTAAAGCAAATGTCCATGGTTCGACTATCGTGTAAAGTGTAATTTTTTAAACAAATATTTGAATATGTATTTGTAACTTCCAATTAAATCGTTAAAGAGACTTTACTGTTTGATTAACTAACTCAATTCATTCTTCAAAGGACTTTTGTTAAAGTTTTAAAATTATAAAATATAATAAATTTATGTTAAAGTTTTAAAATTATAAAATATAATAAATTTATGACAAAAGAGTCTTAGTCAAAATTGTTGAGGAATTTCCAAAACTATTAATAATACTCTTATTTTCAATGTAACTTACACAATAAATTTGTAAGGACGAGGAAAGATAATGTGCCCTCATAGGCATTATTATTATTACTATTATTATTATTGATTTCGTTTAGCAAAGTCATCCCGGGATGTTATAATCTTCTTTATAAGCATTTGTTGTGAGATCTGAATTAAGCATGAATTTGGAAAGCTATGACGTGAAAATTTTGATGTGCTTTTGTTGCACGGTTTTATTGTTTCAAAAATGGGGAGATTGCCACATATTACAATGCAGGATTGTTTCCGTAAAAAGCCAAAATGAGGTTCAACTAAAAATAATATTATTATCTATTATTAGACGTGTTTAATGCGTACTTTCTGAACGGACTGATTATATCATCACACGGGAATTTCTACAAGAAGGCTTGAAAGGGCCTAGAACATTTGCCGGGAAATGTATTTTCACATACCTCCCCGGGTCCCATTAGGCTATATGCCGCAGTCGACGTGGGACCAACGGCTTCACTTCCCTTTCGAAGGAAGTTGTGCTATGCATTTTAATCACTCAAGTAAAATCTGTTGACCCCAGCTGGATTTGAAGCCACGAACATTGGGTCTTCAGGCAAGCACTTTACCCTAAGGCTGCGGTCACTTTGGATGCAAGCTTGCGCAAGTAAACTATATGCGCGAGCGTGCGCAAGCTTGCACGAAGAAACAGAATTCGAGTGAATCCATCTAAACCCATGGTGGCGTGCCCGAGCTGGTCACACTTAGTGCGAACTAGATGCGCAAGCTTGTACAAACTTGTGCACGTGCAACCACGGATCAAATAAATTTGTTTCTTCATGCAAGCTTGCTATATCGACGTGAGAGTTATTTTATTTCCCTTGTTTTCAAGAGGTGATAGTTTTGTCCTTGTGCGTATGTGTTTGTGATGGAAATGGATATGGATATGCTAATAGCATGCGTTGAAGCAAGAAGGACCATCTGGGATGCCTCTTCTAAGAACCATAGCAACAGAGACATTATAAAGAAACTGGGGGTGGAGTTAGGAACCATATTGGATATTCCAAGTAAGTAATGATATATTTTAAAAACGGTGAAAAAACTTTATTTCAACTTAATTATTATTGTTTTAACTATCACAAAAATCACAAAATAATATAATTATCTACTGAATAGTTATGCTTCATTATTAGTAGTTAGCCTATGAAAGTTTGAACAATGTTTGGGTTATTTGGTATTGAAGTAGTGTTTAAAAGCATTTCCGATTTTAATTGCCTTTTCAGTAGCTCTATTGTATCTACGCAAGTCATCATTTGGCCGGTAGTCTCAAAGGAGCTGTGTTTGGTTTTGTGCAACATAACTATCCACTTCTGCACTGCCTTCTATATCGATAACAATGTTATGAAACAAACACACACATTTCAGAATCACGTCTACATTAGCTAGCATACACTGAATTTCAGTTTTTAGAACTCGCTATATTCTCCATCATCATCTCTATTCTTGAAATAATCGTTAACCCATTCTTACCTAAATGGCTCTTCATCCATCATTAAAAATTTCAACACACCATTTTCCAACACTAATTCTTCTTCGTCCGATGACTCCATCTTGACAGCTCGCTGGAGTGATTACTTGCACCTAGTTGCAACCAATGTGACCAATTCGTACACGCGCAAGCTTCTTGCGCACGTTTGTGCAGCCTAATACGTGTGTAAGCGTGCATCCAAAGTGACCGCAGCCTTAGACCCCGAGGTCGACTAAAACAAAAGAGATTTTTTTTGAACAGACTTTAATACAACAGCATTGTTATACGACACTTATTATTAAAACTACATTATGGTTCGAAGCTAAGTATACTTGAATCGTAGGATATTATTATTAATAATTATAATAATAACAATGGGACGTAGACTTTGTGGCCTCACTGTCTCTCTCTCTACTTACAGAATTTGTAATGATCAACTCTTTATTCATCCAGGCAAGACGTTCCCGGGCGTATCAAAAGTTTGTTAAATACACTGAGAGTCCAATCGTTGATAGTATATACATATACTTTCAACAGTTCAATTATATGAAGTCAACCTTGGTGGTCTTGGGGTACAGTCTTTGCCTCAGGACCAAATGTTCGTGGCTTAAAAACAAGCCGGGCTCGACGGATTTTTCTTGAGCGATAAAAATTACTAGCACAACTTCATTTGGAATGAAATTAAAGACCTAGTTACCATGTTCATTGTGGCATGTAAAATAACCGTGAAAGATATGTGAAAATAACTTTCACTACAAAATTGTTAGTCGTTATGCTATCGATAATTTTATAAAACATTTTTTTGGCGTAAGTAATTTTCTACACAGTAAGCTAAATACTTCTTGAATATTTTCATGTGCATTCAGGAATTTTATGATAACATATTTTATTAATTTTAAAAGCTTTTTTTATCAAATTCAATACAGTTATTATGTTAATGAATAAAATATTCAAGAACTGTTTGTATCCCTACGTGTAGAAAATTAAACTAAATAACAACAAGAGCATTATTTTAATAATATTTTGGCCAAAAGATATACTCTGCAAAAACTGCAAAGGTATTGGCCTTAACTGGTGTTCTCTTCCCTCCTATAGTTTTTTTAACCAACATTGTAATAAGTTTGGAGTAAAACCTCACAATTCCCTTTCTTTATTCCAAAGCTTGAGTCAAATGAGATGACTAGGTCCTCCAAACAAATTATTCCCTCTACCCTGGGATTAGATCCATATCGGAAAGGTCTAAGTATATAAACTAAATGCATCAGAACACCCCTCATCGTTTATACTCCCAAAAAAACTCAAAGAAAAAAATAATCCAATTTACACATAAAATGGAGGATTACAAAAAAAGAAGTACAAAAACAAATATGTCCAAAGTAAAATCCATGTTATCCAGTTTTGTTTATTTTATTTATAATAAACAAAATAGTGTGCGGAGCTATGCCTATGTTTAAAACTCAAAAACAAAAGCGAGAGGGAAGAACAACGCTGATTCGATCACTCATTTAAATTTTTAATTCTATATACGCTTCATCTAGCAGAACAGTATTATTACTAAGAATACTGCAATATACTGTTTTGTACCTTTGACTATAATTTGGCTTTAGTGAACTAGATAGCTAAATATTTCAAACAAATCTAATATATTTGTTTAGTATTTTATCTAATTGAAATATGTATAAAAGTGTGTGACCTATATCTGAACAAAGATAACTTCCAAACATCAAAGTTAATATTTATTTATGACACACCCTAGATTTTTGACAGACTTTCTTCGGAAGTTTGGTCAAACAAAACACAATTTTAATCGCTTTCCAAACAAAATTAATTTATTTTACAGTTATTTAGCCAACCATAGTTACTAAACAAATCTCTCACTGTCAAAGTAAATCCTCACTATATTTATACTTGCTTAAATTTAAGTTACGTTATTCTTCACAACCGAGACCACTAAATAGTACATCCTTAAACACTAGAACTTATAATTCAAAAGATATAATTTATGTATATTCTACTAATTTTCTAATAGTATTACATGGTCAACGCAGTCAAAAGTCAACATATGGTTTCGTAATCTATTTTTTTTAATTCATAAACTATTCACATTAAAAATATTTAACTCTAAAAAGTGATTGCGTTGAAGTAAAGTGGCAGGACCATTTAGGAAAAGCCATCCTTAATAGAACAGGCTGGAATATGAACCCCAATATCCCCGTCTTCAGAAGGCCAGTCTAACATAAATGTGACGCTTTAGATCAATGATCCACTAAAGGTAGTAATACCCTTACTAATTTTGAGAGTGATTATCTGTTTGTTCATTTTTCACACCCATTTTATCAACATAAAGCAAAATCTGTTTTCCCCTGTACCTTTTGAAAGAATAATACAAGTTTATTATTATTTAAAAAAAACTTTCTCTAAGACATAATTTTATTTTAATTATTACTAGTTTTTCTCTAAACACTATAAGTTTCACACATTAAAAAAACTGAAATTCTATTTATTCGTTCATTAACATTTTTATGATGCCCAATATCACCTTCACACCAAGAATAAGATAAAATAATATAAGTTTTCTATTGATGTCCTGTAATAGATTGTATCACAGCTTTCAGTTTTCCAATTACCATATTCTTTTATCTAAGCTTTCATTACAGAAAAACTTTTTTGGAAAACAAAAATTTCGCTAAGCCATACGGGTTTCCCATTGTTTCCAAAAACTAAATTATTTCAGTTACAATCTACACATTTCCATTATTACACAGGAATTAAAAGATCCCTTTCTTGAAAATATATGGTCATTTATTTAATATACAGAAAACATATTTATTCGATTATTAGGGTGTTTGTTCTCTTTTAAATATCTTAACACCGAGTAATTTGTTCCTAGAGTGGTAATTGCTTTCAATGATGGGAACTGTTTAAGTGACTTTTTGTTTATAAAGTTAGTAGCATTGACCTGAGATATAGCCATGTTGCAGATACATATCTGTGTTAAATCCCGTTATAATATATTATTTGTAGTTTCTTATCGTTGTAGCTTATTAATTTTGTAGATCAGGGTGAAACTGATATGTTAAGGTAAAGTTTAAGGTAAAGGTTATCGGTCCATTTTCATTGTATTATTATAAAATTAATAGATTTAATTCATTTTATATTTCAGGTTGAGAGATATTTGCCTAGGAGAGGTGTAATCCGTTTTGAGGGTCTACGGCAGAGAATAATAAAAATAAATAATAATAAAAATAATAATAATTATTATTATTATTACAATTGTGGATCCAACGAAGTTCGATAGATCACAAAATGAAAAGATCATTCAAGCTAGTTGAGTTGAAATTGGTAGTTTTCCATCCTCAATAACAACTGGTACAGACTGGGATAATGTATTTTTTTCTCCAAAAAAAGGTTTAAAACTCACATCCCCAGCAGACTGGGAAGCTCATAGCTCGGCTTCTGACTATGATACAAATTGTTAAAAATCTTCTAGCCTGTCGAGCGGTTGAAAGTCTCCATGAAGAGAGTTTTTCCCACCTTCAAATGCACAGAAAAATAATCTAGAAACACAAGTTAAGTAAAAAAGCATCTAATTATTTTTATAAAATGTACAAAAAGGTATATAGATAATATATTAGTGGTTGACAATAAAAATTAATAAAAATTACTAACTTAAATAATGAAGATGATAAAATTACAAAAAGTTGCCAAAATAAACAATATTTAACCCTCACAATCGGAAAATACACTTTGTATTTTTTTTTCCTATGTCAAAAAAATATAAAAGAATGTATGTCCCACGCAGTATATAACTCCGTACGTCAAACACAAGGTTTTCTTGATAAATACTGCAATTCCAAGAGAATGATGTATTTGGATTGCCAGTCTTCTTCGCCTTATATAATGGCTTAGCCTGTACTGGAATAAATGTATAAGATTAAGGGCCGACATTTTTTCTAAATTTATTGTACTTGTCATGATGGAGTGGGCTGATGAGGGTCTAGATGATTATTGCGATGATATTACAGGATAAGGAGTTTCTTTGGAGTCAGTAAATAACTCTTTTTCTAAAAACAATCGCCTTATTGTTAATATAAAGTTTATTGTTGACTTGATCGTTTTGCTTTCTTTTTGGAGTCGGAAGTAGATCATGGAATGATGAAGAGCTATCGCCATCTTATCTTACTTGTGAATCCTCGTCTTCGTCTTCATCACTTGAACCCTGCTCTAGGATAGAATTGATAACTTCATCGTTCTACACATCACTAAGAATTCTGAAAATCTGAATATTGCAGTTTCTTTTGACACTAAAGTTGGTATAGTATTGAAAGAATCAAGAGTGTTAGCTGAACTTAGAATAGGGGAATTGACGTCTGGTGTTTCAGGCACAGAAGTTTTCGTAGACGTTAATGACCTTTTCTATGTTGGTTGTGATTGCAAATTTCTGTTACTGCACTTGGAGCAAAATCTGCATTTGGAATCTCATATGGAGCTATGGGGTAAATACCAGTGCCATGGATACCAACTTTAACATTACCTGGGTTTGCAGCTTTATCCCATACAGAAGAGAAGATTATGCAAAATCTTTGTTAGGCTATGGTACGTCCTCCATAATTATTGCAATATTTCATGACTTCATCATGCCAATAAGCATCGAAAGCTTTGAAGACGTCTTTGTCGAATGGTTTAAGTTTATGGGTGGTGTTAAAAGGAAGGCAGTACCGTGTGATACTGTGCGACTTCAACAATCAAATAGTCCAGATTATATTTTGCACCACAAAATATTAATAAGCAAGGACCTGGTGTTTTATAATTGGTAAAATGATGAATAGAATTTACAAAATATATTGTTGTCATCGAACATTTGGTGTCACCTTACAAACTGATTAAGGTGGAAAATTATCTCCAAACTGAGGTTTCTTCCTCTTAAATTTATCTAAAATATGGGCAGAATACGTATGGCCATTGCATTTCCGCAGGCAACAACGAATACACTTCCAAAATATTCATTCAAAGCAATATAGCTCGTTTCACAACTTTTTCTGCTAAAACATTAGAGGTTTTGTGAAAACTTAGGTGGTGTTATTTCTAACCCATAATATAGACTTATAAAGGCTTGTTTGTAATATTGAGACAAACCATTCCATCGTGTATCTTCCCATAATGTTTGGAAACCATACATCTGCTCAGTTTTTGTGCTTGGTCGGGATTTGGGTTTAGAACTTTTCTGATGGGGATTTGTGGATGTTGAGCACAAAAACCACACGTCCACTTTCTCCCACTGGTGGCCTGAACAATTGAAAATTGGTGCTTAGATTAATTAATGCTGCGAAATTTGTAGGCACAAAGACGGATCACTTTTGGTTTTATCGGATAGCCCACTGCTGCCAATATTCCTATCCGTGTGCACAACTTTTGTTCATGCTCTTCAGTTAGAGTCATCTTAGGACCTAATTTACACTTCTCTTGTTTCTTATATTTAAGGTATATTCTCAATCTTCTTAGAAGTATTTTGTATTCTGTAGTTGCTTTAATAACACAGATTTAATCTCGGATAATGGCATTTAGGGCTTTTCGGATGCTCTCCCCTTCCCATAGGCCATTCCTGCCTTTTTTCTATGGTCACTGGCACCATCTGAAACCAAAAGAAATAAACAGTCATTAGAACCTTAAACTAATTTTATTCCTTGTCGTGTCACACACATCAACATACGCCCATTGTGATTCTGTAAAGAGAGCTCCTCCACGGTAGTTACAACACATGCAAGTTTTTCCAAGTTCAACATTCATTGTTTCAATAATGGCATGCCAATTTTTGAACAAAATATGCATTGTTCCCAAAATGGCCCACCTGGACCATATTGCGCACTTACACTTTTACCTTATTCTGCTAATACACCTCTTAGAAATGATAGGATTACTACATGACAATAACACGAATTTAAAATAGTACAACAGAGCTATAAAATACATTAATAACATTCATTATAACTTTCAATACCTATCTAATATGATGGTTCCTCTACCTTCGCACTCTAACACCAGCAGAATTTCACATGCAAAGAAACAAATCGCTGCCAATTGTATCTGTATCTAAACACTCAGGTGACTAGCATTTTTATTAATGGCGTCTGTGCATGTCTAAGACTAGTCTATGCGACAGTTACTGTAACGGTACTAGTTTAGTACGTTACAATAAAGCAACCCCACCCCAACTCAAGTTAACCTACAAGCATAAATTATATTTTGATTCATACTACTCACTCCGAAGAACGTCGACATTTACTTATACCTCCTGGAATCGAACTCTTCTCTATTCTAGTTTCATGTAGTTTCAAGCTATATACAAACATCATAATTCACAAGCAATTCTCTTCTATATAAACTGTTCATGTACTTAGCCTCTGAATCTTCTGGCTATCACAGCCTTCAAGACTGGGCTAACTTCAACACGTCCTAATTCGACGAGTGGGGCAAATCTGCCATGGTGTGTCAACAGCTGATGTTCCGGTCTGCCTGGTCACAAATGTCTGATGGGTGACTACTGGGACAACTTTCTAGACGAGGTCTCGGACTTACCTGCCCTCTTGTGGAGAGTGGAACCAACCACCAAATCATCTCCTGATCACCTGCGTCATCAGCGACTCCAGTTAAAAAAAGATCACTAACAACATGCCTGGGGTGATCTTTATGAAGTCTCGATGACTAATCAGAGAGCGGGAAGAGAAAATGGTCTACGTGTCCAAGCGATGGCAGCGGTATACCAACGTTACGTCACCGGCTAGTTTGAACTTCTCCCACCGTTGTATCCCTTGGCAACGAGACTCTATATAATATGGTGGCACTCAAGAGAACATTGACTATTGTATTCGGCAGCACCATGGGTGGACTATTGGATTTGGCACCACCGAGGGTGGACTATTAATCTAGTAACTTCTATGAAATGTTAAAATTTGATATCGCCAGGAGACGATTTTTCCTGAAAATGGACTCTACCAGGAAATTTGTAAAGCTGTGTAAATCTTCGTTATTATTATTATTCAAATATTGTAGCTATAGGTCATTTAAATTATGACTTAAATTTATTGGACGTCAGAGACAGACTTGTAATTTTTGATTCAAACATGAGTATTTCTATAGATAAATTTTTCTTTCAAAATTTATTATTTTGGTGTCGCCTCTTGGGCTCTTGCTTATTTAATTCATTTGTAAATATTTTATAATAGATGTTCGTGCACAACTAAGTTTTGTTGAGGTGCATTTAAATTACAATTAAGATCGTTTAAATTCGTTCTATTATTTTCTAATATTTGTGTAACGTAAATTTTGCTGATTGTCTTAAATTTAACTTTAAATTTTGCAAAGTCTTCTAAAATGATTATTAATTCAGTAACCATTGTTGGTTGTCATTTATGCTGCGATTCTGAAAGAATTTGATGATGCCGTTTCAAGTAGTTCCGCGAGAGATTTGACTTACGGTCTGAAGCCGAACTCTTGCGTTTGTTTAAATTGTAATGTTTGTTGTAACATAACAGTTTCAGTTAATATGTCAATTTTGGTCTTTAGAATCTCAGACATTTTCATAGTAACTAAAAATTAGGGCTCATAAATCTATTCATTGTTCATAATTATATGTAAAGATTATTTGTTTTCTATTTCTATTTAAAGTAAACATGGTTAATTTGATTTTGACTCTGCTTGTTATTCTTTTGTTTCTTGTTGAAACTATCTATTGCACAATGTTTTCCAACTAGAGCTAGAGGTTGACCCATAAGGCCACGTGATTTATTGTTGTCATATTTTTCAATAAACTATTATTCTCATTTTTAACTCATGCTATTGCTGCTTTCTATTATTTTGAATGTTAGCTTACTCCCTCCCATCCTTGTAGTATTTTTTAGTGGCCTATTACTATAAGGTAACAGAGAGGGCGTAACACTACCAATGAAATGGCGAATAGTGTGCCATATTAAGAAACGGGCCATATTCGGAACATGCACTTTACATGATTTTTCGGTGATAACAAAGATCCACAGAATCAAATTAAGCCCCTGACTCTTGTCTTTATCTTTAAAGGTTTTAGTCAAGGGGGCCTACGGTAGTGTTCTATAAATTTGAAAAATGAATCTCTAATTTAAAGCTGACTGATGATGATATGGTCATCAGAAATTATGTATGCCACGTTAAGTGTCTCATAACTTTGTATAATGAATGTAAAACAGCACGGTCCGCCAGAGAAAGATGGTACACCGAGCTTAATACTCAAGAGTGCGTTTGCAGAGCTTATGGTTTTCATTGAATATAGTCTTGAAAATTATGAGAAGACTCCAGTTTTTAAACTCATTTACTGTAAAATAATCGAGCACCTCATGTGAGCAGAATATGATGACATGAGACTCTTATGGCACTCCATAACTACCAACATACTTTATACATACAAAGATAAATGTCTTACAGGTAACCCGTAGAAAAGAAAATGTATGTACGTTCATATTTCTGTTAATTATGTAAATAGAGTAAATTATTGATAAGAATAAATATGAATTTTATTTAATATTAATTCATACAAGTAAATATGTTAATAAACATGCTTTAAAATTAAGAATTGCCAACGAACGATCTGATAATCCATTCAAATCATGTCAGAAAACTGATTTTATAAAGCTTACATTTTGGTTTTGATCAGCGCTTCCTGAGGAAACTGTAGGTCATAATACACCATAAGGGAGATCAACTCAAAGCTGATGAACTATATTTTTCTTTTATTTTGTTTATAAACATGATATTGTGCACTATAAAGAAAAATTCCAATATGGTGGCTCAAAGCGCATTATTCCAATGCTTACAAGGTTTAAAACAGAAATATGCTAATAATAAGATGTTTCTGGGAAAACCCGTACAAACATGCCAACTATTTTAAATATTTCAGATATCAATTTTAACTAGATTTCCACCGTAGTAGTTATTCTTAAATGAAAGCAATTATAGTTTAACACTTTAAAGTTAATATGTTTAAAAATGACTACCTGGACACGTGACTTAAACATGGGTTCAAGTTGTCAAAGTTCAAAGTAATTTATTATTAAAGCTGGTTTTCTATAACATATAATGTATTTATAAATAATTTTACGATATTAATGAAATTAACGTTCTACATTACTTTAGTACACTAAATAAAACTAAATCATGTTAATGTTCCCTATAAAATCTAAGCCCTCCCAATAACCACAGCCCACGGTTAAAGAATAAAATGTAGATAAATCATTTGAAAAAGGTCTACTGTATGAAGTTTGTACAAAGTTTAGTTACATTCTTTATCACTCGTATTTTCCTAATATGGCACAACTAAATCGAAATATTAAGTTTTGTCAATTTTCTTTTTGTTTGTTTGTAAGGTTTTTATTAATTTGTAAACATCTAATAAGTACATGAGAAACATAAAGGGACAAACAGTTAACACCAGCCCCGAAGGGCTCTCGAAAACAAACACGACATTGAACAGATAAAAAATCAGAACATGAAATGATATTGGCGCCCTGGTGGGCTGAAAATTGCCTTCTTTGGGCTAGGGGTGGGAAAATCATACAAAAACCCACCCCATTGCTCATAGTGGGTCGCCAGGACCGTAAAACATACAATGTACAAAGGAGAGGGACGGGACGGAAACAGTAAGAAGAAACAAGAAACGGCTGAAAATGAATAACATAAGGTGGGCTGGCCCCGGTAGGAAGAGCCGCCGGGGTCGGTAGGGGAAAATTAGTGGTTCACCGCCAGGGCTACGCAGATATTCCATACGTAACCCTGGTGCGAAAATAAAATAAACTTCACACTGCGGGTGATTTTCGCCGCACAGGCAATTTTCTTTTTCATTTAAATTTCATTCCAGTTATATAGAAACTCAGTGTGCTTAAGACTACTATAGCCTATTATATTTAATTTTCTAATCATAACGCATAAAGTTAAGTTTTTCTAAAATTTGCTACTATATGTGGAGTGAGGGTTACACAACTAAAATAATACTTTTTATTTATTTTAAAGTAAAAATATATTTGGCACTTAAATTTGCTATTATTTTTCCCATTTTATAGTCTGGTTTGACGTCAAATTTTTCATAAATAAATATACTTTTTTCTCTCTCTATTTCGTTTAGTCTAATAAACTGGAACCCTCCTCAGTGACCGCGTGGTCTAACGCACTAATCTCGTGTTCGCTAGACTGTCGGGGACGGTGAGATAGGGGTTTGATCCTGGTCAGGTGCACTGAGAGTGGTTTTCCTTAAATTGTTTTCCACTCTTCAGCCACGAAATACGGGTGCACTTCCACTAAATTAAGCCTTTATAATCCTTAAATCCTTAGTGTAATTAGTACAAAGGCGTATGACCTGAATAGGTAGTATGACGCGGTACTAAAAAATAATATATTTTACCTAAATTTGAGCACTTTAAAAAGTTTAAATACCAAAATGGTTTAGCCCTTGAAATATTGTATTTAAAATATACATATATAAAGATGAACGCCACCAAAAAGATTACGTCAAGATTCTACATGGCAATCACGAGCGT
This sequence comes from Timema poppense, assembly GCA_902141375.1. Classification (NCBI taxonomy): domain Eukaryota; kingdom Metazoa; phylum Arthropoda; class Insecta; order Phasmatodea; family Timematidae; genus Timema; species Timema poppense. Next base: position 48,440 of record CABFOV010000026.1, on the reverse strand, counting down.
CTTAAGAGAAAGTGACTCACTGACACAGCAGTTTAGAGCTTTGTAGAAATATAATTCTATTTAAAATTAGTTCCACAAATACATTAATATTAATTTAGAAAATGGAAGTACTCTTTTAGCTAATGTTTGTACATTTCTCGTAACCATCAGTTCGAGAAAGTATTGTGACCGTCAAAAATCTTTGCTTGAAATTTTGATGGGTGACAACTTCTTTTTTGTCTCCCTGAACACATATAAGTAATTTTTGCAGGTCTGTTACTGCGACTAGAGTTGAAACAATTTTACCGATGGGGCTAAAAATTCATAAAGTATCTAGGGTTTTCATAAGTTATATCAGAAGGGTTTTTGGAATTGTCCATCTAACCATAAATTTAAAGTTTAAGAGTGAACAGAGGAAATATTGATTCGCTCAAAATTGGCTGTAACGATTTTGATTAAAACTCGTATCTAGGTACTGTTTAACATTACAAGTAAAGTCTCATCTCATTTTTCCATGAAAATGACTTTGATAGTACTCAAACCAGCATAATTTTCCGATTTTGATAAGATCTTTGCATCTCTTTAAGAGAAAAAATAACTTATATTTTTGAAATTTCATCACTATTTAAATATAAAATATTTTGATTTGAAATATATATATATATATATATGTTTTTATAAATAGTTTTTAATTTAGGTCAGTATAATTTTTAAACTGAGTTCAAGGAGATAGATATGAAGTTGGTAGTTATTATCTTTGGGGAACAGAAATGTCATTATTTTATCTTTTTTATATATCAGTGTATATTATTTCTTTATTACGCTTTGGTTTCTGAAACCATTTATGTTATTTAATATTACAAATATTACGAGTTATAATTAAATAGCTGTATTTTTAGGTAATAAGGTGGGTCTATGCGGTGCACCGTTACATTTATTTTACTTTTTCTTATCCCTTGGGCTTATAAAGTATTGTTATCATCAAAAAACTTGAGTAAAAAGTTTTTATAGATGTCGACGTTTCATGACCCCCTGAACCCTAAAAAGTATTTTTTTGGAATTCAGTATGAATGTCTTTCTATTACTGGGACTAAAGCCAAAACCATTTTACAACTTAGGATGAAACTGGGTATCTAAGGTTTTCATAATGTTTCTCAGTTGGGGCTTTTGGAATTATCCATCCAATCCTTGAATTGACTTATGGTTAGAAAAATAAAAAAACAGTTTCCTTACAATTGGCTGTAACGATTTTGATTAAATTATGGATCTATTCACCGTTTGGCAATATAAACAAAACGAATGTTTTCATTTTACAAATAAAATTAATTTTAGGGTGCTTTAGTTTAGTGGAAGTTCTCAATTATGATTATATCTCCGTAGCTATTTGAGATACGAAATAATTTATTACGGCAAGGTTGTAGGACTTACAAAATCCAACACCTTAGTTGGTCGGTAGCATGTCTGTCTTCTAAGATAGGGGTCCTGGTTTGGATTCCCGGCATGGCTGACATATTTATCATTGGTAAAATGTGGATTTACACTTTTACGGTGATCAATTAACCAGTTTGGTATTGATTGTTGTGTTTGTTCTAGAATAATGTTGCTTTATAATTCAAATGATCATATAATCATCTGCTTCATCAAGTGCACGTTAAATACCCCAAAATATTAAAAAGTTCTGATTTCAACCCATCGTAGTTTTCCCAAGCACTTTCAGAGTGAACCTTCTTTGGTGTCCACGTGGTCTGATGCACTACTTTTGGAGTATACTAGACTGCCAATGACGAAGAGATTGAGGTTCGAAACTTGCTCGAGTGTAGTGAGAGAAGTTTTACCAAATTTGTTTTCCACTCCCTCTCCTCGCAAATATAGGTACACTTCCTTTAAATATAACCCTCTTAATCTATAAGACCATTAGTGTAATAATTAATACATAGGCGCATTAATCAAACGAGTAGTAAGATGCGATGATAAAATAAAATATACATACACTTTCAGAATGTGCCATAATAAATTTAATTCTATTTTAGGGTACTATGTATTAGCTTACATACATGGACGAAAGCAAATTGATTTACATTTAATTGTACTGTACGTGATTGGCAAGTCTTAAAATTATTATTTATTAATATTATTATTACTAGCACTACGTCTTACTACCCGTTCGGGCTATACGTACTTACGCTAATGTGTAATGGTAGGGTGATTGTAATATAAACTGGAGGACCTACAGTTTACCGTGGAATCCGAACCACGGTGGAGGCCTGGTATTTCACACATTCACAAGTTATGATTACTACACTTCTTATCAGAGGTGAAAGAAGGGTTTTGCAATCAGATAAATTTGTGCCGGGACCTAGGCTTGAACCTCGGGCCCCCAACACATAAGTCCGACACATTACCCCTAGATCGCCAGGTCACCAGTGTCTTAAAAGCTTGAACAGATTTTTAAGATACGAATCTTAATGATAACTTATGATAAGTTTTATATAATATATTAAAGTAATATCTGATGTTCTCCTTTCACTTCCCATTGCTACCCTCTCATCTTTATTTGAAGTAGTTAATAAGTTTGTGTTCAGAATATCTATAAAAAAAAAACACGCTTGAACCATTCTCATGCGGTGACTTGTGACCTTTAAATCATTCTAGATTATTATCACGTCCATTCTTGTCGTGTTACGACACAGTATTCCGGGAACGTCTTCTTGAGAAACAGTAATATCAAACCTGTTGAACCAAGGAGACCGATTGCTCTGTGTTGCACTTTCATTTGGAGCAATTCAACCTTGAAGTCTTTCCGTCTCAATATGACCATCCGTCTCCAGGTCATATGAAGGAGAACAATCTTAACTGTTTTTTTTTATAAGATAGCATTACTGTTTGGGAGTTCATGTTTGAAAGAGACTGGTGATTTTCTTCCGATTGTCACGTAAACTCCCAAATTCCACTCCCAAAATATAGAGTACAAGTAACTTAATTTAAGCTATTTCGTAAGTCACATGAAAAATTGAGTAAAATAAAGCCTTGGGAATATAAGAACTAGTCTTTTCGTAAAATGTACTACTAAATAACATAAATTATTAACATACAAGTGTTTCTAAAACATAAATACTTGAGCGTGATGTATGTTTTTAATTCGGTTATCCATTATTTATTATTTATTATAGATGAAAACTTGCTACATGTCTCGTTTCAGCAAATTTTCCTGGAAAATACTATAGTTAAATACGTAACATTTACAAATATGCATGAACAGAGAGAATGTTTTCTAAAATACACTTCTTATAATATTAAACATACTATTGTGAAGGAATACCGTAAGTTAGGTAGAGTACCTACTCTTCTAAAAATAATACACAATAGCTAGTGCAGGAATTTACCGTGGGTTTGAATGGACACGCACCTCAGAATAATAGGGTATATCGGGACTGATGGCTACAGGGGTAGGTTGGAACAGTCTTAATAACTGTTATAATATTTGACTGAGCGCAGCACCATCTACACCTTCGTTGAAGATGCACAAGTAGCTTCTGCCATGTTTGTTTAAAGCCATCAGCGTGATTGGTGTTGGAGCAAGTTTGTTTTATTTAATTTTATTTGTGGTGAGTAAATTCTTATGGTTTAACAAATCGTTTAGAAAGAATGAGCTAGTGTGAAATATTATATTTTATCGGCGTTTATTAAGAAGGCTAGACCTTTAGCTACGACTTTATTCTACTTAGACAATCTAAATTGATTTTTCAATAGAGTAGGTACTATATATGATATGACCAATGAAAATGGCTATGGGGTTGCTTGGCACACTCACTATGGGGTTGGTTGACCCACTGTGCCGACTAGCCCCAATATAATGAAAACAGAGTTTTCACTACAAAATTCAGTTTTACTGTAACACCTTATTTAATTTATTTTCAGGTAAAATGTGTACCACCCTATCTACCTCAGGGTATTAATTAGGTAGACAAAATCTAAGCATAGACCTATCTTCGGAACAGATTAGACTCCTCCCAAAATCAGGACCATAAACAACTTCTGTTAGGCTAACCAACAATGGCAAAAGGAGAAAGACGTCAATATTATCTGGCATCCAAATTAAAAAAGCACTTGAAGTCATAAAGAAAACAAATAAGGTACTTCAAATAAAAATTAAGTTAAAAATTCTAAAAAGCGTCTGTTTGAGGAAAAATTGAGGAAAAAACAACACAAATTAAATTAGAAAACAAACATAAACCTATCTACACCTGATGAGTCAAAATAAGACGATACCGTTTTTTTTGTTGTTTTTTTTCGTTGGTTGGGTCATCACAAACAAACATATAAAATATTACTTAACCTATACGTTTGATGAATACATTTTTAAGTAGCTTATGAAACAAGGTAACTGTCCATTGATCTACTTTAACTCAATATATAAATAAAAAAATAAAAATGGAATATGCAAAATGTAGCCAACCAACCCCGTCACCCCTACATAGTGTACTATACAGGAACACAATTTATTACTGTCATAACACTCTAACTAGAATAGTAAGCCTATGCCTCATTGTATGCAATGAAACGGATAATTTGCCTAAGAAAATTGAGTTTGTAGAAACACACTATACCATACGTCTGATAGAACAATTTTCTCCAAACAATTAACAAAATGTTGAGAAATTATAATAGAACAATTGGTTCAAAATACTACACAAAACACAATGTAGGAATTCACAATAGTGCTGACAGAAATATAAAATACCTTTATATTATTATATTTGGGTGTTGAATATTAGTCCTAATTTGGTTAAGAATGTTTGATGTGGATAACCTTAACGGGGAGAGTATGAGGTGGTTTTCGATAACTATACATATTTGAGGTGATAACGAATGCTAAGAAATATCTCTTAATACACTAAATCAAGCACTGATACATCCAAAATTGAATCAGGGTATATTCATAACCTACAAATCCTAGTAAATCTATTTCAAAATCTTCTAGTTCATGATAGGTCTATATAAGTGTCTGAGCTTGCTTTATTTTGTTTTTTATTGGCAATTATTAGGTAAACCTAATTAATACACTGTTAACGCTCGATAACTTGGACTTCGACATCTCTGACTTCGGATAACTTAAATAAAATTATATTCCGAAAATAAAATTGTATTTAGAAACACACCAGCCGCATGCTGCCAGGCTAAAAATGTTACAGAATTAGTGCAATGCAGGGGGTTGGTGAAGATTCTGCAACGCAGCGCTTCTACCCCTCCAATCTCACCCCCACGCTTGAACACCATAAGCTTTCATTCACGCCACACCAGTTGAGAGAAAGTCCTAGTCAAGCGAACAAGGGAACTTGTATCTAACAATGGCGTCGAACAAAAAAAAGTGCGTTTTATTTAAGTGTTGTAGAGAAATTAAAACTTATTGAGCAATTAGAGTTCGGTGTGTCCGTGGAAAATGTGTGTAAGGAATATGGCATCGCCAAACAAACTGTTTCAGGCATAAGAAAGAACAAGGATAAGTTGAAGACGTTTGCTTTGCAGTGTGATGTCGAAAAAACAATTTCCAGTAGAAAATGACTAAATTTGCCTTGTGAAACAAACCTAGAAAAGGCTGTACATAAATGGTATGCGCAACAACGGTCTAGCGGGGTCGTAGTTCGGGGTGTGGAGCTTCAGGCGGCAGCTGAGACACTTGCTAAGCACATAACCATTGAGTTTAAAGCAAGCGATGGTAGGCTGTATCGTTTTCGCAACCGGCATGATATTTTATTATTATTATTATTATTATTATTATTTAGCACCGCGTATTACTACCCGTTCGGGTTATACGCTGGCATGGTTTTGTTAACAATAGATTGTTTGGTGACGCGCTAAGTGCTGCTAAAGCTAGTGTTGAGTCATTTGGAACACGAATTGAAACTCTAATTAAGGATGAAGTATTAACTCGTGCGCAACCATACAATGCTGATGAGACCGGGATGTTTTGATGTTCCCTACCTGAAAACACTGAGGCTTACAAGCATGAGGGCATAAGCTAACAAAGAAAGACTTTCTGCCTTATTGTGTGCAATCGAAGATGGAAGCCATCGCCTTAAATCAGTTATAGTCGCAAATCACGCCAGCCTCGTGTGCTTAAGTCTATACTAGATGACCTGCCTGTGCATTATACTAGTTCAAAAAATGCATGGTTCACACAAGTAATCACGCAAGACTGGTTTCAAAAATAGTTTGTTCCTGAAGTGTGACGATTCCAAATTGAGATTCTGAAGTATGCCCCTGGTGAAGTCAAGGCAGTTTTACTTGTAGACAACGCTCCATCCCATTCAACTAAGAAGATGTGTAACAGTGATGGAACATTAAGTGCCTGGCATTGCCTCCCAATACCACCTCACTTATCCAACCAATTGATCAGGGCATTATTTTGATATGCAAGAGATTGTATTGAAAGAAGTTTCTTGATGAAATAATGGTGGTACTGGAGGAACCTCAGGACAAAGAAGAGAGCATGCGAGGGCAGAGAACATTGCAGAAAATCCGAAACTATGGCATCAAGTCAGCAATTTTAAACTGGGCCTCTGTTTGGAATGAAGTAAAGACGTCCGCGCTTGTTAACTGCTGGAATAAACTTCTTTATGACAGAGATGTAGAGCATTCTTAGAGGGTTGTGATGTCAGTGATTACTATCAGACATTGTTAGAGGGTGGTGAAACTGGGCCCTCCGAAGAAAACATTCGTGATTGGTTCTGTAGGATATAATACCATACGTCCTAATTAATTTAGTTATCAAGCTATCTCTATTTCATATTTGATTAATTATGACTAGTAATTGATCATTGTAACTAGCCTTTTGATTTGGGATGTCTATGCTGTGAGGTTTGTTGCTTGAGGTTACCAAGTGTGGAGAGGGATGAATTTTATAGCTACTTACAAACCTTCTTTTTCGAAAGAAAAAAAAAGTGAAATTTTTTTGCTCTATTGTTAAATAAATTAAAGAGACAATTATCAAGTCATCTATTTACAGAATATGTTTACAAAAAAAGATGATACATATCTAAAATAATGTTCACCCCTCACCAACCTGTGTTGCCAAGGGCGTAGAAAGAGGGGGGATTAGGCAGATCCAGACCCCATTGAGAAATATGATATGTACTTATAGAAGCTTTTATTGGCTAAAGGTGTAGTAACGTTTTCTAGTGGACCCACATGGAGAATTACAGTATCTTTTTACGCTCTTGTGTGTGTAACACTCACTGTCGGAAAGTGAGAGCTGCTTCACACGTTTTCCACGATTGAAAACGTAACATAGAGCTCTAATCAGTCATCTCCCTCTATAAGAACGGTGACTGTACACTTTACAAATTTGGCTCTAATTAGTAAACCAAGATATTAAAAGAGTGACTCTTACTGTTGAGTGTATTTTTACGTCTGCTTTCAACAAACGTTCCCCGAAGTCAAGGGTTGTTGTTTTATATTTTTACATTAGTGCTCTTAAGAGCTAGCTAATAACCACTTATTCTAATACAAGGGATATGCTAGAGGAGAATAGTGTACAAGTTCACCAGCATTAGCGTGGAGAAAGTTTGGCAAACTCACTTTGATCAATCATATCTATAAAACCATTCCTAGTGCAACGGACTGGGATTTGAAGCTTGATATCCACATCACACGTAATTCCATCTATTTTTTTATTGTCAATTTGGACCTCGTGATCAGTAGTGCAGTTAGGATGGTGTTACCTGCATTATCGCCAACATAGTGTTTCATCTATTTCTAAATAGCACTTACTTAACTTAGGTGTCACCTAAGTTGACTACTCACATTCGTGGGCAAATTAACTAAACCTCAAATTTATTTAGTTTAGTTTATTAGTGGCAAGGAGGTTCGGGCTCAAACTTCGGCTGGGTGTAATGATGGTGAATTTTCATAAATGGTTTGAAAATCTCACTTCGCGCAATACTAGGTACATTCCTCTCAATTATAGCTTACTCATCCCTACCACATTTGTGGTGTAGTTAATTGTGGATAAACCGGGAGAGGGAAAAAGCTACAACTTAAGGTCCACCTCGGTGGTATTGGCGTAAATTTATCACCTCAAGACCCAATGTTGATGGGTTCATACCCAACTGGGGTCGACAGATTTTTCTCAATCGATAAAAATCCGCAGCAAAATTTCCTTCGTAAAGGAAGTAAAACCGTCAGTCCACTGGCGATTGTGGTAAGTAAAAGAAACCTGGAAGTTATGTTAAAATACCTTTCCGGCAAAATTGGAAGACCCTTTCTCTCTCTCTCATAGAAACTCTCGTGTGCTGATATAATCAGTCAGTTCAGAAAATGCACGTTAAATACCTATAATAGATTACTAAAAAAAATTATTAATACTTAAGTTGGAGGACCAAAACCCAGTCCTTAGAGTAATAAGAGATCCTTGAACTTTAACTTTATTTAAAATTGAAAATTGAAATGAAGATGTAGGTAATATAACTTATATTTAAAACATATATTTTTGTGTAATATCGTCATTCCCACTCATATTTAGATAAATATTCGGGTTATTTGAAACTTTATATGAAATTCAATTTTATAAAATGTTTTGAATTAACTATGTAGTGCATTTTATGTAGTATTACTAAACATTGAGGTATATATGGAGCTACCGTCTGGTAGGAACTTATTATAATATTGTTTAGTATATATTTGTGAAATATTAGCTTTCTGGCATATTTTAGTTTAGTTAATAAATTAGATGTATCCCACTGTTTAAGATATTACTTCTGGTGCACTTTTACTAACTTTGACATTTTAAATAACATTTATCAAATACACTTTTAACAATGTTTTATCCATAGATTATTTCTTACAAGTCCAAATAGTAGCTCTAAGTACTCCCTGCTTTATCTCCTGCTACCCATCCATACTAGCCAAATCCACTCTGGCTTATGTTAAGCTCTATGCTATCAAAAGTAACTTTGATAAAAATAATGCGTGTTTACTAATAATGCCCAAGCTTTAATTTAATTTTTAATTTGTTAATATGTACGATGTAAAGCACTTTTAAAATTTATAAACTATCCATATTATTCCAATCTACGAAATTTAAGTGTCAATATAACATACTGTGAACGATAGTTCATAAATTTACTATGATTTGCATTTTAGTCGTTTTAAAGACAAAAAAAAATTAAAAATTATCGCATTGTCTGTTAATTTTACCACTTACATTCTTCATACTTACACTTACATATTTTGTTGGTGCTTTGTTTAGCACACTGATGATTAAGAATAACGTTCATTCATCAAATACTGGTTTGATCAAAGTAAACCAAATATTATTAGTATGTAAATGCTAAATTACTCTGAAGACTATAAAACGTAAATATGCGTGTTTAAGAATGCAAGGCACAGGTTCTTGACGATGAAATATTTCTGCGTTTTTTTCGCCATGAAATTAAATCTCTTGCATCAATAAATAATATATACTCTCGACAGCTAAGTGTGGGAATAATTCTACTCTAAGATTTAATGGGAATGTGTCTGGGGTCATGGTGAGAGGAATGATCTAATGTGTCTTCAGATTAAGATTAATACGAGCCCTAAAGGCATGTAGGTCGACGGTGCGTTGCTAGGACCAGCCATACATGGTCAGGGAAACTTGTGGATGAGCCATAAAATTGATCTTCTTCTTGGCGAATATGGGCTGTCGTTTGCTCTCCATTCTCCAAGGCCAGTTGCATTAGATAGAACTGGTTTCATACGAAACCAAGCCAATCGACTTTCTTCAACGCTTGTTTAGTGTTGATTCAATTATTAAATACCTGTTGTATCGTGCTAGTTTATTAATATAGTTATAAACTCACTTTCATTTTGTTCAGACATAATACTAGTTTTAAAATATTTTAAAAACCTTCTCACACTTGTAATATTGTTTTCTGACAATGCATAGCTTTAGTTATCGATACCCAATAATAAATTAGATCCTACAGTCCATTTAAATTTAGATTTAAGTACACCAATCTTAAGTAATACTAACCCTTCTTAATATGTTAAATAAATAAAATTAATAGGCTATGGATTTATGTATGATGTTCTTACAAGTTTCTACAAAATATTAATATATCCTAATGATCATAGTGAAAATCACAAGGTGTATAGGGTATTTCTAAGTTGTACTTTAAGAAAAGTTTGTACATTTTGTTTAACATGAATGGCAGTAGACTCTCCTTGACTTACTACACTATGGCCCTATCCTATAAGCTACATCATGTTGGAAACAACTAAGGTAAACTTGATATCATCAAGCTAAATGGAGGGATTGTCTTAGAACATTGACTTGTCAAGTGTCACTCATACAATAAGCTAAAAATAATTAATGAGTATTTCTATTGTTAGGATGTCATGAAAATCAAATCAATAATTATATTATTTGGCTATGTAGTATTTTAGGATAAAATACTTCTAAAAAAATTGCCAATAGGTAGTAAAACATTATATATACATATATATATGTATGTATACATTTTGAAATGAATACATAAACGTTTTTAAATTTCGCATACATAGCGAGATTTTACATACTTTAAATATATAGCTACATTTTGCATAAATACTTAAATATATTTTACATACTTAGTATTAATTTTATACAAAGTTTAAAATATTTACATACACACATTTAAAAAAAAATTCAACATTGTATAAGATAGTACTTCTATCTTGAAACGTAAATATTGTATTTGAACCGTTCTATTTGTCATATTCATAGCAGGGGATTTAATGGTATTCATAAAAGAAAAAAAAAATACTTGGTTTATATCTTGAGATAAGTATTTATACAATAATTAATTTCACGTTGGACCTAAGTTTCTTGATATAATATAGTTTTATAGTATATTAAAGTCTTTAGTTTTTTCATTTTCTTTAGACACAAATTAGATGCAAATATAAGTTCAACTACAATAGATATCAGTAAAATAAATATATTATCATGATTACGATTACATGGTAAAAGTTATTATAAAACCTATAATTGCATATAGTATAATTCCACTTCTGTAATAACAGTGTTTTAGTAAAGCAGTAAACGTGTCTATAAATAACGCTAGCATTTATATTATTATTAGTATATTTAATTTATTTAACTCCCGATGAAAATAACCATTGTTTAAAATAACTTAACAGTATAATCGTACTATTCTGGAAGGTTTACAAGTAAAATGCCATTACTACCCATAAATGATGTTGGATAGCATTAATACTTAAATAAATGAGTAGATTAATACTTATTAGGATCAATTATTAATGGTATTTGATCAAACATAGAGTGATACAATAGTACTCTCTAACAAAAGTTGGTATTCCATATCAACAATACTAATATTATTATTATTATTATTAGCACCGCGTCTTACTACCCGTTCGGGTTGTACGCACTTACGCTAATGTGTAATGGTAGGGTGATTGTGAGATGAAATGGAGGGCCTACAGTTTAACGTGGAATCCGAACCACGGTGGAGGCCTGGCATTCCCCACATTAACAAGATGTCTTGTCAGAGGTGAAGGAAGGGTTTGGTAATCAGATAAATCTTTGCCGCGACCGAGAATTGAGCCCCGGCCGCCAGCACAGAAGTCAGACACCTTACCCCTAGACCACCAGGTCACCCACACAATACTAATAATAATTGTGAAATAAATACATATTCTATTCCTATGTCAATTTATGAGACATTAAAATTATTTCACTTAAAATATATTAAATATAAGCATCCGGAATAATTTATATGAACCACTCAGTAAATATTACCAGTCACGTTTATTTGTGTTTGTAAATTAACTGCTAGCATGTCATTCTTAGTGTTCTAAAATTAAGTAGAGAAAATTTTTAACCTACCGTAATATGAAAATGATCTTTTAATTCCAACACCCTCCCCCAAATCTTTTCTATATCATCATACTTAAGTAATAATTATTAAAGTAGTTGAATAATGTTGTAGAACATCTTTTTCTATCAAACAGTTATTCTAAATTAAGGCAAGTTGTATTACTGATACTTAAACATTTTAAACTTGCCCTCAATTTTTGTACCAGTTCAAATATAATATGAATATACCTAATTCTCCAGGTAAGAGTTAAATATGTTCATAAAATCATTAAAAAATAGCTTTTATTTTAGGAAATGATATTGTGTCAAGCCATGATATTATAGATTTTTGAATATAATTAGAGGTTTATTAACAGCTGGTTCTGTTCTTAGATTATTGGAATGATCTGGGTAATTTTTATTTTGATTCTCGCCAATCAAAAATTATCTGATAATAGTTATGATACCTACTAAAGGTTAGAGAGAGATTGACTCACTTTATAACACTTTGTATCTTACATGAAAACACTGCTAGAATTGTTGCACGTTCTAAAAGTCTTGTTTTAGTGGATGCATTATTTTAACAATGCACATGTCAAAGGTTATAGATTTAATTTTTATCACAGCGTCTTAAAATGTGTTTGCGCCGTTAAGGTAGGGATTATTAAGTTATAATCTATTTAAAATTGGTGTTATTTAACATAGAGTTTTGGAACAAATCTATATCTCTACACTACTTATAAACTAGCTTAACTCTAGAACATATATCCCACTCATTCCACAAGCCATTAATCATTACTCTGGTTCCCTGATATATTTTTTAACCGTGTCGGAAATCGAAAGTGAGGCTCTCAACTCAGTATATGGATGCACTAATGACCCAGTTCATCTTAAAGACAACCATTCAAACATTTATTTGATAGTACCATGCATGCCCAATACTTAGATTTAAATGGGGTTTTTATATGCATCATGCGGTTAACTAACGATAACCTGGACGCATAGTAAGACATGGTTTAAAAAATATTAACCTTAAGATAATTAATATATTTTTTACAGTTTAGAAGTTAAAATTGTTAGGGGTTACAATACAAATTATTCAGCAAGTAATGTTTTTATTAATCATGGTAGAGGGAGGGGTAGAGGGAGGAGCTAATGAATTATAAATACAAGAAAAATTAATGGGAATTTATCTATCTTTATTGAGTAGCTGCTTTCCAAAATTAATTTATTCTTAGACTCCCGCCCAAAAGTCAACTCATAATAGATTTAAATAACATATTTACCAACCAATGAATGCAACAACAAAACAATTAGGCTTACTATAACTTAGTTATAAATGATAAATTTATCGATGATTTATTTTAGTCTATGCTACATACTACATAAGTATCCGTCTGATTCATCCATAATTTCAAAGTATCGTGTGCCTCCCCATTAGGCTTGCCAGTCAGTACCCTGAACATGGTTCTATAGTCTTCCATTTTTACTGCATATCTTTCCCAGTGTAAGCTACAAGATTTGACTACTACCCCAAAATTTATAGTTATGGGTGTATGGAATTTAGATCATCATTATGTCCCTTCCTCTACTCCTAACTAGCTCCATCCTTTTTGTACCAAATATTGTAACCAAAATAAATATACTTCAAAATAATACATAACATTTCAATTTTAAAAATGAATAGTATATACTTTTCATATATACTTTTTATAAGTTTATAATATTCTCTTTAAATTATTTTTAATTAAATTAATTTATAGAATGAGCCTAATTTTCCAAGGTGAATCCTTAAGAACTCGTCTTTCCACATGAAGAACACTTCACTTGGGTGGGTAACAAAGTTCAAAATAGGCATTCCACTGTAGTGAGATTTTCCTTAGTCATTATAATAAATGGTCCTTAACAATCACACAAACATTCTCATTTAATATATTTTGTCTTGAACGAAATTATCAAAACTATGTTTGAATTGAACTACCCTTAAATAAGATTCCTTCAAAAACAAACAATCACCTTGCTACCCACTATACACACACTCCATAATTAAATTTTAGATCAAATAGTTCAACTAGTTACAACCAGTTTCAAATTTAAAAAAGGTTGTGTGTAAGCTACCTTCAAATAATTTTGATTTATAAAGGTAAAAAAAATATTATTTGTCTGTAAAGACCAACTAAATATTTCCGTTTTGAAATAAACCTTAAATGCAATTCTAAAATTATATATACTTTGTCTTAGGTAAATATGATCATATATTAATATTTATAATGTGAAATAGAAACGAATACCAGTTTTGAACAAAATCGTAATGGTTATTTCATAAAATTTCTAATTTTCTAAAAAGTTATTAGTGAAATGTTATTAAAAATTTTATAAAACATATATATTATTATTACGTAAAAAACTTGGCATATACCAATTTTTACTCAAATTGCTGTGTACGTTTTTTAAAAACTATAATTTAAAAAACTAGTCATCAGTAAACTACCCACAAACGAATTTAATACACTAAAAACAAATATTAAATTTGATTTATCATGTCAAACAAGTCCAAGACTATTTAAAATAGTAAAAAATTTGAAATATCAGTCATTATTAAACTACTAATGGACAAGTTTTTACCTCAAAAACCAGAATAATGTTACAACTATTCATCATGTCAATCACAGGCATAGTATCCTTTTCATTAAAGCCGTTTTTAAATTATTATTTTTTTAAATCAGTCAATTGTAAACCAGATTTAGACAAAGTGTTATCCAAAAAACAAGTATACAACTCAAGTTTTAATGTCAAGCACTACCAAGATACCCATTTGGAACTAAATCGTTAGAGTATTTTTTGAATATCTAAAATTTTTGAAAACTCAGTCATGAGATAAACAACAATAAACGAGTTTTTACCCCAAAAATAAGTATACAGTCTTATTTGTCATAACACACAATTTCCAGACATTCATGTTAAATAAAATCAATTAAAAAAAAATGCGATTAGTATACTACCCTTCAACAAATCTTTTCCCGAAAACCAATGATACAATACCATTTGTCATGTCGAAAAGACAATAGGCACACATTTTAAACAAATTCGTTAGAGCCATTTAAAAAAAATTTTGGAACTAAAAAAAATCACTCATCAGTAAACTACCATTAATTTGAAGTCAAAGTTCAATATAAAAAAAATTCAAGGTATACTACTCATAAATTCTAAATATCAATTTAGAAACGGATGCATTTTTAACCGTTTTGGATTTGTGAATTGGGACAGATAGACAGACATGGGAACAAACAGAATTTTAAAGTCCACTCTTCTTGGTTTGGGTTCAAATAAAATATAAATTCTTCATAATCTCGAGATAGTATTTTTTCACTATTACTATACTTTCTCTCTATATTAAAAAATAAAAAACATTGAATTGAGACAAGTGAACCAGTTTGACAATATTATCAAATAAATGATAAGATTCAATCACACAAACTTTATCAAATTGTGTATTATTGTTTAGAAGATAATTTTCACAAATAGGTTTTGAGTAAGCTTTCCTTAAATATTTTTTTATAAAAACAAAATATTATCTTGTTAATCACTATAATCATTTTTATATTTGAATTTTAAACCAAATTATTCAAATATATTCAACAAAATTTAAATAAATAGACAATTTGTAAACTAACTTAAAATTATTTATTAAATGTAAATATATTAACCCATTCTTATTTATCAAGAAAAAGCATTTCCAGGTTACCATTATGAATTAAATTTTCAACGTCAATTTCCAAAATATTTAAATTTTCTAAATATGGTCGTAAGTAAACTATCCTTACATTAATTTATTTTGGATAAATAGAGATAAATTATTATTGATAATGTAAAATATCTCCCCGAAACCATTTGTGAACTGAATCGCTACAGCCATTTTTAAAATATTCATATTGAATAAAACCAGTCATCAATAAACTACCCAAAAAAACAAGTATAGAGCTTAATTTGTCATGCTCATGTCAAACACTCTCTTAATATACATTAATATATATATATATATATATATATATATATATATATATATATATCCATTTAAAAAAATTATAATTTAAAAAAATCATTCATCAGCAAACGACCCTTTATCGAATTTTTACTCGAAACCAAGTAAGAAGTGTTATTTGTCATGTCGAACACTGCCAAGCTATATATATATATTTGGAATGAAAAGCTTGGGGCCTTTTTAAAATTATTTCCTTTTTTTAAACGTATATTCATCAGTAAACTATCAATGTATAAGTTTTCACCCCCACCCCCCACCCCCCAAAAAAAACAAAACAATAAGGTGTTTAATGGCATTTCAAACATTCCCAAGATATCCATTTTGAACCAAATAGTTAAGGCCTTTTTTTAATACTTAAGGTTTTTGAAATATAATTCTTGAGTAAATTACCTATAAATGAATTTTAACCCCAAAAAACATGTATACACTATTATTTTTAATGTCAAATATTCCAAAGATACTCATTTGGAACCAAATATTTATAGCCATTTGTACAATATTGCAAGGTTTCTACCCTCAAAAAATTTTAGATTGTCATTTTTCATACCAAAATATTTCCAGGTATACAGTTTGAACAAAATTGTTAAAGCTGTTTTCAAAATATTAAGAATTTAAAAAAAATCTCCATCATTAAACTACCCTTCACTGACTTTTGGTCCAAAAATAAACTATAAAGTGTTATTTGTCAAGTCAATCAAATCCATGATATGGAACGTGTAGCAGCCATTTTAGAAAAATTTCGAATTTAAAAAATAATTACTCTTTGGTCAACTATACTTTAGTGAAGGGCTAGTATTAAAAAATGTGTTAAAGTATCATAAAATCTAAATATCAAGTTTGAACAAAATCTATTAAATCGTTTTGGATCCGTGACCAAGAACAGATAGACTGACAGATAGACAGAATATTGTAAAATTAACTTTTTCGGGTTAGTGTTTACATAAAACGAAAAGAATCGTTATAATACTGGGATTTATTTTATACACGATCACAACACTTACTTTTGATATGAGAAAGTAAAAATACAACAAAATTGATTTATAAGTATTTTAAAATGAAAAACCTCTTAAACTGAACTAATTTTTACTGATGTCAAATGAAGAATGCAGAAAACCACACTTTGTTACGGTACTTGGTTCAAGCGTTAATGGGTATCTAATATCTCTGGGGTTTTTTCTGCACCGAGTCTGACTACCCGCTGGTGGTTATAAGCCAATATCTCTGTTAATAGGCTGTGAGATGGTTGCAAAGACCTTTACATTCCGAAGATGCAATTTGATTTTTTTGAATGCGTGGGTGCGGTGAGGTTTTTGTTCTTGAAGAGGAGGGGGGGGCGGGGGTTAATAATGTTTTGTCCAGGCTAAGGTAGTTTGAGTAATAAACACATAAGGATACATGCGCATAATTTGGCGCAATCCAGGAATAGAAGGAAGAGATTATCTATTTTTTATTACAAGACAATACAAGTTTTATCTGATTTGTTATAAAACTAAATGAGGAATTAAGTGTAGTGTTTAAATTGTAAGAAATGAAAGACAAACAGTCAAATGAAGAACTATCCTGAAAAAATCGTTATTTAAATTTAAAAAAAAATCTAATTTCATATACACAATTTGTAATGTAATCTCTCTTTCAAACTGGTTTGTATTGTTACTTTTTAATTGATTATTTCAGTATAGAGTAATAAATTTATTAATCAAAACTTCGGATCTTGTTTCAATCAAAAGTTTTTTTGTATATAGGCTGCTATTATTTTTCTTCCTCCTACATAAATACACGACAATTAAGGACACATGGGACTCATTGAGAATGATAGATAAACCATGAAAATAAAGGAAGGAGTCTAATCAATCTTGATCAATATTACTATTCCTGATAATCTTAGTAAATTATTGTTACACAATTTTCCCTCGACTTTGCCACTTCTCCCTCTTCAAACCACTAAGCTCTCCCTGTGAGAGGATAGAAGGAGATAATGTACTCACGTCCTTCTAAGTTCTGAGGCTTATGTTCGATATGTAATAAATAAGTAGCGAGACTCATTACCTTAGATTAGTGGTCCGAGAAACGATCTTAAACGCTATAAAAGAGTTCATTTATGGAGTGAATGATTGTAAAATACATCATAACTCTTAAGGGCAGACTTAGAGATGTTAACTAGTACAAGTAGGAAGACAACTTGACCAATTTACAGGATATATTTATTATCTTTTCAATGTTTTGTCAATGTATATGTACGCTTAATCTATAATCTGTATGAATGTGTAGATCCCTATTCTATTCAAAGTTGTAAAAATGACTAAAACTCTAGCATTTCCTGAAAAAACTGGTAGTATAACATTTCTTAATAGTAATGATATCATTTCAATTTCTAATAGGAGGGATATTTCCTTATTTGACATTAGAAATAAAGTAGAAGCTTTACCATTCTGAATAGAAAATAGGCCAAAACGTCATAGATCTAGTAGAGTTAAGTATAGGTAACATAGTTGAATTTGTAAAATATAATCGAACACTTTTCTAGGAAGGAAAGGTTTGTGCTTTCATAGTTGTGGAAATGATCTACCTCTTATTAATCAATCAATGAGGTTTTAAAACATGTGCGGTGGGAGCCAAAGTGTGTGTGCCCACATCAAGATGACATGTTTATGGAAACGTCCAATTAAAAGTTACTATACGTCTACGCACAAATCGCAAGGGGCATCGTATTCAGACCGCACACTGCTAAACACAGTGTGTTTGTTAGAAAATACTCCCATTACTTGAAATTGAAATATTTTCACCAATAGTATGACATTTTATAAAAACAGTATTTCCAGTTGCTTCAAAAGTTTCAATATCTTCTTATAACTCAACTCAACTCAAGGGCGTATCTACAAACTAAGATTATACCGCTCGCGTTGAGTAATGACTGAGGGTGAGGTTATGTAGGGGTGGGGGGAGCCGGGAGTCATATGGGGTCAGTTACTCTTTTCACTTTCTTCAATGAATCAACTTACTACTAAAGAAACATAGAAATCAACTTAATTTTGTTTTGCAACTGATGGCAATATTTTATTCATTTTATCGATGGTACCTTTATTATTAGGTCTTCTTGTGGAGGAAACTACGTCAAGTGAAAGGGGGACATTTCCCCTCTGTCCTACCCCCTCCCCCCCGTTACCACCAACTAAGATAAGGTTGTATTTAATTATATGAGTTTTATAGTAGAGTACAGACAATACAACAAAACATTGAAGCTTTAATTTAGTTAAGATAATTTTCATTTGAATATAATTGAACACGGGAATCTAACCTTGGAATTTGAAATATCATGCCAAGATGAAAAATAAAGATTATTCCTTTTTACAGGGTCATTCATCGCGCGTAAATTAAGACAAAGTATGTGATGGATGTGTAGTATTATCGGCTAATACTAACATATACACACAATTTTCATGGTATGACAAATAACCTGAAAAAATAATATATAGTTTATATTCTATTTAAGAAACTATGAATAAGTTTAACATAAATGTAGCTAATATATAGTGTAGTTTGTATGAATCAGAATTTAAAATATATATATATAGATCATTATAAATAACATTCAAACTAGAAGTTATCAAATAATCAATTTGACCCCTAACAATATTAATGTTGATAAATATTCACCAACTCAGATAAAACTCTCCCTTAACTGGTAATAAGGAGAGAGGAAGGTTTTATATAGCATTTCAAAGATAATTAGTGTTGAAGAACTTTTTTTTTTGCAACCGTCCGAGCTACCCGAATATACCAGGGAAGGAACATCTAGAGTTAAGAGGATATTTAACCGCATTTGCGTGGCAGGGGATTGGGTAACTACCATGATTAGTATGCCTATCTGGGATTCAAACGCCAACTCCGTATATTTGGCAAAATACTTTATAGTATTAATGGCACTTTAAGTCATAAGTCATGCGACTACTAAAGCAGAATTTTTTGTATTTTCTTTAACTTTTTGAGTTACGATCTTTTTGATATTGAATTTACCCCAGGGTCACAGTAATTGAACGTCAAGGACTTTTCCATTCTCAATCTTTGGTCCTTTCAGGGAGAATGTAAACTTGGGCTACCATAAAATATAGCAGTCTTATATTGAATGATTGCACTATGGCCCTATATTATTTATAATTTATTTAATAGTGGAATAATGCAAGGGAAGGTTATTAATACTACCTTTCAAAGGGGTCGAAGGATACGACTGAGATGACGGTCCATTTATTTACCACGGACAAACCCGTTAATTTACTAGAAACAGTATTAAAATACCTTTTAAATGATTGTGTCTTAATACTTTGTATTTCCAGTAAAATATAGCACAAATAATATAGTATGGAGATCAACATTCATATCAATATCAACGACTCTTATTCCTGATTTGGCCATATGTGGATAAGATTCCTCGGCAGAACTAATTATGTAGTAAATCACACTATGTAATAATAACAAAAAATTTAATGGTTCGATTACGGACGGTACGTCAAATTAATGAGTGTTTTTATCTGAAAAATAACTAAATTAAAAGTTTGCTAACAAAATAATATGTTTCTATCTCAGTAATCCTGGAGATCAACAATAAAGGAGACTTAGATAAAAATATCTCAATCTTTTTAAGGAAACAAATATTATATTTTCAAAGAATTAACAAACAAAAAGCTAATTTCATGTTTAGTTTATTAATTAAATAATACTTTATTATAAGTTTTATTTCTTTGTAACCCGCCTCGGTGGCGTAGTTGGCTAACGCGCTAGTCGTGTTGATCTCAACCACTGAGGACGGGGAGATCGAGGCTCGATTCTCGGTCAGGTGAACTGGGGGTGGTTTTTCCTAAAAATGTTTTTCCACTCTCCCTCCACGCAAATGAGGGTTCACTTCCTCTAATTCAACCTTCCCAATTCCTAATCCATTAGCGTAATTAGTACTTGAAGCGTATAACCCGAACAGGTAGTAAGACGTGGTGCTAAATAATAATAATAATAAATATTTCTTTGTAATTCAAAAAATTAAATAGTAAATAATTTAACAGTTTACTTATTATTGCTAGAAAGTAATTCCTCGTGTCCAACCATTTATATAAAAAGCCATGAATTGAGCCAGAAAGCGAGCTGTACAGACCGAGTGGCAACATTTGCGGACATATGGTGTCATGTAGTCAGCACAACAAGCCCTCCGGCCGATAATCTCAGTTTTATAGGCCAGAGCTTCTACTTATTAATTCAAGTTTACATAGGTTTATAAATAGCTTTTAATAATGGACAGGTTTCAGCATCAATATTTGGTTACTGTCAGCGTGACTTATTTCTACAGGAAGCCTATTTTTGAAAATCTGCCAGACACCTGGACGATGTGTGCATAATTTAATAAAGTAAAATTAGCTTTTTAAATGTCCTCTGACAGTCAGGTATTATTGTAGGATTTGTAGGATTAAAAGGACCTCTTGTGACGTTTTCAAGGCTACCTGTAAATGGATCATAAGGGTAATAGTACTCAGCATTTAATCTTGACCCCCCCCCCTCCCCACCCCCCTCATAAATAATTCAAACGGAATGTTAAACAATGTTTTCCACAAAGGTTTCATCACTAAGACATTAGCGTACAGTTTAACACCAAACGGGATAGTAAGACGCGATACTAGAAAAAAAAAAACAGTCATCATGGACGTGGTACAAGCTCTATTTTATAATTACAAGGAACAATGGTAGTTTTATTTACCAGGGATAAAATTTAGCTTCAAAAATTTAACACCTTACATTAAAGACGTTTATTTGAAATATATGTTCCACAAGTAGATCTTGTGAATATCTTTGGATTTATTTTAAACACGATACACGTGAGTTGTTTAAGGAACACAACAGACATCCTCCAAAACAAAATAATTTAAAACACTGACACGTATTGACCGATAGCATGTATTTTCCAACCATGGTCTGAAAAGTTTTAAGCAATTTAGTGTGCTGCATGCACTGCTTTGTTTTTCTGAAAATAGCCGACAAAAAAGTATAAAATGATTTTTATAAGGTCCGACCCCTTAGCTTAGTCGGTAGCTTGTCTGTCTACTGAGATAAGGATCCCGGGTTTGATTCCTAGAAAGGAAACAAAATCATTAGTGAAATGATAGTTTATCCTTTCAGTGTGATGAGTTAACGGGTGGGGGCTGGATGTTGTGTTTGTTCTATATTTAAGATAGTTTATAGTCGTGTGCTGATATAATCAGTTGGTTCTGAAAGTGAACGTTAAATACCTCAAATTAATGATAAAGCAAATGAGAGTTTTATGACTGTAGACTACAACATTTCTAAGAAATGGTTAAGCTAAATATCATGTACTGTACAAGAGACAACGTTTAAGCACTCAAAATAACTTGTTTTAGAATATAGTTAAACGCTGAGAGAGCATGGATAAATTGCAGTCAGTGGTTCAATCCATATGCTTTCAGTTTGAGAAGGAATAATTTTTGAAAATCAAGATCAAACAATGAATAAAATCAGCTTCCATTGTTGTTTCTCCTTCAACGGGAGGCAAAACTACTTTAAGATTGGAAACAGTCAAAGAGTCAAAGAGTCTCATTTCATTAACAAAAAAAGAAGCTTATGTCACGAAGCTATTACATTGTGTTCTTAGTATTCAACTCAGGTTACGTCCCTATTGAATAAATAATATGATTATATTTAGTCTTATAGATATGTCATTCAATTAATAGGTGATACATGTAGACAAAGATTTCAGAGCATCTTCATATGGCTTTGGCAGTTAGATATGTATAGCCTTAGGACACCAAGAAGAATTACCTAAATGAAATCCAGACAAAGATATAAGAAGTTAATTAACTAGGTCGTGCAAGTGAAATCACATAGGTATTCAATGTTTTCACCCTATATTTACCGTTATTGGACATGTTTGGACCCAGTTTGCTAAGACATATTTTTTAGATATAATTTTGTATTAAATAATATTGAAAAAACATTAACTCTTTGGTTTTTTTTAAGGTTATTCGAAATATTATCAACGTCTTTAAGAATACTGGAATATTATAGGAGGATATGTGGTTTTTAGTTAATTGTGTTAAATCGATGGTATATTTTATAGTTACACAATTAAATAGTTTTTCTCAACGTAAGTTTGTCTTTAAAATGTTTAAAAAAATCAAGTTCAATTTGATGCTTTCCAAAATGTATTTACGTCCATCATAGGGTACATCTAATACAGTATTTATATAAGCCCCAATTACATAGCTAAGAAACTCAAACTATCACAACAATCACAACCCCCAAAAATGTATGACTTAGTTGTTGTTAATATAATATGAAACAGTCATTATGGTTTAATTAATGGCAATATCTTACAAACCAAATTTATTTTGTTTTTAATAATGTAACTAGCATATGATGCGCATTTACTCTTCATTTAATAATGTAATTTAAATTCCTTATATCCTAACCATATTAATTCAATCTAAGATTTTAATATAATTTGTAGATACAAAATGTCAAGCCTAATTATTATATATTGTACTATGACTTAATTTGTTGATCTAATAGTCTAAGGCGTTGATCTCACAATAGGCTGGACTTCTGATGTTCGAGGGATTGGGGTTCAGACCCCATTTAGTGTTCTATGTGTGATTTTTCCCTGAATTATATTCCAATACCATTCCAATCAAATGGGGTACACTTCTCTAAATTCAATCTTCCTCAACCCTAACACAATACCGAATTTAGTATATATGCGTATAACCCGAATGGGTGGTAGGATGGGATAGTAAAAGGATTAAAAATTGTATGGGTGTAGAAATATTGCGAGTAGTAATAAATCTAAAATCATTTATAATAGATGTGTTATTATTACAACTAATTTTAAACGATGTGATAAATTAATCTGAAAGTAAAATGTAATCTTCGAGAAAAACAAGAAATATATTGAAGTAATTCCTTTTATTTACTAAATAATTACTTGACACATAAGGAATATTTTTTGCAAATTTCTTGTGAATGATAGTGCTAAATTAGAAATATATTAAGGAAATTTATATATATATATATATATAAGTTTCACGAATTGAGTTTCCATTAGATGATTAAATAAACGTAAAAACTAGACCTAATATAATTTTCAATGTCAAGATGGTCCTTAATTTATTTTATCCAAGCTTTTATTTGTCTGATATTAATTATCATTTTAATAATCCAAATAATATAAATAAAATTATTTTATAAGGAAGTATTTCCGTTGATTAAAAGTAGTTATATATCCAAATGTTATTAATAAGTAATCAATAACCTAATATAGGATCACCAAAATATACACATTATTTTTTATAGAAATAGTTAATAATGTGCTCATAGTTGAAGACAGTTTTGTTCAAACATTAATCCAAGATTAAACGTAATTTAAGTATACCAATCTGAATCAAAGTAGGCCTATATTTAACAGGATTAAAAATATGTTTATTTGTTGTACAGGATTTTAACTAAAATTTAGTTTGAAATTAATTTCCTTAAGTCATAAGCTAATTTAGAGATAGTTATACCCACTTTTTAAATAGGTTATCTATTCCTTTGGAGGTGACCTGGTGATCTATGGATAAGGTGTCGGACTTCTGTGTTGGGGTTCCAGGGTTCAATTCTTGGTCCCAGCACAGATTTATCTGATTGCCAAACCCTTCCTTCAACTCTGACAAGACGTGTATTAATTACAGCTTGTGACTGTTCGAGTTATACTCACTTTCGCTAATGTGTAATGGTAGGGTGATTGTAAGATGAAATGGAGGACCTACAGTTTAACTTAAGATCCTAACCACGGTGGAGGCCTGGCATTCCACACATTCACAACTTGTGATTAATACTCGTCTTGTTAAAGGTGAAGGAAGGGTTTGGCAATCAGATAAACCCGTGCCAGGACTGAGGATCGATCCCCGGACTCCCAGCACAGAGGTTCGACACCTTATCCCTAGACAACCAGGTCACACTTCTAATAATATTAATTTATATACATATATACCTTATATATATACATATATACCTATATATATATATATATATATATATATATGTCTAAACCAATGAAGACGTAACAAGTTTTCAAAATGTAAAATTATGTCGTATATAACATATATTATAAAAAAAGTCTTCAAACGCAAATTGCAAACAGTGTTATGGACGAGAAGATGTACGATCAAATACAACATACATCTTGGTGACCTGGCGGTCTAGGGGTTAAGGTGTCAGACTTCTACGTTGGCGGCCGGGGTTCAATCCTCGGTCCCGGCAAAGATTAATCTGATTACCAAACCCTTCCTTCACCTCTGACAAGACATCTTGTGAATGTGAGGAATGCCAGGCCTCCACCGTGGTTCGGATTCCACTTTAAACTGTAGGTCCTCCATTTCATCTCACAATCACCCTACCATTACACATTAGCGTAAGTGCGTATAATAATAATAATAATAATATTTAGCACCGCGTCTTACTACCCGTTCGTGTTATACGCTTTGAGTAATAATTACTCTAATGGATTAGGAATGAGGAAGGTTGAATTAGAGGAAGTGAACCCGCATTTGCGTAGAGGTAGAGTGGAAAACCATTTAGGGAAAACCACCCTCAGTTCACCCGACCGAGATTCGAACATCGATCTCCCCGTCCTCAGCGGTTGAGCTCAACACGACTAGCGCATTAGCCAACTACGCCACCGAGGCAGGTAAGGGCGTATAACCCGAACGGGTAGTAAGACGCGGTGCTAATAATAACATACATCTTAATTAATCTTATGGTACTGAGTATGTCTTGAATATATCTCACTCGCAAGGGTGGAAGCGTTGATTAAGTGTCATATTTGTCTAGTCTGGTTTTTTGGTGATACAGGTTAAGGGTTAAAACAGGGTACTCTTACATAAGTAGTTTTCCACTCTCCCTCAAACCATTGCGTGGATATGTAATTTAAATTATATTTCATATAACTTACTCATTAATGTAATCAAATGCGCGTGTAGTAAGACGCTCTGTAAATTTAAATAAATAAATAAATAAATAAATATATATATATATATACAGTAGTAGTAGTAGTAGTAGTAGTAGTAGTAGTAGTAGTAGTTGGAGCATTAGTAGTAATGGTAGTAATAATAGCAATAGTATATATATATATCAGGTCCTTACTACTACCACCACCATTACCACCACTACTACTACTATTACTACTACTACTACTATTACTACTATTTCCGTAACTCAAATAATGCCTAACTATGTATTACTAAAAGCTAAGCTTATAGTCGTAGATAGCACCTACAGGTGAAGTTAAGTTAACACTTATTTTAATATCGTAATAATAACACCTTTTTCGATCTCGATAGTCTTGAGGTAGAGTACTCACCTCAGTACCCACTGAACGTGGGATCGAACCCAGTAGGGGTGACAGATTCTTCGTGAGCGATAAAAATTCGTAGCACAATTTCCTTCGGAGAGGAAGTAAATCCATTGGTCCCGTGTCGATTGTGGCATGTAAAAGAACCCTGGATGTTATGTGAAGATACTTTTCCCAGCAAAATTGGTAGGCAATTTCGCTCTCGCTCATAGTAATTCTCGTATGCTGATGTAATCAATTGGTTCAGAAAGCGCACGTTAAATACCTTAAATAAACTTGTAATTAAAAGAATCACGCTTTTATTAAGCTACGGATTCAAGTTACTTATCCTATGGCAATAGGAACTGGAAAGTATATTGCCGCACTTACAATAGTACGCCTTCTAAACTTATCTTATGGCTAGTTCCATCCAGTTCACCTCATTACACACTATCTCTTTTAGGCCCAGTCTAATGTTATCATCCCATCTGCATCTAGGTCGTCCTTATGGTCTCTTCTCATTAACTTTGCCGGTCAGTACATTGAGTAACTACTAACCACCGTAATCTTCTAGATTTAATAAACCTAACAATGTCTCGTGAGTATTACAGGGTATATAACTCTTCACTATGTAACCTCCTCCACTCCCTAGTATCCTAATAATTGGACCAATTATATTTCTAAGCAACGTGTGTTTGAACACCCTAAATTTGTTTTCATACTGTAAATTAATAGACCACATTTCACACCTATAGAGAACAACCGATAAAATGGTTGAATTGTATATTTAAACTTTACATTCCTTGAAAGCAGGTGAGATGCCAAAAACTCACTTACCGAGTAATAGCATGCATTTCCCGACTGTATTCTTCACCCAATTTCCAATTTAAGATCGTTATTGCTAGTTAAAACAATTGTTCCTAAGTATTTAAACTCATTAACCATGTCCAATGTTATGTTGTTAGCAGTAATCTTAAAATTATCGTCCTCAATCTGTGTTACTGTGTGATCATATACGTAGTTTTTTCTGCTTTACCTTCTAAACCTATTGCCTTACTAGCCTAAAATAAAATTTTTGAATTTATTACAAAAGCTTCCTTACTATTGCCCAACAAAGCTAAATCATTTTCGTATTCTTATAGATGCATTGTACCGTTAAATATCACTAATATTAAATTTAAAATTGCAATCTAAATAACGTATCTTATAAATCTTATAAGATTATTATTAGCTATACATTAAAATTAAATAGGACATTTATCTTTATAAATGTATAAATTCTATTATACTATTTTAAGTAATCGGCGCTGTTTGGAATAAATATGTTTAATGGATTTGTTTTATATGAGTGGAAAATATTTTTTAAATTTAAAAGTCCACGTTCGAGGTGCACATGATCCAGCAAAGGGGCTAGTAATTCACCTTTTCTTGAGGTAGATAGCTCACAATGCTAACGAAGGACAAACGAAATCTTCATTTTATTAATTTATATTTACGTATAGAACTAGATTGAAACCATAACTTTATCTTTTGTTGCTCCCTTGCTCCTTAAGTTATTTTTTGAGTTTACTACCGTTTCATGAAGTCAACATATTTCGGTGCTAACAACATCATCAGGAAACTTAAAATATTGAGTATGAATGTAAGTCTGAAGGCTCTTAAAAGCTGCATTGGTGTGGTAGATGGTTTTTACATCATGCAAAAATGTTCACTGACTGTTACAGCTCAGTGTGTAACAAAATCCTTGAATGATGGTTTCCTTAATTAATTATATAAAATTTTTATATATTATAAGATGAGTATCCTATTCCCTATTCATTGTTTCATAAATTGTATTTAAATTTTATATCTTCTCTACAGGATTAAAGAACTCCTAATAGAGTGGTTAGATTTGTATTTGTGTAGCTCTTATGTTGGATTAACCTTTTAAGTGGTTTACAATATTTTACAATTTTACAAATCTTTAATTTTTATTCATTATAGGGCTCAGAAGCAGGGCTAAGATTGAATGTGTTAATACTGTACTTAAAGTATTATTTATTTATTGGGTCTGGCCGAAAAAGATTTAGTTATTAATTTTATGATTATAACGTTGTAAGTTTAGAACTAGTTGGTTTATTTAAATTTTTACGTTTAGCTTGAAATTTCTCCTAAAATATCAAGCAGATTTCACATGATTGTAAAAATATTCATTTTCTTACCATGTCTTTGAAAAACTAGTAATTTGTTTGAAAATATGGAGTTAATAAATTAATTATATAGTTTATTTTGAACAAAGTAAATGAGTGTGGGTATAATACATTTGACTTTATATAAAAATACATAATATGTGTGTATCTGTGTTCAAATAGAAGATTAAAAAATAAATAAACTTATTGAATTTTCATAGACTTAACTACACATTTCTTGAATATTATATAAATAACAATGTTCTAATCAAAGGTCTAGGGACACACATAATCAATTTAATATATTATTGTATATATATGTATATATATATTTATATACATATCTTTCCTAGATAGTGAATGTTTTAAATTATAGCAATTATTTACCAATTTAACACGGCTTAAAACCACTTTGTGGTTGCATGATCGTGACGTCACTCTCGCAGTAGATTGGGCTACCGATGACAGGAGATCAGGGTTCTAATCTAGATTGGATGTACTGAAGAGAATTTATTCTAAACTATTTACAAATTTACCTTCATGAAAATGTATGTACATTTCCTCAAAATTCTAACTCTTTCAACCCTACCTCATAAGTGTAACTATTTGTATAGCCGAAAGGGTAGCAAGACGCGGTTGGCTAAACACAGCTTAATTCAATAAAATAGCAGCACTAAAAATGTTTTATCTTATTTATACTCAATTTCATTATAAATTTAAATAATTCATAAATACTTAAAACTACCTCAACCAACTTAGATCTGAGAAAATGTCATTAAAACTAACCTAGATTAAACTAACATAGAATAAAATTATATACAAAAAGATTAACTAAAATGATTCACTTTATTAGGCACTTGACCTAATCAAGTATTTTTTAGATTGACTTAACTTTGAATTTAAATTAAATTACCTTTACATAACTTATAATAATAAGATAACTTTACATATCTTAACCCAGAATTAAAATAGTAATCAGTAAACATTCCAAATTAATTAAAACCAACCTAGCATTAAATACAAATACATAATCTTACTTGACTTGACACATAATAAAAACTATTTTAATAAAACAGAGAACAAATTTTTCAAACCCATTTAGCTATTATACTCAAACTAGCGTTACTTTAATTTACCTATGCTTACCAATCACTATCAAAATTTAACCTTGGTATATTTACCTTAAAGCACTAATAGCAATATTATTACTAGAGCTTACAAGTGTTGTTTATGCCTGCCCTAGATTTGAAAAGAAGACACCCTAAAATAAATGAAGGTACTACTTTAGCAACATAACAAAACGTAAATTTTAACTCGCCCACTTGGATAAATGAAAATATTATTTGAGAAATGTATTTTTAAATAGATAATCATATCCTTATTTCTTTTGAGATGGTATCTTGTCTAAATGCAACCGTTTTAACAAATGACTGTTGCAATTCTAAAGTATTAAATAATATTATCATAGTTACAAAATTAATTTATAAAATTAAATTGTTATTTTAATTATTACTAAACTCATTGAAATTCCTTTACATACTGGTATATTATTCAGTTTAAGGAGCAGCGTTTATTGGAAATTAAATATTCTTGACCATGAAAAAGTTTCTATATTCTTAATATATTTCTAAAACAAAAAATTAATGAAAATGTTCTGAAACCTTATCTATCTTTGTAAATATTTTCTAAATACAAAATTAAAATCAAAGGAAATTAAAATAGTAAATAATAGCTTAATACATATATTCCTCCCTCCAAAAAAATCCAAAATATATAGCCAGATAATTGGTTTCCCTCAATTTTAGTAAATTTCTGGGAAACAAAATTACACATTAGAAATTAATTTAAAAATCATGTCCCTGTCCCTCTACCTTCACAAAACATTGACATAACTTCACAGCAGTAAAATTTAACACCTGTATTGAAATAAAATATAATGTTGAAATGAGAAATTCTCCAAATATGAAGTGTCATGTCCATATTTTGGTCTTAAATTGTTTATGTCCAAAATATGATTATTATTTGATTTCTAAGTGTAGCTAGAAACAGTATACCAAATTGTTAAATTATTCTTAATCAAACAAGAATAATACCAGTATCTCCCGAAACAAAAAAATTACGAATCTCTACAAATAATTTTGAGTGAAGTGATGTTACGATTTCCTATCAAATGAATAATTCACCTAATTTTGCAGGTGGTGATGTCAAGAAGGACCTAGTGATCTAAGAGAAGCACCGGTATTGCAATCAAGTGGGCAACTATAGCTCAACTCTGAACGTTCCAATCTTCATTCCGTCCCGTCCCGTTCCGTCCCTTCCCTTCTCCTTCGCCAAACTCCCCGGGGCACTCTACGCCACTCGCACTTACTCTACATCTGCTCTAGGGATGATCTCATTTCACAATATTACAATATAGCGAACGAATTTATGGAGGGAGGGGAGGATTATGAAGACAGGTATAAATAGAGATGGGTGCGATATGACAGACATCAGAACACAATTTTTCGTACCATTGGACACTTTTCCATTAGTGGTGTGTAGTTTGAGACCAGAGTTTTTACATCAATCAGTGTCATGAATACAAAATTGGTATGTACATGTTACATTTGTTTGAATAATTTCGATTTGGAAATTATGCATTAAATTTGGTGGAGAATTGGGGTACATGTTCAAAAGATATTGCACACATCCCACATTTCGTTAGGTTTATTCAATTAAATCTAGTGTTAATTTTAATTTTGGAAAATTCAATATAGCTAAGATAGTTATGTTAATAATACTCTTTAATAATTGACTTTATACATAATCTAAGATTATGGATAGTTCTAAATTTATTATTCTACACTTAAATATTGTCTATTAATGACGAGATAAAACTTATTTATATATATCTCAAAACTTTTTTTTTTAAGTGAGCAATTTTTTTAGCAACGCGTCTTACTACCTGTAAACTGTACAGGTTATACCTATATGCACTAATTACGCTAATGCGTTAGGTATGAGTAAGGTGCAGTTTAGAGAAAGTGTACCCGCATTTTAGTGGATGAATAGTGGAAAACCCTTTTAGAAAAAAATCTCAGTACACCGGACCGGGGATCGGACCCTGGTCTCTCAGTCATTCTAGTCTAGCTTAGCACTAACACGAGAGTGATGCCTTAGGCCATGCGGCAACTGAAGCAGGTAACTGATTCATTGATTATCAAAACCTATGCAACTTAATCTGACTACACGAGTTATGTGGCTGTCCCATATATCTGTTGTCATTTTGACTACCTAAAATAATTGTTCTACCAGATAAATGGAAACATAATAGTTAAAAAATTAGTTCATAGTAACGTAAACTATACTATCTTAAATCTATATTTGTGTATTGTTCTTTTTACATTATCAATAATTGTTTGTTAATATCTAAAAATTATTTCAAAATTTAAATATTAATCTCATTTGTCAATACTAATATCTATATTTTAAAATATCTGTATGAATTTTAGATCATGCCTAATTTATTTTATTAATCAACCTAAGATGATTTTCTAAAATATTTTGACCATCTTCCTTTGATTTTTNTTTTTAATATTCATTCAATGTAAGTTCACCTTAGATCATAAAAAAAAAAGTGTTTAGCCAAAAGTTCGATATTATTATGTACAGTATATTAATATTCTTAGAGATACATCATGTTTTCTAGAATTAATATTATTGATAGGTATTAAAAATAAGGTGATTACAACATATGCCATCGTGAAATGTTTTTATTTTTAAAATTGATAAGCAAAAGTTATTAAAACAATGAATATGTTTTGGCTTTTTCAATATAATTATTTTAAAATAATACCTCTAGCGTATTTTCTAATCCAGCAAAAATAATTATTTTCTCAGAAATGTTAAATATTTATCTCAAACCTATATTTATTAAATTATTAACTATACCATGAAATCAAATATGTAAAATATTCACAATATCTAAGTGAGACTAATTTTTAATAAATGGAGCGATCTTTTATGAGCTCCTCTTTTTCTATAAAATGTTGGGAAACAAAATACTACCGCCATAAATACTCAAACGTATTTACAATAAAAATTAAATATTTTGGAATGTTAAATTTTATTTTAATTGTAATAATATTTATGTTATATAGATTAATTATAATTATTTCTTATAGTAATTTTACTCAGTAATAGTCGTGGAAGGTGCCAAGTGGTAGTTTCCCACCCCATTAGATAAATCATAATATATGCGTATAGCCTGAACAGGTAGTTAGATGCGATGATAAAAATAAAATAAAATTATAAGTGCCATCTTATAACTCTAAGGTACAGCTTCATATATCATGACGTGACTTACGAATATATTAAAATATCTCTAATAATTATGTTAGTGTCCAATAAGTATTTGGCATAGTTTGAAAAAATTTGGAATGTTAGGTTGGTGTACCAAAATGTTTCTTTCTTCAACAGTTATGTTATTGAAGTTTCATACCAAACATGTGTGATGTTTTGAAACACATGCGTACGCTAACTATAAAAGAAATATCATGCTAAATTTATTTTATTGAATCGAATCCTAGTAGAATCCCCATGCTTAAAAAAGTATCAAATATTTTATTTTAAAAATAGTTTCAGAATGGAATCAAATAATTTTCTCTTGTGCTTAACATGATAATGCTTTAAATTTAATCTGTGTTGAATATTTTACTTTCTTAAGTTCCCGATCCAATCCAATAACAAACTTTATAAAAAAAAATTTATAGACATTTTGGATATATTTTATGTTTATTAAAATAAATGTAACAAATAGTACTGATTTCTAAGGTGATAAATCAAATAAAGATAACAACACTTTAATAATCATATTGTAAAGTTTGATTATTATTTGCTAAAAAGCATATTTTTATAATACAAGATATCCATCGTCACAAACAACTGTAATATACTTCACACCTTTACGATCTGGAACTCAAGCTAATTTCTCAACTCACTCTACCACTCAACTGGTTTTCCAGTCTGATTATATTAATTTAATAATCAATTATGAAATATGGATTCAAATTTTAAGCTAAACCCATCAAATCCGTATCAAAGATTAATTTACATTGACAGTTCCTAATCGAAATCGAATCGTAGTAAGATTCGGATTCGAAATTTCTAAGTTTCGCACATGCATTAAAATATATATTATTTTATAGTTTCATGGTAAATAAGAATACGTTTTTATTTTTAGAAATTAATAATAAATGTAGAGTAGTTTACAAATAATTTTTTTAAATTTGAAATTTTCTAAAAAATACACAAAATGAGAATGTTATTGCGATTGTGTCCTACCATTTATTCTATAATATTTGCCAAATAGTAAAATTTTATCCATTGTTGATCTATTTCATCGATTGATTTCTAATTGTAGTAGACCTAATAACATAATAAGTTGTTGTAATTTTCATTGGTAAAACTACTACAGAATCTTTTGAAACGCGGCCTGGTGGCCTGTTTCAGTGCATGGCTGATATTTAACAAGTTTGCGGCCCAAACTAATCTCTTGAAATATTTTTGTTTCTAGCTGTCCATGTTCGCCCTTGTTGGCATGGTGATGGCTGGTCGCTTGGAGAACACGTACCTCCCTCCAAACAACGCGGCTAGCGCTGGAGGTGCCCCAGGATCCATCGCGGCACCTTTCTCTGGTGGGGCCGGGAATTTTGGCGGCTCTGGTGCTGGCAAGTTGGGGTCAGGGCGGTTTGGCACGGGATCTGGAGGGTCTGGAGCCAACAGATTCGGGGGATCCGTAGTTGGAGGTGGCTTTGGCATTGGCACTGGAGCTTCTGGTAGCTACCCTGGTGCTGGAGTGTCTGGAGGCTATTCTGGTGCTGCAGCTTCTGGTAGCTATCTTGGTGCTGGAGCATCCGGAAGCTACTCTGGTGCTGGAGCTTCTGGTAGATATCCTGGTGCTGGAGCATCTGGAAGCTACTCTGGTGCTGGAGCTTCTGGTAGATATCCTGGTGCTGGAGTGTCTGGAGGCTATTCTGGTGCTGGAGCTTCTGGTAGCTACCCTGGTGCTGGAGTGTCTGGAGGCTATTCTGGTGCTGGAGCCTCTGGTAGATATCCTGGTGCTGGAGCATCTGGAAGCTACTCTGGTGCTGGAGTTTCTGGTAGCTACCCTGGTGCTGGAGCGTCTGGAGGATATTCTGGTGCTGGAGCTTCTGGTAGCTATTCTGGATCTGGTCGTTTTGGAGCTGGTGCCAGTGGCCTCTCTTCTGGAGCTGCCATCCCCATTCTTAAGTACGACAGTCAAAACAACGGCGATGGAAGCTACTCGTTCAGGTAATGAATAATCTTTCAAAACCTATCTTAAATTAAATATATTTCATTAAGTACAGTGCGTAGTCTTAAACTTCCATATATATTATTCAGAATATTTCCTAAATTATCAATTATTTTATGGTAAACCAATATGTTTTTATTAACAATCGCAAGTGATATGTTATTAGAATGAACCACATAGAACTTTATGAAAACTAAATATAAGCAAACGCTCGTGTTCTAGAGTTAGATATTTTTAATACATATGGAAAATAAAGTAGAACTTTTGTTAAACTAATTGAACTACCTTATATGCATGTGAATTAAGACATGAAAAAACTAAAGAAAATGTACATTAAAAATATTTTCAGAACATGGATTTTCACATACACCCATAACTCATAAGGTATTTTCAAGTCAAATTTCAGCTCTAGAGTTAAATGAGAGTGTGAGCATTCGTTTAAATACTCTGAGTACTTTAAGCAAACATCTTTTAACAGCTTAAGATAATGTATAGTTAAAATTTCACACCCTAGTTTGTATTAGTGGCTCAAATGTAAAAGCAATTCCAAATATCATATTTCTAGCTAACGGGAAATGGGAGATGAATAATTGATACGTCATTGAGTGGATTATTGAGGGCATTCACGTTTATAGACGCAGAAAATCAATCATAATATTTAGTTTAGTTAAAAACTTATTAAAATGTAATTAATTTCAATTTTAATTTCAGTTTCCTATATAAAAACCTTTTTAATATGTAGATATCTGTATTTATAATTATAAAATTGAAATCCAAATTTTTGTAGGGAACATTTATTTAACTTTATATTTCCTAATTCAAACTAGGTTTCATTATTGATTTTATAATATTTATTTAATATGTATTTTAAACATATTCCTGAGCCGGTTTGTTAACTTTATTGTTTATAGTTCCTATTTCCATTTTTTATTTTAGCAACGTGTCTTACTAACCGTTAAGGTTATATGCAAAAAGTATAAATATAATACTTTCATATGTCAAAATAAGCCCTATCCGCCTACCATAATAATTAATTTCTTATTTTAATTTCAGCTACGAGACCGCCAACAGCATCTCTCAGAGTGAGAGTGGTTACCTGAAGAACGCTGGGGCCGGTGAAGGCGCAGAGGCTCAGACCGTGCAAGGGTCTTACTCCTACACTGGTCCTGATGGTATCACCATTAACCTCGCCTACACTGCTGACGAGAACGGTTTCCAGGCCCAAGGTGACCATTTGCCAAAGTCCCCTCCTATCCCCGAGGAGATCCTCAAGTCCCTGGAGTATAATGCAGCTCATCCCGAAGAAGACGAGAGTGGAGTGCCTAGTGGTCAACAGGGCTACCAGTCTGCAGGACTTGCTCAGCAGTATGGTACTCCTATTCAAGGTGGACCCGTAGGAGGAGCTTTTGGCTCTGGTTTTAGTACCGGAGCTGTATCCTCTCGTCCAGGAAGTTCTTCAGGAAGCTTGGGGGGATTTGGAGGTCGCCGTCCATCCACGGGGACTACAGGCTTTTCATCTTCTTCTGGGTATTCTTATCCTAGTCCCGGAAAGTAAACTCCTTAAAAAAGTAGAAAAATCGACATATCTTTCTTTAAATTCCTTCCCTGAGTTAAGGTATTTTAAATGAAATAGTTTAACAAATTATTTACGCTGTTTTAACGAACTAATTTCGTCAATCCAATAATTATCATTTTGTAAATGTAACGGTTTAAAAAACCAAATATTTAAAAACAATGTGTTTCATATATTTTGATGATCTAAGAAAATCACAAGGGGACTTGAAATTATTTTTGACATCGCGTCCTACTACCCATTCGGAGTATACGCCTAAGTACTAATTAAACAAAGTATTAGGGATTAGAGGATCGAACCTCGATCTCCCCGTCTTTGACAGTCTAGTCTATTGCGATAATAGCGCCTTAGACCATGCGGCCACCAAAGCGACTGACTTGAAGTTAAAAAATATTTCTTCCAATAATTTTTTTTTTCCTGTATATAGCGCTCTATCTACTCGGTTTGTAAATAGCTCCATACATAATGTTTCGCAACTTGAACAACTCGTGACACGTAATGCACGTTTAATGGATTCAACTATGACGACCCGGATTACGCTTCATTTCACGTAACCTCAGCTTGAGAATTGCGTGGACAATATTATCCATATTTATTTAGAATAAGGCAATGATTATAAAAAAAATGTATAAAAATAATGGTTTCATAATAAACGTTACATAAAACATTGTATTTTTACTAAGACCTCCAAAAAATAGTGTATTTATAAACTATATTTAGTGGATGTAGTTTTTAATTGATTAAATTATTTAACTACCTCAATTCATACATTTCAAAACCCTTTTAAAATAAATCAAATATAGACATCACATAAGCGTAGTATCATATACACAAAAGAAATATCATAGCATTTTACTCCAACCAAACCTTTTAAAGTGTTAAGACAAGACACTACTTAATAGTACATCCATGTCTGGCTTAGAAGAGAGATGTAGAGATATAAATGTAACAATAAAGATTTATTCAAAATTAATAAACCCTTGACTAACAAAGACCTTCAGCTTGCGTATTAGATGAATGTTTTTACCAAACCGTCA
Organism: Timema poppense; assembly: GCA_902141375.1. NCBI lineage: Eukaryota > Metazoa > Arthropoda > Insecta > Phasmatodea > Timematidae > Timema > Timema poppense. The sequence goes on along the minus strand of CABFOV010000026.1, from coordinate 11,129 downwards.
TAGTTATATATATATATATATCCAAAACCGATTAGATAAAAGTGAGGTTTGTTAACTCATTTCAAACAGAAATATTATAACGGATTAAATAGCCAAGCTATTATATTTGTTGATGATGGTTATAGCTGCATTTAAATATCGTATTTTATTTATATTGAAAAATGGAAATTACACACGGGAATTGAACCTAGGACCATTGGCTAGGTACGCCAATGATATAAACTCGGAGCTATTCAGGAGTCGTCTCGTGCCCAGGTTCATTTTTAACTCATAAGACAGAGCCTGTGATTAACTTTCGGAAATCATCAGTTGCATATGTGTGATCAGTTAAGGGTGTTGAAATCTCGGGACTTTTTACATAAATTGAACTGCTGGCTCAAAATAACAGATTCTGGCTGTGTTATGATTTCATTGCTTTTAATTCGATCAAATTGACGTTTCAATTAAAGCAATTAGAGTAGTAGATAGCTCAAAAACTATAAATTCTAGATGATATATCTAGATGATAGATGATATTTTGTAATTATCATAATTAGTTGCTATAAAAGATCTAGTAAAGATTACAATATGATCACCTTATTACTTTATAAAATATTTAACATTTAATAATACATTAAAAAATTACATTTTTATATAGCACTTTGTAATGATTTATTTTCTTTTGATCTTACTATTTACAAAATTTTAAATGTATTTCAAACATATGGTGAATCAGTTCAGAGCCGTTAGGTACTTGATTTTTGCTTCTACGAGGAAGGTTTTTGGTAATACCTACTTTTCAAACTCATGCTGTCCACAACTTTGAATCATTACCTGACTTAATACACTTTTGCGGGCAATAGCTGTTTACCTTGACTATCCTTCAGCGAACTCTTACAGGACTTTTGTGTGCTGTCTCTTTCCTCCCCTCCTCCCCCTTCCAACGGGATACTCTAAATTCTCATTTTCTCAACAATCCCTTATCCCTACTCACCCAAAAGTAGCAACAAATAATCTCAATGTTGGTCTGTCCAGCGACAGCTTGGTATAGGGAATGGGGAGTGGAGGGCATGTCATTATTAACAGAGAAGAGAGTCGTTGATATATATCATCCTGACCATCTGGCTCTTAACCACCCGGTTTTTGAAAGCGCCAATCTTTTGTGCTACTTTAGTGCTCGATTTTCATCATCAATGCTATAAATTTAAGGCACTAATTCATGATTTCTTATTGGTGTCTAGGTAAATATCTCCTTGGCCACCCAGTATAAGAAATAATCAAGATATCCAAAAATTTTAAACGCCCATTGTTTATGCTACGTTTGTGCTGGTTAGTGCTCGATTTTCATCGTAATTAATCAACTTGATGCATCTCTTTTCTCGACTTTTGTAAAGAAGCCAGTTTTTACCACCTGCAAACACCTTGTTTTTTCCCCTGATGAATAATTATAACATGTCACCTCTTTATATTTACTGGACTGTTGTGAAGAAGCCTGTGTTTATCACCTACAATATCCAAGATATTTTCCCTGGTGAGGTGAAATCCCGTCTGCGCCATATTTATTGTGAATACAGCACTTTTAATACTATTTTGGTCACACTACTTGATTAGGCCATTAGACCATTAATATTTGCTAATCTAATATGGGTATACATAATTATTTAATCTAAATAATCAATCATTTTTCAATTAAATTTATGTAGGCTGTAGATTGATCCAACTTAAAATTGGTTTTTGATCTTATGTTCGCTGAAGTAAATTTTAAGGGGAGTGATTAGTTGGATTAATCGATAGAAAACCAATTTATCGCTCAGAATAGTAGTTTCTGACAATGTTTTAAATTCGAAATATAAAATTAATATCATGCATTTAAAATTTTAATTAACATATTTAATTTAATTGATTTCTGAAAATTATTAACTGTGAGCTCTAGATTTTTGTGTGTGACATGTTAACCTGCTACAGATGAGCGTGTAAAGATTGTAGTGAGATTGTACATACGAATTTTGAACAACCTAACATTTATTATTACAAAGAAATCTTTTTTTAGATTGTTTATATGTGTTGATTTAATTTTTATCTTGTTACATAAATAATATAATTTTTGTATTATAAAGGTTTTGTATAACACCATAACCCATTTATTCGTAAATTCAAATACTTTTGTCGGATACGTACATACTTTAGAATTAATTTAAGAATGCGTTTTTATAGGCTATTACAGAAAAAGTTTTTTTGTTAATTTTTCTAATTTTATTCTGTTGGCGATCAATACAGTATGACAAGGTATTTTTCTAATTCTTATTTATCAGCACATATTATTTTAATGCAGGCCTACTTGTTTTTTTGCAAAAGAGATTTTTGGGGCCAGAAAATTCTGCCCACCACCCTTTCACATTCATGGTATTGACCTAGTGTGGCCCATAGAGAAATACGGTCTTTGTTTGAACACTTTTAATATTTATTGTGGCCTTCTAAATTATTCGTATTGGTTTTACTATAGTGAGTGGAACTTTTATGAATTTATCATATAGTAAAACCATGACACAAATATTGTTTATGTAATTTACTAAAAAAGAATGCTATTGTGGAACTTAATGGTTATTATTTTAATTATAATTATTTAAGTGTTATTATTATATGTGTATTTATTACTGTTGGATACTCATTAGTTTATGTATGAGTTTTATCTTAAAAAAGAATATTGATAATGTTAGAGTTTAAGAAGCCATATTTTAGGAATGAGTTCTAAGCCCAGTGCTTCTTGATTTAAATTTGTTCGGTGTCAATTCTGCATATTAGGCTTCTTCCAATAATGTTCCCCAGTGCTGTTTTTTTATGTTCCATGACATTACTACATTTGTCTAAATATGTCCATATAATAAAACGATAAATTTAAAATATGTCATCTATTTTAGGAATCTAAATATAAAGATGGAGCTGATATATGTAGTGGAATTTATGTATGTATATTATCTCTAATATTAATTTTTGATAATATTAAGGATATGAATCTAATATTATGCACACACCTGTAACAGTAGTAATAGCTATGAATGAGTCCTTGCTACAAATGTCACCTTGAAGTGTAGGTTGGAAAACATAATTATAAAAGAACAACTCATATTTGTACATTTAAAGTACTACATTTGATGGAAAGAAACGCAATTTTTCTGGCTATGAGCCGCATTTGGCTCGGAAGCCACACGTTTCCAACCCTTGATATGTCTCATATAAATGAATATACTATATTCATGTTTACATACTGAAAGTCCAAAATAAAAGTTAAATTTGGTCAATATTATATAAAATGTGTAGATTACTGCTATCGTAGAGAAAAGTATTACTATCCTATTATACCCTTTCTCTATTCTGCTATGTACTATCGCCAAAAATACGCTTGTAATATATAGCTTTACTCGATCAATTTTATGTATTAAAAAATAACCTATTTATTTTAAAAATAAATTTCACATTAAAAGTAGAAAAGACGAGACACCTGTTTCTAAGGAATTAACTGACCATTGGGGGACAATAGATGATAATGCCCAAATAGACTGGTTATTGATAGAAAAAAGTTATTGCATAAGTTTTAATATAAGGGCTATTTTACAATTCAATCTATAGTTGGAGACCCCCTCCTCCCCCCCAATGAATCTGAATGAGATTTGAACCTCAACCTTATTGTCACCGAAAAATGACACCTTGGCCTACGTTTTAGTTTTCCATGATATTATATCCAGATAGTTAAATACATTTTAGTCCATATTAAAAATATATTTACTAAAGTAACTTACTATAGATAATTTGATACTAGTTTATAACTACGTTAATACACCCTTGCTATGATTAAAAACTCAGAATGCCAAGAATATTAACTTCCACCGGGGTCATTCGAACTGGGAGGGGGTAAAAGTTTTTTTACATTAATATATGATTCATAATTGATCACTTGTAATTAATTTTTAAGAAGTCGAATTTTTTAACCTCTTCGACACCCTTAAATATCCCGTAACTTGTAAGAACAAATATTTAAACTCACCGTATATTAAAACGATAGAGCACAAAAGAACGCTAGATATTGTTTTTATGTATTCTCACGTTTTTAAAAATCACGAGGTTACTCTATTTTATTTTATCAACTAGTTCTTTATAACTTCAATTACCCACCTCTAAATAGCTAATTTAATCATTTTAAAATTTTGCAGTCCATACAAAAATGTTTTTAAAACACTTGCTCTAAGAAAAGGGGGTGCTTTAATAAAAGTGAGGTCTCAGAGCATATAAATTATTAAAGTTGGCCCCTAGGGGAACCAATACAAAATTAACTATGAGAATACATATATTTGGTTGATAGATTTTATTTGATCATAATTTAAAACAAGAGCGTTCTAACGTTTTAATTTATAGGTAGATTTAAAACCTCTCCCAATAAATTTGAATGAGATTTGAACTTCGACATTACGGTTAGTGAAAACAGTAAAATGTATTTTAGTTTTCTATGTCTTCATTAAACAATATATTATATGTACTAAAGTAAATAACTTCCTTTTAATAATTTGTAATAATTGTTTTATTTGGTCTTGTTCTGAACCAAGGGTATTAGGTTCAATTCCCTGCACGTTTGATAAAATTAGCATTGATAAATTGAGATCTTCCTCTTGCAGTGACGATTTGATATCTTCTGGTCTTGTGACTGTTATGGAGTACCCTAGTTTGTAAATCATTCGCTGATATAATTAGTCAGTTAATGAAGTGCACGTTATAATAAGTTGAAAAAGTGTATGTAAGAAATAATATAAAATGCCTTCTAAGTCACTGTGTCACTGGATACCTACTCCCTCCTTCCAACTTCCTAGCAGCGAACAAGCTGGAGGGTAGCATCAGAGAGAGAAACTAAACCTAGAGAGAGAAGGCTGTATTCTAGCCGTCACAACCATCATTTTTTGCTGATTAGTCAGGAACAGGGACCTAGTTACACATTTCTTAGTACGCGATAAACATCTAAAGGCGGACCAAATACATCCTTCCTTAAAGAAAACTAACTCCTAATGCAAATGGCAACAAAATTACCTTTCACTGGGGTCATTTGCTTTTGGAGGGGTCGGAGGGGAGGCTAGTTCACTCCACTCTATTGAATTTTAATAAATCCATTTTTCAACCACTTGAACACCCTTAAGAACACGATCTATCAGGCCACTTGGCCATTTTCAACTCGGGAGGATTTTATCTTGCCAATAGTACGATGACAACTGTACAAATGAGCATATCATTTTGGCTTAGCAAGCCAAACCATTTTATATGTTGATTAAAACTATATTTGCATCTAAAAATAATATTATTTGAACTGAAAAATTACATCTTGACACTATAATCAAACCTGGAATCTTGGTTTAGTTCTCCAATGCTCAAGACCTGATCTATGAAGGAATCGTCCCGAGAATAATGTTATTTTTCGCTATATACTCTAAGGCAAGTTCTGTGATAGACGTACAGAAATCATCAGTTACATATAAGGGATCAATTAAGATCACGATCTAGCAAATAAAATACTCACCTTCTACTCGGGAGGGCTCGTAGTATTGGCAGAATAAAACCCTCACAAGTTGAAGGTGTCTGTGTTATCTGATAACTCATGATATTAATTTATCATAAATATTCCACTGATGATGTCCGCACGTATATCACAGAATCTGCCTTAACATATGTGGGATAAATGACACCGGACATGGGATGACTTCTGGATAGCTCAGTAGTTAAAGCATTGGCATACTAATCCCAAGTCCCAAGTTCGATTCTAGTCTCCAGCTATCATTTTTCAATTTAAAGAATATAAATATCGTAAATATAAATGTATAAATTAAAAGTATTATATGGTTAAACACTTTTGTAATGGTTGCAAGTGCCTGGCGTTGCACGAGTAAAATAAACAACACTATTATATTAAACGACATACTATATTGATAGTGATTGGACATCTTTTTGAGACAAAAAATCAGCTCTCGCGTGATTTCAGTCCTTAGGCTTGTAATAAATACCTTTAGATAAAAGTAAAAATAGAAATAGTTTTTCAATTTTTCCCTTAGTGCAATGTAATGTTTCATCTTTCTATCTTTAATGGTTGTGAAATCACCTACACCTGTGTTCATGTGATTTAAGGCATTTGGATCGCAGCAGAGGTAAAATTAACAGAAAATACGCCAGATATGAACACACCAGGCGGAGATCCAGGGCGGGAGGGGGGCGGGGGGGGGNGGGGGGGGGGGGGGGGGGGGGTGGTTTCCAAAGGGTCATCTGACTCCACTGTGGTATTTAGAAAATTAATTCAAAAATATGTTTTTAGAAAGAAAATACAAAAAGATTAAATCATACATGTTTTTAACTTTCTTAGAGGTGTGCGATTTTTCATTTTTAATCTCAGGCGAAGCAAAGATTTAAACATGTGAAGAAAAGTTGAATCTGAAACCAAATACAGCTTTTTTGATCAAATAACACTATTCTTAGTTTTAAAATTATCTACTAATACCTCTAGATAAAGAGAAAGTTTAGTAGGGAAAAAATAAACTGTATTATATTATTTTTATGCTGACATATCTGAGTTTAGGTAGATGTAATTTAATCGCCAGTCTGTGTTAAAATACTTTTTAGTGCTTTTATGTGATGATTATAATTTATTTAAACGGGTAACAACATTTAGTGATTTTCAAGTATTTTATTTACGTATAGAGGTGTTATTACTACTTCGAAATTTCTCAACGATGCTAAGTTTATAGTGGGTGTAGAAGTCAAATCTAAGGTGACTTAGGCTTCAACTCGACTTTGACATTTCAAAGATTTGCACACCCTTACTGAATTCCTAGTGTAGGCTGTTCATCTCTTACACCTGTCTTTTACACAAGTAATCAACCGAGTTAAAGAGGGCTGGAGTGTGCTATTTTTTAGAATGACTTACCCCCTTCCAGTGAAAAATACGTTATTTGTTTCAAACCAGTCAGAGTTAGCTGGAAATATTTACTTTTAGTATACCGTTTGAGTGGCCTTAGACGTGTAATATTTTACGTATGTGTTTCGTTTTGTTAATACTTATGTGTAAAAATTGTAATTTATAATTATTTCACTCTCTTTGTAATTGTAATGACCTATGGTGGTTATCTTTACTCATAGTAAACTGTGAGTGTGATATTTATGTTTTGTTTTTTATGGTTACTGTGCTACTGTATACTGTGCTTGTGATAGTTCCTCCGGCTACTACATTTTGCGATAAATGATTGTTTTGTTAGTCATGTGATTGGCATTATAATGTCCAAAAGAAAAGGACGGACAGATAAATTTTGTTTAAAAAAAAACCCTGAACCAACAGGAAACTAAAGTGTGAATTTAGTGGAAAATAGTACGTCAGAGAACTTAATTTTTGACTCAAACCAGGGGATCTAATTCAAATACTAAAATCTCTATAGAAAGTGTAGGACTAGACATATTTACAACTTTGTTGGAGCTGAAACTATTTCTGATGACATAAAATATCACATGCTAGTAGAACCTTGGACTCCACCACTAAGTTACAAGTTCTCTAATGTAGTTCAGTCAAGAAGTATTAGACATTTTCAAAGATCATAGCTGGAAAAATTTGTTTGGATGACGCACAGTGCCAAGGATAATGGCGATTACTGTAATGCAAGTGTACTTTTTGAATCAAAGGAAGGAAGTAAGAGTAGAATATCTCCCAGAAGCTTTGTATGGACTCCGTTTCTAAACTACAAAAAAGGAAATGAAATGCTTTGCGCACACGCCTCCAATGAATATAATAAAACAACAGTTATAAGATGTTCTGAATTTAAGAATACATTTGAAACCAAGACACAATAATTCGAAGTCAGATTAAATTGTGAAGTGAAAAAAGAATCGAATAAAGTCGAGCACGTTTGATATCTATGATAAAGACAGTTATACAATGTGGCTAAAAAAAACCGTTGAGTTTAGATACAATCAACGACAAAACTTTCCCATAGGAGGTCATCGTGATGACGGAGAGCTTAGAGAAAACGATAACACAGAAAATGAGGGAAACTTCCAGTGCTTTTGAAAATCCGTATTGATGGTGGTGTTAGGGATTTAAATAATCACGTAAAAGCATCACCTAAAAATGCAACATTTATTAGTAAAACAACTCAGAACGAATTAATTGAAGCTCGCGGAGAAGTTATCCTTGGTAAAATTGTTATTTTATTTCCATTAAATCAGGGCAATTTTTTTTCGGTACCAGCAGATAAAACAACGGATGTTGGAGCAGTTAAACAAATGCGTTTTTCTATTAGATTTCTGGGCATACTTTCACTTAAAATTCGAAACAAATTCTTTGGTTTTGTGGAAGCGAGAAACCTCAGTGGCAAGGCTCTCACAAACTTACTTCTTGAAAAATTAAACAATCTTTGACTTAAAATTTAGAACCTGTGTAGTATTTGGAGGGTCTATCATGTCTGGTAAAATCATAGGTGTGCAAGCTCGTATTAGGGAAAAGCAGCCTCTTGCTATATATATATATGCACTGTAATTCTCACAAACTAGGTCTGTCCATTTCTAAAATATGTTCTTAAACAAGTGTAAGGAACGATATTACGGTGCTCAGTTTCGTAACAAAAGGAAGTAAGAGGATCCAGTAAACGAACAGTTTTAATTAAAGCAAAAATACATGAACAATATCCTGAAGAAACAAAGAGCAAACTCAAAACGCTCTGTGAGATGGGTGGGGTGGAACGACAATATGCATTTTTACAATTCTTACATGTTTTTGATGCAGTTGTATGTTTCCTACAAGTATTTGATGTAGAAATACAATCATCAAAGTCAGTACTTATACTCACCTCAGTTCTAGGGTATGACTTTATTATAACTCTGCATATTGTTTCATTTATCTTCAGTCTAACAATCACGCTGTCTCGTCAGCTTCAAAACTCTTCGTTAGACCTGAAAAATTGCTAAAATATGGTAGAAAATGTTTTAGACACATTGAAAGATTACCGGATTAACCCATATAAATATACAGAAGTCTATAATGAATCGGTAAATTTGGCTCAAAAACATGAAATTGATATCACTATGCCAAGGAACTTTCGGACACAAACTCTTGGGCCAAATATTGCTGATGAATATTATAGACTAAATATTTACCTTCCATTTGTGGACTATCTTATTTCTGAATTGTAAACTAAATTGTCATCAACTGGCCATGATAATATTATCACATTATATAGTTTAATACCAGCAATTGCCAACCAAGACAATGAACTTTTATTACAAACAGCTCAAACATATACTAATGACCTTTCTGGGACTCCGTCAGAACTTCGTGGAGAGATTGACTTGTGGCAACAACAATGGAAACATAATCTAAGGCAGTGTGTCCATCTAGTGCGGTTGACAGCTTAGTGTATGCTTCAGGTGGATTTTACCCCAAAATTAAAGTTCTTCTACACATCATATCTGTTCTTCCCGTGACTACTTGCACTAGTAAGAGATCATTTTATACCCTAAGATGGTTAAAGATATAAAGTCTGTTCACGGTAGGAATTGTTTTCTGAAAGGCCTTTTTCCCTACCAGAAATATATTATATAGTAGGATTTTGGTAGGAAAAAGGACCTTTCAGAGAGTAATTCCTACCGTGAATGGAGTATACTTAAGGTAAAATATGGTTGATGAATGATTAAATGGCTTAGACATGTTAAATATTCTTCGAAGCATAGAAGTTCATCCTGACGATGTTTTGGAGAAATTTGCTCAAAAGAATAAAATTTATAAAATATGAGATATGTTTGAACAATTTTTTGTATAGGTTTTCTAGTTATTTATTATTATTATTATTATTATTATTATTAGTAGTAGTAGTAGTAGTAGTAGTAGTAGTAGTAGTAGTAGTAGTAGTAGTAGTGGCGGTGGTGGTGGTGGTAGTTAGAAGTAGTAGTAATTACTGTTGTTATACAAAAGCTACTTGCTATTGGTGGGTATGATACAATTCTTACCGGGCCCGGTTTGAGTACCTGGTGGGCCTGTGTACTATTATATAATAAGTGTAAGGTAAAGGTAAGGTTGTTTGGTATTATGTCTGTTGTTCTAGGTCATGTTTGCTACTAGGTCAAGTTTTTATGTGTGTGTTTTACATACTTTAAAATTATTTACTCCCAAGACATAAATAGTATTTAGTCCAGGGGTGATGAAAATTAAGTTAAGCTACCTGAAGCCTGTTACTACTACCTCTAGATGGTTAAACAGCTAAAGTCCATTTGATAATAAAAATTGTGTTGTACAACTTTAACAAGTGTGTAATTATAAACTATAAATAGTGATTCACTTATTTCAAATTAAAGGTGTTCACGAGTCTTAAGGGATAAAACTTGCTATTTTATGCATTTTGCGTACCATTTTTAGAGTAAAGTTATTAATTTATGGGACTGAAATCTAGTATTAACTAGACCTTTTTGCATGTGATATTTTTTTCTAGTCTAGAAAAAAAAACAGGCGGGAATTTTGAGAGATTTTGTGCACAAGCTAAGATTTTATCTTTTTCTTCAACCAAACCAACATATCATTCTTACCCTTTGAGTTCGTGATTTGAAACTAAAAAAAGAATGAATATAAAACACACACACTTAGTCTAGAAATGAAATATTTATATTTCATATTATTTTGATGAACGACAATATCTTTAGCATTATTTTAATACTAGCCATGAGAAAAGTTAGAGAAAACTGTAGAATATAATAATTTTCTTTCTTTCATCCTTTACAGAAAACAACACTGCACTAAAATAGCAAGTTCGACATAGCTGTATATCAAGAACTGTAAAGTTATACTGTCCAAATGGTGGTGAATTTGAAGATGGTGAAGGGGACATTTCTACCATGGAAAGATTTCTCTCTTCATCTGGAATAAACATAAACCCCCTCTAGATTATTTTCACCCCCCTCACATATTCTCGCGTATGAATGAAATAGTTGGCCTTGAATAAAAATATTATTTACAAAAGGAAAAAGATACAAGGTTTTGTCAACATTTGTATTTTTATTTAAAATATCTGTAACCTGTGTGTTAGTGTGTAGGTGGGTGGGTGGAGGCAGGTGGGGAGGAAGGGTGTGTGTGTGTGTGTGTGTGTGTG
>CABFOV010000025.1:407949-440066 GCA_902141375.1 Timema poppense | reverse complement strand
CTGAAAAGAAGAAATATTATTATATTTACTTTAAATATGATCGCGAATATTAAAAAGACAGGAAAAATCCATATCATTACAATGTCATCTAGGTTTTAAACATCTTACATATTAAATGCCCTCTATTTTAACACCTCTTAAAGGTGATCTAGATTTGAAACAACTAAAATATTCCGTAGGTCTAAAACCCCTTGAATTATTTTTTAGTTATGAAACCTCTTTAAGATTATCTAGGTTTTAAACCCCTTAAATGTTCCCTAGGTTTGTTACCCTTTAAATATTCTCTATATTTAAAACCCCTTGAATCTTGACTCCATTCAAAACCCCTTTAATGTTCTCTAAAATTGACACCCCTTTAAGGGTTCTTTAGTTTAACAACCCTGTAATATCTACTCTTTGTTTGATTACCTACAACAGACAGGTTGATGCTCATAAATAGTTGACCTTGGCAAGCTACTTCAACCCCCATCCCTCCAATTTATTTACCCTAAAAGATGGTAGAGTATAATATATTTCTGTCCTTTTCTAAATCTTTCAAGCTCTCTCGCTTGCTGAACCTAACAAATAACTGTTGATAGACAGAGCATATTGACTCCGAGATTCCCAACTTGTTTGTCCCACCACAGGCAGTAAAATACCTCCTCCAAGTTTGCTACAGGACAAAACAGATGACTGTCTCCAATAGAGAGTGAGCCACATGAACCTGCTAGAACAATAAGCGGGATATATTTCCCGCCTAAATCCCTGCCAGGACAGGGCCTTTCTCGAATTTTAGTAAAAATATAATTGCAAAATAAGTACAATATCATTTTAAAATAATTAATTCAAAATACCTCCTCTTTATTCTTCATAACTTAAAATCAATTTTAAGCAAAACATATTAGTCAAAAAAATAATTGTTATTTTGGAAATTTTAAAATTTTAAACAAAACAAAGTTTTATTTTCTGTTATTTAATTTTTTTTAATTCACTTTTACCAAAACTAGCTTTAAATTTTCAAGTTTGGAGCTGAGCTTTGTATTATACAACTTTCTAGTACATTATACATTCAAATAAATATATATACCCTGGAAATAAAAATGTATTAGTGTGAAGATACTTTGTACAAATCTAACATACATCCCCTTGGAGTCTAAATACTCAAAAACTAATACGATTATGTATGGTAGTTTATAATGATTATCACATTTTGGGAATTGTGTGCCAATTTGCTAAACATATACAGTACCTCTCTTTCTAAGATACTTCAAAATACAACTATTTACCTAACGACAAGTTTACATTTCACATTGTAATTACTAACAATATACACTTAGAATCTAAACATAGTTTGTAGCTGCTGTGATCAAGATAGTTCAGTACGTTTTTATATCACAGCTGATTAATCTTTCTCGTATCGTAAACTTGAGCATAGGGTTACAGTAATTATTTTTATTTTAGCACCACATCTTACTACCCATTCATGTTATATGCTTATGTATTAATTACACTAACAGGTTAAGGATGGAGAAGGTTGAAATTAGAGGAAGTGTACCTGGATTTATGTGGATAGTGAGTGGGAAACCATTTAGTAAAAATCCCACCCTCTCAATCCACCCGACCAGGATTGAAACACAATCTCCCCCATGATCGGTAGTTTAGTTTATTGTGAAAGTAGTGCCTAAGAACAAGCGGCTACCGAAGCTGGTCACAATGATACTTAGGTGATCAAATTGATACTCAATACCGTTTGGGAATTGTATTTGATTTACAAAGACTCTCTTACTAATACGATATGAACTTGGTGAGTAATTTTGAGAGAGCGTCTCAGCCCATGGATAACATCTAACTTAGGTAGATATAGTAGCCCCGTGGCTTCTTTGGTGCTGACCGACAGCTCACAGCTGACTTATGACAGTCAACATTTAGGTACATACCTCAATTTTGACTGTCAGAAGTGACAGCTGCTAAACACATGTTTTTGCAGATCATATGGTCCGGCGTAGGGATACATAATTTGGTCTGGTAACTTTTCAAAGCCGTCAGCTGTGAGCTGTCACTCAGCACCAAAGAAGCCATGGGGCTGCTTTAGCTCGAACCAGACATCGCATCTTGGTGAGTGTTCTGTATTCTACTTTAAAATATGATAAAATAGTTGAGATAGGTGAAACTATTATAACATTTAAAAATAAAATAAAACAAAAGTTGAAAAATAATTATTTAACAAAAACCTACCAAACAGATCCCAATTACACTATTTTTTAGGTTAAAGAATATATATTTGTGGTATTTAATGTGAACTTTCTGAACCAACTGATTATATATATATATATCAGGACACGACAATTTCTATGAGCGAGAGCAAAAAGGTCTACCAACTTTGCAGGGAAAGGTATTTTCATAAACCTTCCAAGGTTCTTTTACATGTCACAATCGACATGGGACTGACGGCTTTACTTCCCCATTGGGTCCTGAGGCGAGCACTTTATACCCCAAGACCACTGAAGGTTTTTTGTTTTTCTTTTTTTAGCATTACATCTATTAAGTTCAGGCTATAAGCCTAATTTCCTTTTGGCAACCTTGTATCTAATTTCACAGTAGATTGAATGTGAGATTGGTTCTTAAAAGGCCATCTCCCGGCCAATTAACGTGACTTCTAGTTACATCATTATGCTAAAACCATAAAATGAAGTGCAGTTTTCTGCATTATTAACTTGACAACAGTGAAAAAGTTTACAGGGTTGCCACTATTTTGTTACTACTAAGTTCCCTACATGTTTTATAAAAGGAATTCCCATTTTTCTAGGCAGCTTGGATCAAAGAAAAGAATTATAACATTTCATTTCCCATCAAACTGACTAGTGTGAAGTCATGTAACTTATGTTTAAAACAAGTCGACTTAAGATTGAACTCACATCAGAATTCAAAAAGGATCTAATCACATGGCTATCTATTAATCATAATTTTACATCTGAAATTACTAAAAAAAAAAACTCATTTCAGTCTTTATTTAATAAAAATATGTAGTTTAGCTACAATTGATTACGATACAATTTGAATCCAGGCGTCCTATTATCCTATTGGTTAGCTCACCTAAAAGTCTACCATTTGTGTCATAATTTGGTTGGGAAAATATTATGGCGGAGAGTAAATGTGTTTATATTTAGTATCATATAATTTCTGAAAAATATGAGCAATGTGACATAAAATAGGTGAAGTAACATTCAAAACATTATAAAGAGTACAATGATTAATTTACACACAATTTCATGACAATTTAAAACTAAAACAAAAAGATGGCTTGTCGTTTCTTTACTTGACTGGAGATAATTTGCAAGACATACTCTTTCAATTCCAACTTTTGTTTTATCGCAAATCAACATTCTGCATTTCCACAAACTAAAAACAAAATGTGTAGTCTACTTTCACTCATATTAATTATTTTAAATACATGTAATAACTAATCTTTTTCTCTGCAACTCTTGTTTTTTTTATAATTATGGATCGAAACTAAACTTCTTCTAATTCATCTTCATGTTAAGGTAAACATTTTGGTTAAGATAAAAATAATGAAACACTATCTAAAACCTAATTGTTTTGTCTTCACATGATTAAATCCAAAACTATTTATATGGTTATATGCATATTTAAATTGGAAAGCATTCAAATGAGAGCAACTAATCTTCATGTATAGTCAAAATTACAAAAAAATTAGTTAAAGATGGTTTTCCCCATCCCTACTCCCGTCAAAAAATTATTTGACAAATCTGATTATAAATTTGTGCTGATATAACCATGTGATTAAAGTATACTTTACATTTCTTAGTAATTAATATATTATTTAAGCCAAATAATTACTACTATTTTTATACACAATATCTGAACATTATTAATTTTTGCAAACATGTATTATTAAAGCTGAATCGCCATCGTATCAGAAGGATAAACGCTCACCAATCCCATAATTAATGTTAAAAATAAAACACGGCCATTCCTAAATATAATCATTACAGTATTTTTGGTAACATTTCCTTCAATTAAATTATGTGCTTTCATTATTAAATAAAGCCTTTTATTGCCATTTTTATATTTCTTTGCTTTTATCAAAATTTTTATGGAAGAACGCTAATGCTCGTACAATTAACAGTATACAAATAGCATAGCTTGGAAGATAGAGATGATCTAAAAGTTACGGGTGTTGCAGCTTCAAGTATAAGATTCGTAAATTGAAAAATTGACATGGGGATTGAACCGGGGAACCTTGGCTTAGCACGCTAAAGCTCTTTATACCACTGAGCTATCCAAAATCTGTCCGATGCTCAGAGTTATTATTCACTCATAATTTAAGTAGGAAAAACGGTGGAAGGATAGAGGAAGAAGGAGGAATTTTACCAAACGGACCTGGCCACAGACTGGAAACAGTTGATAATAGTGAATTTAAGGCATAATCTGTGATGGATGTGTGAAAATCATTGGTCCACGATGGGTGCTAATTAAAATTATATAGTTGCGCTTTGGGCACTTATTAAGATGTTACACTATCAATCGGTCCGCGTTGGGCGTTAATTATGATATGGTTTATATTGTGAGATAATTGGTATTTATAGTCCCGTGATCGAGCGCCAATTATGAAGATATGGTTTTTATTGTGATGTTTGTCCCATGATTGGGCACTAATCCTACTGCGCACTTGTAAACGGTTCTGCTATCAGGTTAATTGTACTTCTTACACTTATGAAATAAGTAAGACCTTTAAATATCCATATGATTTATTTAGATCATTACACTTTTGGTGCTGAAGATTTGATATTAAATGATACAGTTTTTTTTTGAAATTACAGATTTCTTTTGTATTATAATACACGTTCCGCGTTCTGAGTACTGTGTGCTATGCTGATTTATGTTACTGCTTTTCTTACCGGCACTGTCAATATTTTGTGTTACTGCGTTATATTCATATGTGTATTCATATGACCTACCCCTTGCCTCTTGGACCCCTTGTCAACCAGTTCTTATTGGGTAGAGGGAGCTAGCGTCACTTGATTAATTTTTTTTGTAAACTCTATGGAGTTGATCTTTGAAAGAAAAAAACAAGTTTAATGGTGCAAGACTTTGACATTATTTATGAAAAGCTTGTGATTCTCCATGGATGGAGTAGTGAAAGGATATTTTACATACAGTCCTTTAAAGAAAAATGCACTTCATCCATGACTTTTTTTAATATATTAGGTGTGTCCAAAACAGTATTGTTACAATTTTCACTGTACGGAAAGAAGCATACACCGATACTCAAGTCACCAGTGGTTGTAGTATCGAAGATAGCTTATAGTAGCCAATAATTTCCACAAGTCTATCACAGACTCTGTCTTTAATTATGTGTGAAAAATTAAACTTGAACCAAAGTTCTCGGGTTCAATTCACGTGCCCAGGTGTAATTATTAAATTTAGAGATATAAAACTATTATGTTTGGTAGACATTTCGTGTTAAAAAAATATTTGTATAAACACAAAAGTTGGCCTACATTAACACAGAGATCCAAAGAGATTTTTACACAACAATAATTGATACATAAACACTATTACTTTGAAAAAAAAAATCATTCAAATATCCCTTATCACCACATAAGAAAGCCATTCCCAAAATAAAAAGCCCTGTAAAGTTTCATATCAAAATATGAGAAAATAAAACAATATAAAACAGAAGGTTATGCTTTATGTGAAAGTAATTACCTCCCATATCGACCAATGTTGAGATGTGACACAGTTTTTCATGAGCGAGTAGTTCAGCTTTATATATTGCAACTAAATTTATTTTTAGATCTTTCCAAATTACATCAATAATGAGAATATAAAAATATGTAGAAAACAGAATCACATATTTTGTATTGCCATAAGGAACCATCTTTAAATTATGCAAGAGTTTTTGGGGGAATGGGGTGGGGCCAGTATTTTCTTACATTTTCTTACGAGGGACGATGGGGTCAGAATCCATCTATCATCATTATTGTTTCCAGTCTGTGGCCGGGTCAGTTTAATAAAAATGCCTCCATCTTCCTCTATTCTTCCACCATTCTTCCTCCTCCTAGTCTCACTTGAACACTTCCTGTTATCTGCCCCTCCCATCTCTTTCGTGGCCTTTCATGCGGTCTTTTTCCCACATACTTCATTTCCAACATTTTCTTTGGCATCCTCTTTTTTCCATCCTCATTACATGTCCATACCATCTCAGTCTTGTTTTCTCTATCTCATGTACTCCCTATATCCCATCTTAAATAGTGATTTTATCAATGTTTATGTCGAGACAAAATAAATTTATACTTTTGTCAGAAAATAAATATAGTGATTATAAATTTCACTTATATTTCATTTACTTACTGCAATTAAAGTATTCTAAAATTTCTTACGAATCCTTATGTAGAGGGAGGGATGTTTGAAAATCATGGGGGGGAAAAAATCCTTACTTAATTTAAGGACGGTTCCTAATCTATATTCCGAATCCAAAACAACTATCATAAATCTTGATATGTCGGCATCCATGTTAATGCAGTTAAATCATTTTAGGTGGTAGCTTATATTTCAATCACCAGTTTATTAAAAAAAAGAAGGAAACTGTGTTGTTAAAGTAGGTATTGCTTATTTTTATCTGGACCAATGACTCATGAGAATTTGTAAAGGTTTTCAGTTTGATTTTTGGGCCCTTCATTTGGATGCCCCTCTGGATCATAGCTCCTAAAAGAGTATTTTATTCTAATTAATTTCACATCAATGCTTACTAATAAAACTCAAATTAATTTGAAATACATTTTTTTAAATTCTCAAAAGGTGTTATTGAGAAGTGGCTTTGAGATATTTTTTTTTGTAGTTTTTACAAATAATATTTTCGTCAATCTTTGGTAGGCGTGCGCGTGGTTTTGAAATTTTGAATCTGAATCCAGCCAAAACTTGTATTTGAATTGGAATTCTGGATTCTAATATTTGAATCAAATTCAAAATACTTACAGATCCCAGATTCAGATTTGACAAAATTTAATTCAACATTTTGAATAGTCAAATTTTTTTAAAGAAACAAAAATTGATTCACTATTAAAATTCATCATATTATTTCAGGTAATTCGTGTTTGTCTTTCTAATATTATTAAATTTGATCCAATATCCTAAAATATACTGTTTGGATTTGATTTAAACTATTTTCATTTTAAATGTTTGATTTGAAATTTTTCCAAAGGATGATATTCAAATTGGAAACAATTCAAATTAGTAAGCAAAGAATTGGATTCGTTTGGACATACTTTTTGAGGTTTCCTAGTATTACATCTTGGAAACTCTGGTGTGCCAACCATCGACGATTAAGTTAAGCACTGTTTTAATACAAAATTGTCTGGTTTTTGAACAATGAGATAGACTGATAGCCGTTCATGTTAGCAGTGACCAGTCCGTTGCTGCCGGGGGTCAGCTTACCCTTCCCCGGGGGTGGGGCAACCACAAGTTCAAGCTCTTGGAAGTTGCAGAACCTCTGCACGTCCTTGTCCTTGCGCACTAGTGTGTCCGGAAGTTTACGTATGCGAAAAACTTGGTTGGCGTTCACACCCAGTTCCTCGCAGCACACACGTAGCAACCGAGAGAAAGTCAGTTCCTGCCGCGGGAGCTCCACCTCAATGAAGTCAGGATCCCCTGAGTGGGCCACGCGGACTTTGAGTACAAGTTCTGAAGAAAAGAAAAATTATCTTTTCATACAATTTGTAGAAATAAAATCCATCTTAATACTCATTTGGGTTATATACAAACATTAATTAATGTCAATTCTTTTCATTATAGCCGTGTTTTACTACCCTCTATTAGGGATGAGGTAGCTTAAATTATAGGAAGTGTATTTGCATCTGTGTGAAGGTAAGGTAGTAGTTCGCGAACAACTGAACTAAAAGTAGTTCGCGAATGACTGAACCACATGAAGTAGTTTGCAAATGATTGAACCACAAGAAGTAGTTCGCAAACGACTAAACTACAAGTAGTAGTTCGCATATGACTAAACACAAGTAGTTCACAAACGATTGAACCACTAGTAGTAGTTCACGAATGACTAACGCACAAGAAGTAGTTTACGAACGACTAAACCACAAGAAGTAGTTTGCAAACGACTGCATCATGAAAAGTAGTTTGAAAACTATTGAACTAGATAAATGAACTGCTCATTTCAATGAACTAAATCACTTTGAACTGTTCCCAACAGTTAACTTTACTGTCCACATGTAGATTAAAGAGAGAAAATAGAGCCGGGAATTCTGGATGTAAATGGTGCAAATGTTTGGGAGTGCGTCCGCTGGTCCGCATCGGATTTTAGTCTGCCTCACCGAATCCCATTGGCATTGAAGATGTCCGATGCGGATCAGTGGGCAATCTCATTAAAAATAATGTAAAGAATTCAAAAATTATGTGTGTGTGATTCGGACCAGTGAACGTGTGCCTTTAATCTTCCAAAAATGTATTATAAAATATGGACACACACACTTTCATAAAACAGCTTAAAACTATAGATATATATTCATATATATATTTGATAATCAAATAAATGCATCATAAAAAAAGATGACCTTTTTAAATAAATATTTTTATATAAATTATTAGCTATTTCAAATCTGCCACCAAGGGTGTCCTTTAATTTTTCCCCAGATCATTGCGAGAGCCACATTTCCATTGGGCGTGGGCCACATTTGGATCACACTCACTTATAATATAGGGTCATAGTGTAATCCGCCTATGTAAAATTGCTACCATTCAGGATAAATGACCTGTACACCTTAAATTAAATTATATTTAACCAAAAAATTACAATTGGACATGAACTTAAGGGGTTCCTGGTTTGATTCTCGTGGTTTTTTTAAACTCTATTTAAATTGGTTCATGTTTGTTTCTAATGTTATTATTTTCTAACCATCAACAACGCAGCCACCAGTCGGTTTCAAAGAACTCGGCGATAAGGGCACGTCTGTCGTTTGTAGGGTCGTCTTGCCGGATGACTGCACCTTGCTGTTGAGCGGGGGGTACCTGAGGTAGCCTGGAGTGATGGGGAGGGAGGGCCCCAGTTCCGGTGGCACATCCGCGTTAGGGTTTAGGAGCTTGTACACCTCTGCGCTAGTGCACAGAGACGCTGCAGTCTCTCCTTTAGTTGTTGTCAGCGACAGGTCAGCCCCGTTTGCCAGCAGCAAAGCCACTATGTCCCTGCGCCCTCTCTTGGCCGCCCAATGCAGCGCGGTCCTACAATAAAGCTTTCAGCCATTTAAAACATCCGAGATGATAGCTACTTAGACCTGTTTATGCTATTATCTGAAACACTTGTAGGCCCCTATCCTGCCTGATAAATCTAGGTCCGAAGTCGCCTCTCAGGTGCCACAAAGCTGTTTGATTGATGCTTATTAAAGTTTTAATTTTAAGAAGATAAATCTCAAATCTGGATCTTTATTTAACTTCAAATCTTAAATTCAAATCCAAAATTTTGTAAAAAAAAAAATTATTACCATAAAAAAAATATATGAATATAACAAATTTAATATAAAATCTAAATAGTAGGTCGAACTAAAAAAAAAAATTGTGCTAAAATGCATTCATTATTACATTCATACACTCTTAAGAGATAAATTAATGATCTGGGATCTGGTTGCTAAGTATTTACTATATATATTTTGGAGATGCACCATCAATATGAATTATTAGCGTTCTTAAAACAAATTCCAATTAGAAATTTTGAAAATAAAAATAAAAGTGAAGCTGCTCAAATATGATATTTTCTTGAATCCTCTAATATCTTTAAGGATTCGAGAGCCCCAAGAGAGAAATGATAATCTGAGAGTTAAGAAGGGTATGTTAGAGGAAATACATATGTATTATCATGTGAAAAATCATATGTGGAAGGAAAAACTACCTCAGTGCAATCAGCCAGGATTCAAACCCCAGTATCCCCCTCAATTGTTACTTTGTGCAATTTGAGTCTAAGGCCTTAAACAACATGTTCACCAGTGGGGGGTTGTAATGCCTATAAAGAGAAAGAGGAATGTTCTTCTAGCCACAAAAAAAATAAAATATAATAACAGAATTGGTGACACCAGGAACTGGGTGTGCACACACATCTAACAATAATTAAAAATCACATAATGGTAGGATTTTTTTAATCAACTTATGCTTGTAAAACTACACTATTATAACTTATTTTAAATAAACCTTAAGATTGGATCAATTTAACATACTACCAACTTAACCGCGTGGTCTAAGGCGCTACTTTCGCAGTCGACTAGACAGCCGACGATGGGGAGATTGTGGTTGTATCTCGATCGGTTGTACCGATATTGATTTTTCCAAAATGGTTACCCGCACACACATTCTTTCTCTCTCTCCATGCAAATGTGGGTACATTTTCCCTAAATTCAACCTTTCTAATCCTAAACCCACTAGCGTAATTAGTACATAAGATATAAACCGAACAGGTAGTAAGATACAGTGCTTAAAAATAAATTAAGATGCCTTATTACTATAAACTTTGACGTTTTTTGTTTAGGTCACAAACTATTTTATGAAAATCAGCTGATACTGTGATGATTATGTGAATAATAGGCCATCCACAAGTATTTGCCTCAAGACAATTCAAGAAAGCTTTGATTCTTTTTNATTAAGATGCCTTATTACTATAAACTTTGACGTTTTTTGTTTAGGTCACAAACTATTTTATGAAAATCAGCTGATACTGTGATGATTATGTGAATAATAGGCCATCCACAAGTATTTGCCTCAAGACAATTCAAGAAAGCTTTGATTCTTTTTTTTTTAATCCAACCCTTAGCACACTTGGCTGAGATTAAAAGTCTAGCGCCAATCTCCTGGGTTAGAGTAGGGTTCGATTTGCACGTTTACCAAAAATTGAAAACGTAATCCATTTGAGTAGCGTAACAATTCCCACACTTTCTAACATATCTGTTGAGCCATGATGCTTGGCAATAAGAAATAGAAACACCTAATTATAAAAATGTTTGGTTTGCAAGTGGATTCTTTTATTTCGACTCTTAAAAAGGATATTGTGTGGTGCGCAGTGCTGTGGAGTCAAAGTCAGTAAAAAGTACAGACTCCGGCTTCAAAATAGAAAACTTATAAAACTATAACATTACATTACCCGCTTAGGTAGACGCATGGTCTAATGCACTAATCTCACAGTAGACTATACCGCCAATGAAAGGGAGATCGAGGTTTGAATTTTGGCCGAGTGTACTGATTGGGATTTTTCCAAAATGGTTTTACTCGCTTTCTCCGCACAAATGTGGGTACATTTCATCTAAATATAATCTTCCTAATCCCTAAAACCATCAGCTTGGTTAGTCCATAAGAAAATAACCCTACCAGGTAGTAAGACGATGACTTCCCACCTCGTGCGCTCGGGAATTTATACCTAAATTTGTCCTATCTCATGCACTCAAATATTCAGGCGTTGTTATTATTAAGCCAACATTTATCTTTGTTCATCTCATCTCGTGTAATGAACATAAAAAAGAATCTATTACGATTTTGAATTTCTAGCAACTTTTCCCACCATTTTTAAAATGGGAACAACCTCCATAACACATACTTTCAAATTAACTAGGTTAGGTTAGATGTGGACTTGATTAAAGTACGGGTATAGGGGTTGAAGATATCACAGTGACGTGGACTCAGCCTAGTGCACGAGAGACGAATGCTTCACTCTAGTCGAGGGGAAGAGGGAGTGGAAAAGTTGTGAGCGATTCAAAGTTGTGAGTTATTCTTTCTTTCTTATTCGGTACAAGAGATGGATAAAACAACTGCACAAGATGGGATGGATAAAAAGAATGTCTACTTTATAACACCTCACAAATATTTGAGTGCATGAGTTATTATGTGTTTTTACTTTATGAAATCTTTTAAACTAATTTGTAGGTGTTTTGATTTGATACATTTAAGAAATGAGACAAATTGAGGTAGAATTTTCTTAATACAAGAGATGGGTATGAACCAGTAAGAAGCGGGGCTAAAAAAAATAATTGGTAAATATATAATTGTAAATGTATACTATTTTATTTTTCACGACCAATATTAATTGTAATCTGAACTGACAAACTTATTTAAATACAAACTCACAATGCCAAAGTAGCTTCTCATGAAATAATCTGTATTGGAGAATTTTATTGCATTAAATTTATTACTACCAATTAATATAGTTTAGGCATTTATGAAGGAGTCTGAGTCAGACAGTAGAAAAATATAGGTGTTGGAGTTGAAGGCTTGGAGTACCAACTGCGCAGCTCTGGTGGTGCAGAATCAACAAAGTTTAATTATTTCAGCACAGGGGAAGAGGCCCAAGGAAGGGGAAAGGATATAAATAAAGGGAAAAACACCACAGAGCTTTTGTTAAATATAGTAGCTCATTTATTACTGAACAGGAGTAGGCATGAAATATGTATAGAAAGCCATATATGAAAAAATAACCATCTTTATTAAGTTTTGGGATTTGATTACATATTTCATTATAAAAAAAAGTATGCAGAAAATTTAAATAAAAGATTTAAAAATATAGTTTATTTAGAAAATCTTTGATAACTTGATATTCTATGAAAAATGTTACCATAGAGGATTTTTTTTAGTGCCGTGTCTTACTGCCTGTTTATGTTATGCACACGTACAGGAATTAAAATTCTGGGATTGTGATGGGTTTTAAAAAAGGCCCAGGGTGTGAATCCCTTTCTTGGCTCATTTTTTCAACACCATCATGTGTGAAGTTGTTTTACAACTTACGCTAATTATAATCGCTAATATTTGTAAATATCTATATTTTTATGGAGGGCTGAATAAAGGCACTAGCATTCGAAACCATTAAGTTTACATTCCAGTGGTCCCGCTATTTAAAAGCCGGTTCAGTTCAGCCCAAAGAGTTACGTGTGTGTCCAGAAAACCCGTGGCCATCTTGAGCTCTGTGTCAATATCTAGGTAATTACTACTCTGTTCTGTGAAAGGGGACCATGTTAGATCCACATTTTGTAAACTTGGTCTCCCATCCTTGGCGAAACTTGCCCATAGTTCAGTAACTTGTTTAGTCTTTTCAATATCCTTTGTGCCGCTATTTTCTCTGGAAGTGGGAGGAACCAGCGATGACACATTAAATAAGTAATGAAGTTCGTCTCCATGAGGCACACCAATCACAGGTTTGTTGAACATACGACTGGCTAAACTAATGTGTCCCACATATGACCAAAGATAAAAATAAACAGGAGATGCTCTATGGTGTGAGAACAAACTAGCTGACTCGTTTACAGGGATAAAAAAAAAGTAGTCACTCAAGAAGTCGCTAAAACATTGTAAAAAGCTTTGTGATTTACCTTGAAAGTAGTATTCATATATTAAATCAGTTATTTGAGAAGCATAAGTATTAGTCTCATATGCTAAATAATTTGGGAAATAGTGTCCAAAATCAGTAATTAGGTTGTTCTCAATGTGTAGATTTGTGAATGCAATATATGAAAAGAATAGGCCTTCATTATTGTTTACTCCTAAAATAAGCGGTACATCATTGATCTTCTCAGAGATTAGTTTTTTCGGAATATCCGCGATAAAAGCACCTGAGCCTGCCTCGACAACAGGGAGAAACTCCGTACCACCAAACAGTCTGTGTTCACTCAGCAAAGCTGAGGCAGCGAGAATCTCAAAGATAGGCTTCTCACGCAAACACTCCACCAGTAGGTCCGAACTGTTAGTGTGACACGACACTGCCTGAGCGAGCTTAGCAGCCTCACTAAGGCGAGAGCTCAAATGAATGATACCAGGCAAGAGGGGCGTCCCACTCTGGGCGATGACTCTGTGGAACAACCCTCGGGACATGGGTGATAACATGTGCAGAACGACACTGACTGCCCCGGCACTGCCTCCAAAAATTGTCACACTATCTGGATCCCCACCAAATAAGACAATTTCCTCCTGTATCCACTTAAGGGCTGCCACCTTACAAACAAATAAGTACTTTATATAGCCAACTATGAGAATACCTTTCCTCAAAAGAATAAATAATACTCATTTCATTAAGGTTAGTGACCATCCCAGCTGCAAACTATTTTATTTTTTAATTAGGGTATTTAACCGATCAACTAATTATATAACACATTACTTACAAACTAAATTAACTTTATAAAGATGAGAGCACCCAACAGTCAAGCTGTCAATTCATCTGTGAAAGAAGTGACCCAATTTCACCAGCGGTACATTTTCTGGCCAACTCAGGAATGAGCTTAGGGTTATCATCTTAGTTGGCAGACACGATGTCAACCGAGCTAAGGAGTCGAACAACGTCCAGAGAAACTCGCTTCAGTGATCGCATGGTCTAAGGTGCTACTCTCGCAATAGACTAGACTGCCAATGATGGGGATATCATAGTTCAATCCCAGTCACGTTTATGGAGGGTGTTTTTTTTCCAATCGATTTCCCACTCTTTTCACACAACTGCAGTTAAACATCCTCCAAATTTGATCTGCTTCATCCCTAACCCATTAGTACATAAGCTGATTACCAAACCCTTCCTTCACCTCTGACAAGACATCTTGTGAATGTGGGGAATGCCAGGCCTCCACCGTGGTTCGGATTCCACGTTAAACTGTAGGTCCTCCATTTCATCTCACAATCACCCTACCATTACACATTAGTGTAAGTGCGTATAACCCGAACGGGTAGTAAGACGCGGTGCTAGTAGTAGTAATAATAATAATAATAATAATAATAATAATAATAGTACATAAGCATATAGCCTAAATGGGTAGCTAAAGACAGTGCTAAAAAAAACATAAGAGAAGAAAGCAATGCATATGCAAGTATATTTTTTTAAATTCTTAAGTAAAATAAGAGGTTGTCTTACCTGATCTTTCAATCCATTGTTCCCCGATACAACTGAATCCCCTGTACTCAAGAATCCCAGGGCATCTAGCCTGTAGTTTAAAGTCACTAAAACAACATCTGTATCGATGAGAAACTCTGGTCCAAACATATTGGTGTTACCCGAACCAGATAGGAAACCCCCGCCATGGATCCAGACCATTACAGGCCTCTTGGTGCCGTCCGAGATGCCGTATACGTTCAAGAAGAGGCAGTCTTCATTCCCCAAGTACACACCCCTCTTCAATTGAGGGCAAATGTGCCCTTCCTTTGTCGCATCGAGCACACCAGACCACGAATCAACTTGTTGGGGAGGTTCAAACCGAAGACCCTTTGTGGGAGGTTTGGCATAAGGGATACCTTGGAAAGCATTAAATATCTTCCCTTCAAATGACACCATGGTTTTACCTTGAAGCAGGCCATGACTAACTTCAACTTGGGGTTCTTGGGATCCATTTTCGAAATAAGTAATAAGCAAATTCTGTGATAAAAACCCTATACTTGCAGTTATTAAAACCGATATAATGACTTGAAACATTTTATAAGTGTGAAGTTTTTTATTATCAACTATGTTATAACCTATTATGTACGAGAAGTATAATAAGTTGTTTGTCACACAAAGTGACTTGTGTTTAGTTAGCAACTGATAGCCTTGAATGAGAGCAAAGTGCAAAAAACAAGTTTTTTTTATCTCTGATTTTCTCTGGCATAGTATATTTTTATCATTGTATTGATATTATATTTTTTCCTAGATAGCAACAAACCTAATTTATATATATATTTTGTTATTATTCAAAACTGATATATATGATTATCTGCAGCAGTTCCAAAACACACCAATGAATCACACTCACATTTCAGTTGGTTGATGGATCAAAGGTCTTAAAATAAAATTAGCTGAAGGGCCAGAATCACAAACTCGGGGCGTGTTACGGGCAACAGCTCCAATAGAAAAATGTTTGCATAAATGTATTTTAAGCTTTTTTTAGAGCATCTTATTAACCGTATGAAACATGCACATTTTAGTTATGCTACTGGATAAGAGATAGGGATATAATTTAGAGGAAATGTAATCACGTTTGAATGAAGGAAATGTGGCAAACCATTTAGAAAAACCACCCTCTGTACATCTAGCTGAAATTCAAATCTTCACCTCTCCGACATTGTAAAACTATAACAGAAGAACCTGAAATTTAATTTGTGTGTTCACCAATACAATTCTATATATACTAGCTACAGTAGCCACATGGCTTCTTTGGTGTTGACTGACAGCTCACAGCTTTGAAAAGTTACCAGACCAAATTATGTATCCCTACCCCGAACCATATGATCTGCAAAAACCTGTATTTAGCAGCTGTCAGTCAGCATCAAAGAAGCCATGGGGCTACTGTAGTTGAGGCTATGTTTACAAAATCATTAATGTAGAGTATATTTAAAATATTTAAAAAATTATATTTTCCAGATGTTCATGGGGGTTAGTGAAATATTTTAAGCATTATTTATCAAATTATGCAAATAAAAATTCCTACAATCAAAAGTTTTTAAACCGAAAACAAAAATTATGAGACAGTTTGAAATAGTTCTAAGTCTTTATAGTCATCCAAAATTATGTACCCTCTATAAAGTTGTGTGTGTGTGTGTGTGCCTTACAGTTAATTTTTTTCTATCACACTGTCTCTTAATATAGGTACATTCAGATTGCAATTACTCTAATGCAATTACTGTTGCAATTACGCTAATGTATTAGGGATTAGGAAGGTTGAATTTAAAGGACGTGTACCCAAATTTGTGTGGAGGGAAAGTTAAAAACAATTAAGGAAATATCATCCTTAGCACACCTAAAAAAGGACCTTGACATTCCCTTCATCGACAGTCCAGTCTATTGCCAGAGTGACAACTTGGGCCGTTTGATCACTCGTGCGGGTGATTGTTAGTT
Source organism: Timema poppense (assembly GCA_902141375.1). Classification (NCBI taxonomy): domain Eukaryota; kingdom Metazoa; phylum Arthropoda; class Insecta; order Phasmatodea; family Timematidae; genus Timema; species Timema poppense. Next base: position 423,244 of record CABFOV010000025.1, on the reverse strand, counting down.
CATCACTCTGAAAGGGAAATGCTCAATTTAATCTACGATATTTTTCCCCCATGCCTGGATTTGAACCTTGGCTCAGTAAGTTTACACAGCCCCAACTGAGTCGACTGTCCAGGAGCAATGGGGATTGTTTTACACATTTAATTCTCGCTAATTTTTTTTAATCCTCCCTTCCATTTTAATGGGGGTGCATCTCCTCTAGACTATCCTTCTCATCCCTACCAGTTATATTATGTTATTAATAGCTATTGTGTACTCATTTAAAAAGTTGTTTAATCCAAGTGATAGTTTATAAAACAATTTCACAATAAATTAGTGGTAAAAAATAACTTCCTTCAACTTAAGCTACTATGGTAACTTTGAGAGTTGGTTTCGTAGATAGTAGTCCTAGCAAGTTTGACTGATCGACTTACTACGTGACTAACTGGGGAGGTTAGATTTGATCCAGATGTATTGAATATAATATCCTGAAAATTCCGTTCAGATTAACATTATTATTATTATCATCATCATCATCATCATCATCATCATCATCATCATCATCATCACCGCGTCTTACTACACGTTCGGGTTATACGCACTTACGCTCATGTGTAATGGGTAGGGTGATTGTGAGATGAAATGGAGGACCTACAGTTTAACGTGGAATCCGAACCACGGTGGAGGCCTTCCCCACATTCACAAGATGTCTTGCCAGAGGTGAAGGAAGGGTTTGGTGATCAGATAAATCTTTGCCAGGACCGAGGATTGAACCCCGGCCGCCAGCATAGAAGTCTGACACCTTAACCCCTAGACCACCAGGTCACCTGGTTTGTTTCAAATATAGGGTGAGTGTGAGCGCAAAAGATACCCAAACAGGATTGCACATGAGGGTGGGGTTCAAGTAGTTATCTAAATTATTATTCGCAATCGTCGGCATTAGTAAAACCCTTGTTGATTGAACCTTGTTTTTAATAAGTGAACAAAGGGGGTTTAACCAAGCTTGAATATGTAATATGCCAAAAATCCATATCAAGTCGACGATTAATATTTGACACCCAGTGGGTGTTTTATGCTCTAATATATTTTCAGTTCTGTTATAATGTAGCGTTGTGTGAATTTTCTGAATGTTAGTGGATATGCAAGCTTTTGTTTTGACGAGAAAATATTAGGCCTAGTTAATCATAAGAAATTCTGTTATGAAAGAGAGTGAAGTGTGGTCACTGCACAATATTGTGCATTAATTGACTCTAAGAACCAGCAAAGCTTTGATCATGCAATTTTGCATATTTTTCAACAATATTTGTTCCAGCATCACTTAGGTGAGTTTGATTTTGAATAGATCATCATAATAAAGTTTTAAATACGTACCGGTAATCTTGAATTTAGTATCATTGAATTCCCCACATTTTTGAGAGTGTAATGCTAATACCCAATAAATTACATAATTTTCGGGTATTCTTGGAGGAAAAAGATAATAAGAGATTTCGTCCTCTTTTTTAAAAATAGGCTAAGGGGCGGTTTCATAGTCAAATTTAGTACGCCTCAAGTGCGGCGCTACACTAAGTACATGACGACACCTACCTAAACCAGAATGGAATGGGCCAGTTTCCTATGCGAGAACGGCCCATTCCATTCGAGTTTAGGTAGGTGTTGTCTTGTATTTAGTGTAGCGCCGTACTTGAGGCGTACTAAACTTGACTATGAAACTGGCCCTAAGTATTTAACGTGCACTTTTTGAACAGACTTATAAGCCTATCAACACAAAACTTAATTCTAGAACAGACAAACAACCCAGTTCCCAGCCGTTGATTCATCACTGTGAAAGGAAAAAACCCACATCTCACAATCGATTAACTTTTCGTCCATTTCGGGAATCATGCCTGATACATCTACAGTCAACTCTGGTTATACAATAATGAACCTCTACGAACTCAGATATTTTGTTCACTATATCCGAAGTTCACTAAAACCAATTTTTTTTTTAAATCTGAAAGTAGTGGGTTAGTGACAAACAAAATAAGAGTTCAAATACAATCGCACTTTATTGAAATCTATTAGTTAATCTTAAAAATATTGGTTATAAGCTGCTGTTTACTGTACATTGTTTTAATTAGTATTTTTTCCAGATCCTTCTCTAGGGTTTGTGGTTTTTCTACACTTGATTCCACACTATCCAAGCATTCAAGAAATCTCAAAACTGTTTTGATACCCTCCAATGCCTGGACTTCAATGTCAGGACCCTTTCTTCATTTTCGTAGTCATTTTCATGCGTTCTGGAACCATATTTTACAGCCTCAAGGGTGGGGTCATTCGATGGGATTTCATCTGTCATAACTTCATAATCTGCATCAATAAAGTCTTCAATTCCAATGGGATTGTCATTGAGGTATTGAATAAGTTCCTTGAGAGCCACATCGACTTCTTCCTCCTCAAACACCACATATCCCATAGCTAGACCAGCGTGCCGGAAGCAGTTCTGTATGTTGACTGTTGACACACTCCTCCATGCCTTGTCAGCAAAACGTATAGCGTTCAGAACGTTGATTAGTATGTTCTTTGATTCTAATGCTTGGATTGTATATAGCATCACTTCCTTCTAGTAATGGGTCTTGAAGCTTTATATCACTTCTTAGTCCATGGGCTAAAGGAGTGGCATGGTGTTGGCAGGCAGGAACACCAACTTTATGTGGCTGAGGTTCACAACTGAGGATAAGCTGGGCAGTTGTCTACAAGTAGTAGAATCTTCCTTTCTTTCATCCTCAGCTCTTTATCCCACATTCAGAGTTCTTGAAAAATGATTGACGTCATCCAGGCATTGGTATTAAACTGGTAGTTCACCGGTAGAGGCTTGAACTTTTTGAAGCACCCTGGGTTTTTAAACTTCCTAATCAGGAGCAGTTTCCTATTCTTTATCCCTAACATGTCTGCACATATCCACAGCATTACTAGGTTTTTTGATAGCTTATCACCAATACATTTCCCCCCTTTAAACTTGAGTGTTCTGTTTGATGTTTGATGATAAAATAATCCAGTCTCGTCACCGTTAAAAATGTCTTCAGGCGAATATTCGGCACAAATTTTAGGTCATTTTAAGCTCAGCCATTCCGATGTTGTTTGTAGATTAACCGACTTGGCTTCCCCACTCACCTTACCAGCCATAATAGGCCCTACTATCTCTCTTCTTCCACCTGTCCAGCCCCCTCTCTGAAAAGACAAACTCTTGATTGCTGTCCAGCAACTTAGCCAGCTGCTCAACTTTGCTCTTCACCACCAGTCCATTGAGAACGACTCCTGAAGACCTCTGAACAGTGAACCATTTCAACAAAGCTTTGTCGACATCATCTCGATCAGCTGGCCATAATTTCTTTGTCTGAGGCTTGTTCGTATCCAAGGCATTCCAAATTTTGTCCTTATTTTTCACTACATTACTCAATTAACTTATTGACTCAAACCGTACTTCCGACACACGTCCACTTCATAAAGTCCGCGCTCAATGTCAGTGATAATATTTGCCCTATTCTAAAAAAAAACAACTTTAAAAATGCTTTGACATCTTCATTGATCAAAGATTTCAACTAAACTGAGTAGAAAAGTCTAATTTTTTGAGTTTCATATATCCTCTCGAAGAGAAATAGTGAAAATAATTAGGCCTACTAATGGGATTAACGTTACGAAAAGACTCACCATTTGAAGGACTTCGCTGTGTTTCTGGATCAAGGTCCACGGACAATCTAACCGAGTCCGCCACTCGAAGTGATTATGTGCTGGTGCAACAACAAAAACATACAGACGCGGCAGAAGATATACATAGACTAATATGATTTCGTGGAGTTCTTGTCTGACGGCAGTTCGATTTAACATCACATGTCATGTTCTTCCCTCTCTCTAGCAAATCTGTCCTGTCTTGTTCCCATTGGTCGCTAACCCCAGGATCAAGAATAAATTACCTTTTATGTGTATGTTGTAGGGTAGCATAGGTATTTCTGATCGTATATATTGGCTTGTTATAATGATTTTAATTTCAATTACACTTGGTTCTAGATGGCTATGGAAGCCATCCTTAAGGTGTTTTAACTTCACACTCCACGATGCTAGAAGGTGAGACCATAGAGGCTAGATAATACCATTGTTTTAAGGAGACAGTTTTGAATTAGTTATGATTGACCACACATATATTTATTGCACTTCACATAAATAAAACTGCATTTAGCTGTAATTGTCATCAATTTCCATGCTCGCGCTTTAAGGGGACAATGTTCTCTTGTCATGTTCTACAGGATATGTTTCGCTAGAGCTGATTATATTAATTTAAGGGGGCTTTGTTGCTCAAGTTATATGATTCTAGAAATAGGACGTGTATTTCAAGGGAGATTGTGTCCTTTGTCATAAATTCTAAATTTCGGCAAGCCATGATTAATGCTGCATGTGGATTCAGCTCAGTGAAGCCACAGCTTTACCCTAAGTACAGATTTGTTTCAAATTTTTGCTCTCATTTGCTCTGAAGAGCTACCTATAGTTATAATAAACTTATTTTATAAATTTCGATGTTTCAATTTTTGATGTGAAAATAAAATTGTCACCAAGAAGGTTGTTTTTTCTTTTTGGGTACAAATGGTCGCAGTCTGTCATTCACTGTCCTGTAACTCCTGTCGTATTAATACAGCTCAGACTGTCTTTCTTTATTTGCGACAGACAGAGGTATTAAGACTTAAACCAGGTAAATTAGTGCAGTGATTCTGCATTCCTTTTACAAATTATATACTTTCACTCAAGCTTTGTGCTACCTAAACAAGAACTGAGGTAAAGAATCGGTATCTTCAAGTTTTAATAACCAAAAAGTTTCGTTTTTAAAGACTTGTGATGTTAGAATGACATTTCTTAGTGAAAGTTTCAATTTTTCTGTTCACTAAAACGTTGAGGGTTCATTATAAGGGAATTTTTTAACACACATTAAAATGTATGTGGGTTGGGACCAATGAATTAGGTTCAATATAGCCGAATGTTCACTACAACCAAGTTCATTAAAACCAGAGTTGACTATATTTAAAAAGCCACATAACCTACAGACTGATCTGATGTGTTAGATAATTTAATAATTATATTCTTACCATCCATTAAGGTTATGCTTGGCATTAATATTTATTCCTTTATTTATCAATTCCTCCACGGACTCAATATCACCAACGCATGCCGCCTCTCTAAAGTTATCTTCAAATGTTTTGGTAAGATCCATGACAGTTGTGTAGGACTTGGACTATATCAACAAATATATTTTGAGTTTTTTTTAAAATCTAATTTAAGATATTTCCAATCTTTTTTCGAGCCAGATTTATTAGAGTGTTAGTACGATGTAATAAACAAGTCATTTTATAGTGTTATTTAAAATGGTACACATAATTTAGATTTTTGAGTTTGTTTATAACTTGACTAATTCTATAAGATTCATGGATAATAACAAGAAAGATATTAAAACTGTATGTTAAATTTGTTGTATCATATTGTTCCACAGTCCACACGGAGGTATTTCTAAAATCTAGTTTTATCTGACTTTTCGGTGGCTCAGTACGTACTAACGTAATAGCTTACGCCATATACGACTACTTTCGAATTTTAATTATTTATTACATTTTTTGTATTTTACGAAATTTTAGATTTTTTTGGGGTTGCTTGAACAAGTTGATTTTTTTGACAATTTTGATCAAATAGCAATTTCAGACATAGCATAACAGATACCAAGTTTTAACGCGAGATTGTACTACAAATATAGGGTGGCGATACTAAGGGCTAACCATAACAGAGTTTTCTAATATTCGGAGAGAATGCTCTAGCATCCACTATTGAACTAACTGTTAGTATGATGATTTCACATTAACATTAATTTAGATCTAGAATTATTTTCTGCTCAAACGTGGTAAGCTTGGTTCACACGTTCACTGAAAATAAAAAGCAGAATCTGTTTGAGTAATGCAGCAATTAACACGCTGTATATTGACCCATGATGCATTGCAAATCAAATTTAAAACACGTGATTATCAACTATTTTATTTTTTAGTAGATAGACATATTTTAAATAACTCTCCCGTTGGATGTTTTCAAATTAAAACGCCGGATCGTGGCACAATACAATACATCGACATACACGCTTTACATTAACCAACGGGTTATTTCAAATCTCCTCACAACTGGCCAATAATGAAGGAAGCTCTCTGCTTGCTGACTTTCTATTATCTGTACAGCCCATGCACTATCATATGCACATGGATTTGAGATGGTTGGTTTTGAGATTTGATTGGTTCTCCCCTGCCGGAGATCTCAGGCAGAGCGAATAAAGTTGAGATAATTTGAACAACAGAACAGCTCGAACCGATGAGGTGAATATCTCGTGATTGGATTAGAGCTAATCACGTGACCACGTTTCTATTCTGCGTTTGTTTTTAAGCGAACGTGTGAATCCACAATTAGTCTTGCTTGTCATCATGAATCAATGCTAATATATTTGTTCCTTTCTGCTATGTATTCATTTTGTTGAGTTCATATATATTCTAGTTAGTAAATTGTGTCATTCCTGTTAAGTTGTGATGTTCTTTGGGTTCTTTGGGTTTCACTAGCAAAAATAATAGTTATTATAATAATTTTATTTGCACCCTTGTGGCAATAAATGTATCTAGTTCTCAAATAAACGGCTTCTTATGAATTAAGAATTTATCCAAGGCACAAACTACCCTCAACCTTTTCCCGGTGGTTGGATGTGACTCAATCTTTTCTTTACACATTATTATTAAGTATTAAGTGATTAGGCATATTGGGTAGCATAAAAGCAATATTATATAGTGAAGTAGACTTTCTGAGCCCTGCCACCATATCTCTATGCGGGAGGAAAGATTTTCTGAACGTGGAGATAGATTGTAATATTTCGGAAACGGAAGTATGGTTTTGTGAAAAAGATCAATGTTTTGTGGGGTCATTTTTATTCCTACGGTTTTAACTGTGCATCCTCAATAGCTTGATTATTATTCAGCTATCACAAATAAACATTAATTTCTGAAATAGTCAAATAATTCTCAAAGATGGGTGAGGACAACAAGGGAGGTGAGTATATTAGCATTAAAGTATTTTAACGAGACCAATGCTTCCTAAAATGATTGTGGCAAGGAAAATGGCTTCCTACTTTTAATTGACGCATCTAACAAAAATATAGTGTTAAAATTATTGGATTTTATCTTCAACTGATATTATTTAATTATTTAATGATAAATATACTAAATTTATTGTAATAAAGGTTCATGCCTACTTAGTTCAGAAAACGAAGACAGGATTTTCAAATGCAGTATAAAACCCTTGTGTAAAGCCGTGATGGCACGATAAGAGGACACTTGGACCCAGCACTCTGTGGAGAGATAGTCGGAGAAATAGTTTTAACATTTTGTTACTCGGATCGTTAATAAAATAGCCGATTTCATTTTGAAAGTTATCGGAGCTGTGTTGAATTTGTTTTTTTTAAAAAAGCTAGATATTCATAAAAAATAGCTCGCGTGGAGTGAAGAAGGGAAATTTGGACCGGTAAGGGAATTTCCAGGCGCGATGAGTTGGAGTTTTGATGAATTGACACTTGCCACTCACTTCCCAACTAAGACTGCACTAAACTATTTTAATGACAGCAGCTAGTGATGGGCAGAATCGGATGAATAGAATCGATTCATTCGATTCTGAATAATCGATTCATTCGAATTAAAAAAACATTCGAATGAAAATAGTAGCTGACTTGACGCGAGCTTGCCGATTCATTTCCCTTACCCCACCCTTGCCAGAAGTGCTGAGGAAAATCGACCTTATGACTATGAATGTTTCCAGGCAATCTCTATACAGGTCCTCATTTCTATTAGGTTCATTTTCAATAAATAGTCCCCATTGCTACACAATAATCAACCTTAACGCATTCGAATGATTCTAAGGCTCATTTAATACAAAGTTTAAGTGGTTGTACAGTTTACAATCCAATAACAACCAAAAATAATTCGAATGAAAATTACAAAATGATTCTATTATTTTGCCACATTACTACGTGGATTGTTCTTTTTCATTCCCTTAAAATTTTACCTTCCTAACTAACTAATCGCATATATCACGAAGGGTTTGAGAAATATATTTTTTAACGTTGACTTAAATTTATTAAGTAAATACTTGTAATTATTTAATAAAACCTTGCCCGGCCGTAATATTCAGATCGTATTATAATTTTATTCACTGAAATAATTTTACGATTGTGAGCTTATATATTTTTGTTATGTTTAGGAAACATTAAAGGATAAATTATTATTATTATTTTAACACAAAAGGAAACGTATGTTCCTTAATTAATTATTAATCGGGTAGTAAGACGCGGTGCTAATAATATATATAATTATTAATCGTACGTGAAAGTATTTATATTAATTGTGAGCTACTTATTTGAAAAATGCGTTCACCTTTTCACTGTGTAGTATTTTGTTGTGGCTGTACTTTGGTCTTTGACACTCACAAGGAACTAAAGCAGTAATAGAAAAATGTTGATAAGCTGCAAACGCAAAGGAATGCGTGTTGGAAGAGCCAACAGCAGGGTAAAGAGAATAGTAGCACAAAGCAAAATGAGCAACAGTAAATACTTTTAGAAGTAGTAAATATTCAATTATTACCGAGTCTTTACTACTTCTCAAAATCATTCGAATGATTCATTCGATTATTTTTCAAAGAATCGGATGATCATTTGATTCTTAAAATCATTTGATTATGCCCATCACTAACAGCAGCTGGTCTTTCTACATCCCTGAGTTTGTAGTGCTGCTGTCTAGCAATGGTCTTGGAAACCACGTAAACACCATCTATTAGTCCTAATCAAACTAATACAGTATACTAAAATTAGTGCATTATTGTTGAAAATTTACTTATTTTAAATTGTTTTGTACTATTTGCAACTTTTATTTACCATAAATCCTGCTTAGAAACGATTTAATGCTGGCAATATTAAAGGCTAGACGTAGAATTATTATTCAACTTTTTCATATAATCAATTTATTATTAATGGCAATAATTAAAACTCATAATCAAGAACATGTGAGAAACCAACCCTTTTCTTTATTATTTTAAAATAAATATTCTGATGTGAATATTTGAATTTCACAAGACTTAATGGTGAGAAATTTACACACACCACTGACCAGAGTATTATTAAAAATGGCGGTTAACAAATTCACTGAGATCTATCAGATGAAAAGAGTAAATTAAAACTGTTGCCGACCAAAAACCACACCAATAGAATTTCGATAACTAATCGCTTTCGTCCTTGAGCTCAAGGGTTTGTGCGAGGAACATCGGTGATATTCATGACTATTCACATAGATCTCACTTGGTTACGTGACTGCCAATTAAACTCTCAAGGGCACATATCAAGGTGACAGCGCATAGCTAAACTATATGAATACAACCTTAATACCCCCTCCCCCTTATCTGCCCCCATAAAAAGAAAGCCCCCTTTTCCATTAAAAAAAGTGTAGGATTTATGATTTGGAATTCTGTCATAATAGAAGTACAGTAATACAGGTCTACATTTGTATATTAAAAGGGCTTCTTTCTCCCTCTACACAAATGGTGGTACATTACCTCTCAATTACCTTCCTTAGTCTTAGTTATTTATTCAGAATTTGTTTATAAAAAGAGCCAAAATCGGCTCATATACATATAAACATCCTAAGGTAGGCGTGGTTCATTCGCTAACTTTTTACATACGTTTAGTAACGTGAGCTCGATTACAGGATGTATATTATTTGTCCACACCCGACCACATTATTTTAGATGCACTCATTCCATTGATATTAAAATTACAAATAAACATAATAATATACAAAAAAAACCTTTATAACAACAATAAGTATGGTATACGTATACACATTCTACTTCAATTATTAACATCAGTTGCCACAAAATTACAGGTACCTTTTCACCCACATGTCACCTGGTCAGAATTATTTTCCAGAATTTACCTCAACAGATTTCTTTAAAAAAATATTTTTTCTTTTCATCTTTATTTCTTGTGGTATTAGTTTGAAAAATTTTAGTCCATAATTTTTATTGGGGAGAGTCCAAATGTAGTTATGTAATTAGTACATATATGCATATAACCTGAACAGGTAGTAAGACAAAAGTCCTAAATAAAATAAAATAGGCTATTTACATAAAATATTTTAACCGAATGATTTGTCAAATACTCCTATTACTCACTATTCTTGGCACACCATGGGAAAGGCAAATGATTGAGAAGAATATGTAAGCTGATTGAGTAGAATATGTAAGCTTGTTAGGTGAAAATATAAATAAATATTATATTAAATTATTGTATAAAAGTTTATTTACCTTACCTCTGTATTCACTGTAGTGGTTCAGGGCTTAGATTTAAGTGAGTTTTATTACTTATTTTTCTATGCTGGCGGCCAGGGTTCAATCCTCGGTCCCGGCAAAGATTTATCTGATTACCAAACCCTTCCTTCACCTCTGACAAGACATCTTGTGAATGTGGGGAGTGCCAGGCCTCCACCATGGTTCGGATCCCACGTTAAACTGTAGGTCCTTCATTTCATCTCACAATCACCCTACCATTACACATTAGCGTAAGTGCGTATAACCCGAACGGGTAGTAAGACGCGGTGCTAATAATAATAATATTACTTATTTGTTAGTGCCAGTCTTCTGGGATCTTACTATCCAGACCACATGCATACATATTATTTGCACTTACGTGTTACGAACGAGGAAAGGGAAATTATATATATATATATATATATATATATAGATGTTGCTAGCAGAGTTATACTTGATGAACAAGCTGGGAACTATTAAGAAAAAGAATATATACAGCCTTCCTACACATAATAGAAAACCTGGAATTTTAAAATATTTCTTACAGCTCTGGAATGGTTATGGAATTTCTCATTGTTCCATTCATTTCCTGGATTTTTTTTAGGTTGCCCTGTAAATTTCTTTGTTTCCCTTTTATAAAACAGGTCAATAAAGCAGGAGTATAATAGGACATTGTCATGATATCGGTGGTTAATTTACTTTGTTAATAAAAAATGACGTTAGAAAACATGAAAGCCCAACAAAGTCTTGTAGCAAGCAGATTGTTTTATGATGAACTGATAGTTAAGATACCTCCCGAGTTTGTAACAAAGGAGCTTATAGCAAGTGCACGTTCAGCAAGAATGAGATACCTACAGATGATCTAAAGAAGAAACAATCCAGCAAGAAGAAGTATTTAAAGAAACAACAGATAAAAGTCCGTGAATGAGTTGAAGAAGAAAACTAGCCAGACTTGAGAAATTAACCAATATGTTGCTTGAGGCTGATAATATGGCCCATCCTTGCTGAAAAGAAGTCTGATTTTACTCTTTTAGCCAAGTTAAATGCTTACAAGAAAAAAAGTTACCCTGAAGTTTTAGAAATTAAATTTCCGAGATATCCAAGAAAACTCCTAAGATTTCTCACTCCCTTTAAATTTCTTATAAAGCTTCTGAATCATTTATTAATATAAAACTAGGCCTAGGTTGTATTGTCATTTTTTATTAATCCTATTTTTATTTTGAAATTTACATAGCATCAACTATCATGCACAATATGAACTGTGAGCGTATATTATACCTTTTATTGATTCGGAAATATCAATATTTATATAAGATTTTTACAAACTTATTGTTATGTAGTGTCATTCAGTTGCATTTTTTATTTTCATAGTGCTCTCTCGTATTTTGTAATATTGTAGAAACTAGATGACCAATAATTGGAAAAGTTAAAGATAATAATGGTTTTGAAAGGACCAGTGATGCCTGTGCTATGGTGTGGTCTAACACAATAACAAAGAAGTACATTTCTTGCCAGTACTAAAACCTCTGTGGATATTAAATTTCTTTTGTTTTTTGTAACAGATAGAAACATTGTTGATATTGTTTGTTTTTTTGATAAGAAAAGTATCTTTTGTGTTGTTATCAAGACCTGGCTATTGTGCATTAATAAGACTTATGTTATTGGAGTGTGTACTGCTGTGGAAGATATTGATGGTGAGAATAAATAACTTATAATTATTGTTATGCTGTGAACCAATAGAGTTGTAACATTTTATTATCCATTATACCCGTTAGTGGCGAGTTCGGGTACCCAGAGGCCCGAGGCTAAGTCCGGGTTGTTTCTGCACTGGCGCCAGCTGGGCAGGCATATGAATAGTGTGTGGAAACAGGGATGTGGACTTATTTGAAGGTTTGAGGGAAGAGTGAGGAAGAAAGAAACCTTACAGTTTCCAATTCTCAATAGACTAAACCTTATTCCAAGTTTTCTAAATGTATTTTTCCTGTTCATTTGTTATACAGGACTAATTTTGTCCACTTGTATAAACTTCTTTATTTTTTGTACCTTTGTATTTCTTTATATATAAAACGAAAAGTCCTGACTTACTGACTCATCAAAGCCCAGCCCAAACCCTTGGACCTAGAAAGCTGAAATTTTGTGCAGAGGTTCCCTTTATGTTGTAGACAAGGAGTCTTTTGAACTTTTGGATCTTTTGAAATTTCCATGGGATAGGGAATAAAGAGGATTTATATAACTATACCACAGTGGGTAACGGGCATCATTGAGGGGAGGGGGGGATCTTATATAATTCTTATACACAGTGGGTTACGGGCAACGCCGTGCGGGACTGCTAGTGTCTATAATTGTAAAAATTAGATAACCTTCGTTATATTTGTAACTAAAACATAATACACATAAAGACTATTTGCAAGTGATTTATTTATTTGGGTTTAGCCCTATTTAACCTGCACTTTCTAAACCGACATATTTCCATATAACTTAAAAACTAACTTATATCTAGAACAGATACGCCATCCAGCCCCCGGCCGTTAATTCATCACTCTGAAAGGGGAAACCCACATTTCTCCATTGTTTATTTCCATGCGAGTTTGTGCTAAGTTTTAATTATTTGAATAACTCGTGTCATGGAATACATTTAAAAAAAATAAAAAGATGCAGAGGGGGTTGGGAGCCTTAATTGAAATATATATATATAATCTTTGAAATTTTTTGAAACATCCTGTAAAAAATTTCATAGTTTTGTGTAGGAACACTGTAGGCTATATACTTTTTTTTAGGATTGTGTTTATGTTAAAAATAAGTTTAATGTTTATTTTGAAACCATTATATTTTTCAATTTTGAAATTTCCAATTTTCATTACTTTTTTAATTTTAGTCCAAATTAAAAGCTAAAGAAAATTAAATTTAAAAAATTTAATTCAATTTATGGTATATATTAATTTTAAAAATGTTGCTAGCTGAGTTATATTTCACAAACAATCCAGGATTTTAAGAAACACTGGTCCGTCTCAAGACCCCCTGGTTAGTTATCTCGTTTGAAGACCCCACTAACATTGAATAAAGGAAAAGAAGTTATATTTTTGCATAGTTCAAGTCTTAATATACCCCTACCAACTATCCAATGAACAATGGACAAAACAAATGGCATTACCAAGTCTTGAGCACAAATACAAAACAAATGGGTTGTTATTAACAAGTGTGCAGCCCCAGATACTCTCACTAAATGGGTGGGGTGATTATACATATACCCCTACTGGTGTTTTGCAGAACAGACGGTGTTATACCCATCGGTACATATTTTTAACCAAGTACTTCCGAAGGTCCTTTTTATAGTCAGAACATCACCTTTAAATTTTATTTTTCTAGAAACTTTTATTTACAAGTTTTATTGGCCAAAAGGGGGCTTTTAGTTTTATAGGGAAAAAGTCCTTTCAGAATGGACTCTATAACAAAATCAGTGTAGAACTAACTAGGGTAAATCAGGACTAATGTGATACACAAAAAAAATTAGTGTGGTTGATAAGATTCTAAAAAAATAAGCATCTTGCAGGAAATATATTCCTTAATTATTGTCCATATTGAATGCATTCAAAAGCAATCATTTATGAACACAAAAAAATAATTACTAAACCTAATTTTTATTTTTTGACAAACTTTTCCGTCCGACTTGAAAACTTTTGTTTTGAGACACTTAAATATAAACTTATGTGAATAATTGAAATTGCACTTTATTCAGAAAGAAATGTTGAGTCTTTTCAGCGACTATGCTAATTGTAGCATGCGCTATAATCCATCAAAGTTATGGCACTAATATGATATAGCGAAGGGGCTAATATGATGGATACTATTGTAACATGCAACATCAAAAGTCCACCAAAAAGAATAATTCACATAATTTGTGTACCGTATTTTTCAATTTGGTTCTATTAAAAGTTCATAAAATATAGTTTGAGTGTTGTAGATAATTTTCTACTTAGTTATTATTATCAGCACTGCGTCTTACTACCCGTTCAGGTTATACACACTTACGCTAATGTGTAATGGTAGGGTGATTGTGAGATGAAATGGAGNTATAATGGTAGGGTGACTGTGAGATGAAATGGAGGACCTACAGTTTAACGTGGAATCCGAACCACGGTGGAGGCCTGGCATTCCTCACATTCACAAGATGTCTTGTCAGAGGTGAAGGAAGGGTTTGGTAATCAGATAAATCTGTGCCGGGACCGAGGACTGAACCCCGGACCCCCAGCACAGAAGTCTAACTAAAGCCTTACCCCTAGACCACCAGGTCACCCTTTATACTTAGTTATTTTACTCTAAATTATGATTTAATATATTTTAGGGGCTCTTCGTGGTCACACTCGTGAGCATATAAACATTTGCCCATAATTGGGGCAAAAAAAGGGGGGGGATGATACATTAAACCCGAATTAAGTTTGATACAGGACTCCCATTTCTCTAATGTTGATGACCACTGAGAAATAAGGGCGTATCACTTTAGGCCTATAGCCCATTAGGTGGGGTTAATGTGACACAGTGTTTTATGTTTTTTATTGTTATTTCCATGACATTATTATTTGAATCCATAAAAAGGTAGAGCAAGCAAAAACACGTTTTTCATTATTCTTTATTCGGGTGTGCAGTCAATAGATCAGAAGTTTTAATGTAAAGCTTAAAATTTTGTCTCATATTAACACCAATTGACCCTACATTTTACTTTTTTGTTACCTACCTATTTCTTCCAAAGATGTTTCTTGTTATTTATTCCTAAATTTTGTCTTTTAATGCCATGTTTCATTCAAACTTTTGTACTGAAGTATTAGTTTGAAGTGATAAGTAACCAACCTAAATGTATTTACAATTAATAAGGAAAGTCTTAAATAAAAGTTGAATTTAAAATTTGTTTAAAGGTCTGTACACATCCCCC
>CABFOV010000025.1:360000-407907 GCA_902141375.1 Timema poppense | reverse complement strand
CCCCCCCCTTGAAATTGATGATGAAGCTAATGTTCGTTTAGGTGTTATTTGACTGTAACCTTGTTAGCCTGAATTATCAATGAAAAATTATTTTTAATAAATAGTTATGTTTTTCAGCTATTTTTTCTTTTTTCTTTATCTCCTCTATGTCTACTTTAATTATCCTCCTATTGTAACAGATACACGACATGTACTAGTCCTTAAGTAACAGATGTATAAACCGTTACAATACCGATTGTGTTCTCGTGCGAAAGCTACGATGAGCAATATAGCCTTTAAATCTAACTTTCATTTAATTTATTCTCTTTGTGTTTTTGCAGAGAGAGATCGAGAAAAGGACAGAGACCGCGACGGGAAGGACCGACGGCGGCGTTCTCGGTCTCGAGACCACAGGAAAAGGTCTCGGTCCCGCAGTCGAGATCACAACAAAGACAACAGGGACAGTAATCGAGACAATAACAGGGACAATAACAGAGACAACAATCGAGAGAATAACAAAAGGTCAAGGTCTCGCAGCAAGGAGAAGCGAGCTCGTGATAAGAGAAGTCGGTCAGGGTGAGTGACTATCCCTTCCTTACCTTTTAAAATACCCTTTGCCCTTACTTTAGGCATGAAGACTACCCAAGGTGTACCAACCCAACCCCTACCTACTGTCTCACATTCATTCTCCTCTACTATATTAACATTTTAATTCTTTACTAAAAATTTAGTAGGGGTCCTGGTGGTTTAGTGGTAAGGTGTCACTCCTGTGCTGAGGGTCTGGGGTTCAATCCTCTGTCCCAGCACATATTTATCTGATTGTCAAACCCTTCACCTCTGACAAGACGTGTATTAATCACAACTTGTGAATGTTTGGAATGCCAGGCCTCCACCGTGGTTCGGATTCCACGTAAAACTGTAGGTCCTCCATTTCATCTCACAATCACCCTACCATTACACATTAGCGTAAGTGTGTACAACCTGAACAGGTAGTAAGACGCGGTGATAATAATAATAATACTAAAAATTTAAAGTTAAAGTTATTGAAAAGAATACGATTATATTAGCATTAAAAGTAGAAATAAAACATCCAAAATAAAGTGGGCTAAAATAAGACTGAATAAAAGGAAATACATAAAAAAAGGCAAAATCGCCTTATCAATCAAACAAACTTCAGGAGAGACAAGATCACTGGGAAAGAGTGGTATCTCACAAAAAAATATATAGATAGATATATAGGCTAAGTTAGGTTAAATAAATAGTGGTTAAATTGTTCACCAAGTTTAAAATAACGATAACATTTAAAAATAGAAATATATAAATATTAGGTTTATTAAAACAGCTACAAAACAGACATCATAGGTAAAATATAAACATTAGAAAGAGTAAGGAATCCTAGAAAAACATATCTAGGCTAAGAGATTAAAAATATGTGTTACACAAGCTGAATATAAGTTCCTTAATATTAGGTATATCTTATAGTAAACAAAAATACAAACCAAAAAGAAAGGTACTTAGCAGCAATTTCATTGGCCAAGTTGACAAAAAAAGGAAAAATAAATAGTGAAAGAAAACATTTTAACTAAATCATAACACCTTTTGCTCCAAACATTATCAACACACTGTTCTTCCACAAATAAACTAGTAATGCAACAAAAAAAACTGTTCGGCTACTTAGCACAAAGTATCTAAAGGAATTAATTTTTTATACCAATTATTTAATAACAAAGAGCTTAGGGTGTGTTGACTCTTGGAAGTGGTTCTTTCACTTATGATTTATCTGTGCTTTTCCCATATATTCTCTTTCCATCCTCTTGGTCGGTAAGGATGTTTAAAACTAAGAATTCACAAAAAAATTGTTTCACTCATTGCTTTTTATGTTTATGAAACATGGTCTTTTACCTCGCATGGAAAAAATAAAAATCCTGTTTAAAAACATGGAAATAAGATAATGGATATTGGAGGAGGTTATTTAATGATGAATTGGTACATACATACTCATCACCAGATCTTGTTAGTGTAATCAAATCTTGCAGGTTACAGTGGGCAAGACATATAACGTGAATGGAAGAAACTAGAACCATGTTTGATGTATTTATTGGAAAACCATTTGCAGGAAAAAAAACCTTGATACGCCTTACCTGGATTTGAACCTCGAGTGCCCTGTCATTGGCAGTGCAGCCTAATGCAAGATTGATGTCTTAGGCTCATTCACATAAACTGATGAATTCTTAGAAAATATCTTCTTTTTGTTAGTTTAGTTTTCAACATCCCATGATATCATGTCTTATAATGATGTTCTCTCTATCCGCAGTTCTGCCAGTAGAAAGGATAAGCGCTCTCGCAGAAGGAAGCCATCTTTGTACTGGGATGTACCACCCCCTGGGTTTGAGCACATCACGCCCTTGCAGTACAAAGCCATGCAAGGTGGGTTTGATTGTATGTTATGGAGCAAGATTTGTCTTGTTCTTTTATAAAACTCTTGATTTATTTAAGTAACATATTTATTTTGCTTAGTGCAAATATTAAGTTATATTAAGTAGATACCCGCTTCGGTGGACGCAAGGTCTTAACGCGCCACTCATGGCGGACTAGTCTGCTGATGATGGGGAGATGAGGTTCGAATCTTGGTCGGGTGTACCTTTGGGGGTTTAAAAAAAAAATCCACACTTCTTTTAAATATTACCTTCCTAATTTCCTAAACCCATTAGCTTAACTAGTACATAAGTGTATATTCTGAACAAGTAGTAAGACACATTGCTAACATAAAAGTAGATTGCGATGCTATCAATCTTGAGAACTTACCAATGACTAAACTATATATTTTATTTTTATTATATTACCAATAAAATGTTATAGTTGTGTGGCATTATGCAATTTTTTTTATCGAGTTTTGTGTGATAAAAGAACTTTTTTTTTTCTAAACACAAGAATTTCAAGTTGGATTTACAAAACAGATTTTTTAAGAATCACTACCTTTTGTCAAAAATAAAAATCAATATTTTTAACTAAATCTATCATACATGTTAACTAAACATCAAGAGAAAGTACAGATTGAGAGACTGTTCATTATGAAACATCTTCAAATTTAATCAAATAATTAAACTTAATATTTTCAAGTGCAGTTCAAACCATCTTAAATTCTTAAATTCTTGATTTTTCACACATCTCTCATAAGGTTGCGTCTTTGTTTGTTTATTTTTTTATAAATATTTCTCAATCATGCTCAACACTTGGTTTGTGTTTGTATTTTCAGCGGCCGGCCAGATCCCCGCAAACATTGTGGCAGACACTCCTCAGGCGGCTGTCCCTGTTGTGGGTTCAACTATCACCAGACAGGCCAGGCGCCTTTATGTTGGAAATATTCCTTTTGGGGTCACAGAAGTAAGTACTTTTTTATGTTAGTTTTTATGAGTCTTGATATTTGGCAGCATAAGCTATCTTGGCCGAGGAAACAAGCAAAGGAAAACATATCTGTAAAAAGAGGCATAATTATTTCTCCTGGTGGTCTAGGGGTAAGGTGTCGGACTTCTGTGCTGGAGGTCCGGGGTTCAATCCTCGGTCCCGGCACAGATTTATCTGATTGCCAAACCCTTCCTTCACCTCTGACAAGACGTTTAATAATCACAACTTGTGAATGTGGGGAATGCCAGGCCTCCACCGTGGCTTAGATTAAACTGTAGGTCCTTCATTTCATCTCACAATCACCCTACCATTACACATTTGTGTAAGTGTGTATAACCCGAACGGGTAGTAAGACGCGGTGCTAATAATAATATTTCTCCTGGATAAAGAATGATAAAACACATCCATCTTAATGTGCACAATCTGGGATTGAGCCAGGGTGTCCAGTGATCTTGAAAATGGGGAAAAGTAATAGAATTTCTCGAATATGCACATATCTACTAATAAAATAGCCAACTTTTATATACAATAGTCAAAATAGCATTTTTTCTCCAGTTAATACACACCGCAAACCACCTTTAATACACTTGTCCATTGTAGAGCATGCTAATCTCAATTCTCAGTCATGCGATTTGTGTGTTGTCTCTTCCCCCCTTTACCGCATGTCTTAAACCTAAATTGAGACCTTGCTGTATGCACACACATGATTTGATTACATTATAGGAAGAATAAATAAAAGTAATATGAATATTTTCACGTCGACGTTTGCGAGATAGGCCTACTAATCATAATAATTAAACTACATTTTGTGATGATAATATTATTTATAATTTTACAACAAAATTCAATAGTTATGTTTGAAATACAGCATTTTTAAATATTTAATACCTGGATTTAGGCCTGCATGGTCATGCAAAGTATAACTTTATCAGATACTAAACATTTTGAATATTCAAAATGGAAAAATGGATTCGTACATCCCCATCGATTAATATGTGGTGATTGATTTATCTGCTAAACGTGTTAACAATAAAATATTATAATTTGAATCAGGAGAGTTAGGCAGCCAGCTCACTTACCTGAATACCTGGTGTAGAAATTGTTTAGATAAAACACAAAACACATTTTAAAGATGAGCTTTCACTGCTACAGGCAGCAATTTCAATTTCAGAGAGGAAGTTTTTCTTGTCGAACGTTGGTTCCTTACACCTTAAGGCTACTATTGTTATTTTAATTACTGATTTTATTTGTTTGCAGGAAGAGATGATGGAGTTCTTCAATCAACAAATGCATTTATCAGGGTTGGCGCAGGCTGCAGGGAATCCAGTGTTGGCATGTCAAATCAATTTGGACAAGAACTTTGCTTTCTTAGAAGTATGTAACCTTCAACTAAATATGTATGATCGAAACTTTGTATAAGTTTGTGAAAATGAAGATAGCCAATTTTATGAACAAGCGTTTTATATAGCTGAAAAAATACCGTTTAAATATTTCAGTTCAGATCCATTGATGAGACGACACAGGCGATGGCATTTGATGGCATAAACTTCAAGGGCCAAAGTTTGAAAATCAGAAGGCCACACGATTATCAGCCAATGCCAGGAATGTCTGAAAATCCATCTGTCAATGTTCCAGGTATGTGCAACCTATTGAGACTAAGTAATTCATCATCATTTGTTTCCAACCTATGGTCAGGTTATCTGTAAAATGTAGGGCTATGCAAATATTTGGGCTTCGAATTGGGATTGTCATTAAAGTTTGGGATCAAGATCGAAAGTTTTGCAGGCTCATCATATTCGCGCTTCCTCTTGGTGTATGTACAAGTCAATTATTAAAATGCAATGGTAAGTATAGTCTTATTTCATTTAGATCATATCAGCAATTTTATTTATAAGTCTTTTAGTAACATAAATTGTTAAAATCGATATCCAATTTGACATTAATAATGTAATAAATAAATGATAGAATATTAGGAAAATGTTAGAGCACAAATATAAGTAAAAACAGTAACAAATATTTACACACATCAATATTCGGATGCTATTGTAGCATCTTCCTCAGGAAGTAGTAGTGCTTTTACTTTTATTTGTTCATACCATTTTCCTAATATTCCATAATTTTATTTATTACCAATTGTTTTTGCTCAATGCACTTTATTTCAGATATATTAATAATGCTTTAAAACTACTTTCGGCTGTTAGACTAATTCACCATTATCATCCATTTTGTAGCATCCTCGATTGAAATTGCATTGCCGTGACAAGGCAATGGAAGTAAAAATAGCTAAGTAGACCACTAAATACCTCTTGATTAATCATTATTTTTTACTACCTTTACATAGCCCCTTTCTCAAATTATAATTTCTGTTAAATTAAAAATATAACATCGAGAATACATATTGATTGTTTTCAAACATAAGATATTCTGTTCAACTACAAACATTTTATTTTCAAAAGTATTTACCATTTATAAAAATGAGTTGTTCATATTTTAAGAACATGTGTTGTTTACATATATTTTTAAAATCTCTCCTTTTAAAGATGTGGTACTTAGATTTTATGTTTGTTTTGACCTGTGACCTTTTAAATATAGCTCACTATTTAACTTTTAAATAAATTTTAAAATTATGAATTAATTCATACTCGACTCAAGTTTGACTCGAATTAAAAAACTCCATTTGTGGACTCCTATTAAAGTGCACCCATCTTCCTCTATTCTTCTGCCATTCTTTCTCATGTAATTGCTTACACGATGTTAATGTTTCTGCGGCATATGTGACTTAACAAACCTATGAAACTTCACTTCATTTGTACACACTTTCGTCTACCGATCACTTTTAAAATCACATGATTCTAAGTTTTTTTTAATAAATTAACCTAAAACACACACTTATGTTCAACTTTTGTCATTTTGTGCTTTTATATGCTTTAATGTGCAAAATTAAATAATATATTTTTTTGCCAATAAAATTTTATTTCAATTTTAGTGTTGAGTATTTAATATTATTCAAATAAACTTCAAATAGAAAAGGTGGACTTGTACACAACCCTAAATTTGAATACCAATATGAATTCAAAATTATTCGAATTCAATAATATCTGTAATATTTAGGCGTCTGCGAAGCTTCGATAATATTGATATAAAATCGAATTTTATATTATTCGGTTCGATAACTCTAATCGAATCAAGCTAGAGAGAAATCGATAGTAGTCTAGGCTATTGCAACCATATTGTATCTTATGAAGCAAAGTAAATGTTTGTTAGCACAGATGTTAATAATATTTGTATGGATTTTAATCCTACATTTAAAACATGTAACAAAAGTATTTGCTATTGTTATTATTAAATATTTTATAAGCACTTCGAGGAATTAAAATAATCATATGTTCTAAAACGTAAATCAGATGGCTGATGACGTCAGAATGTACTGCACATGCGCATAGTGTTATAAACGAATGAACAACAGTGGAATATGAAATGCGCATGTGCCGTAAGAACTATGAAAAAGGAACTAAATATTTTAACTTGATAAAATGGAATACAGCTTATGATTGGTCAAAACTGGACGAAATCGTTGGCAGCAGCCAACCACAGCTTTGGTTTGAAGATATATAAAAAGTTGCAAGTAATAACGTGTTTGCTTAGTGCTTTCAAATTTAAGATTCCTAATATTTTGAAAACTATCGGTCTGATTGTATAATGTTTATATCTTTAATAAGTTTAATAAGTTTGTAGGTTAATTTTTGTTCTATAGTTTAATATTTTTAAGGTATTTCCCAAGTTTAAATTATTAAATTATTATAATAATGTTCAAACTGAAAATATGTACAGCATTTTAAATTTTCTGGAAACGTAAATCTCACGTGTGTTAGTTAATAAAGAAACATAAATAGTTTTTTTGTACAAACAATTTGAGTTGTAAAATTTTCTTTTCTTTAATCAAGACATATGGAGAAACCGAAAGAAGTCGATGTTAAAGTGGATGGAAGAAGAAAAAGAAGTAAAGTGTGGGCATATTTCGAGGAAGGAAATGGAGATGCCACGTGCATGCATTGTTCTAAAAAGTTAAAAAGACCAACTGGAACCACTTCTACACTAAAAAACCATCTTTCTCGGCATCACATAACCCTTTATGAAGAGTTCCTTAAACTGGACGCTGTTTCAAAAGATGCCTCTTTAGCATCCACATCAGCGTTAAAATCGTCTCCAAAGCAGCAAACGCTTATTAGTATGGTGAAGAAGAAAGAAGAACTTCCTCCACAAGGAAAAGAAGCCAAGGCCATCAGCGACAAAATAGCCCAGATGCTTGCATTGTGCCACTTACCTTACCAGTTTGTTGAAGAAAGGGGATTTAAAGAGTTAATGGCGCACATTAAACCCAATTATAGAATTCCAGTAAGTACAACATTTTCGAGAAATATTGTGCCTTTGCTTTATCAAAGCGAAAAGAAAATGCTAGCCAGTGTACTAAGTGAAGATATTGTAGC
Source organism: Timema poppense (assembly GCA_902141375.1). Lineage (NCBI taxonomy): Eukaryota > Metazoa > Arthropoda > Insecta > Phasmatodea > Timematidae > Timema > Timema poppense. The sequence continues at coordinate 400,036 of CABFOV010000025.1, read as the reverse complement.
TGCGCAACTAAACACAATTAGTCTAACAACCGACAATTGGACATCTCGTGCAGGAGATGGCTATGCATCACTCACTTGCCACTATAGCAGAGACTTTAAATATAAGTCATTTACCCTAGCTAATGTTGTGGTGCTCGAGTCGCACACAGCTGTTAACATAAGACATACTCTTTCTGAAATGTGCAAAGATTGGTGCATCCCACCACCAACCCAGTCCAGTCCTATTAAGGTATTTATTGTTACAGACAATGCCCGTAACCTGCAAGCTGCTATTAATGGCACATACTGGATTCGGCGACAGTGTTTTGCTCACACCCTTCAGTTGGCAATAAAGGATGCAAAGACTGCTTGCCCAAACATCACCCAAATTATTTCAAAGAGTCGCGCAATTGTTGGTCACTACAGTCGGAGCTCTACAGCAAATGCTAGGTTGCATGCTGTGCAAAAGACTATGGACTTACCTGCGTTGAAGTTAATTCAGGATGTAGAAACGCGATGGTCAAGTGAATATGCCATGCTAGACAGGCTTGTTTGTTTGAGAAAAGCTGTGGCTGCAGAACTAGCTTCTTCAAATTCAGACATTGACTCTCTTTCATCAACAGAATGGAAACTGGCTGGTGGCATTGTTGAAGTTATGAGACCTTTTGCTGAAGCTACTACCGAAGCATGTGGAAATGCTTATCCCACAGCATCAATGATAATACCAATACTCCACTGCCTTGAAGCAACCACTTTAGCCCATATTCAAAAAAATGAACTTGTTTCAGCAGTGCCTTTTGCAAGAAGCCTACTAAAGTCGTTAAAAAGTCGGTTCCCACTATATAAAATGGATGAAATTAATGCTTTGTGTACAATAGTTGATCCACGGTATAAGGCAGCTCTATTTAATGAAGAGGAAAGATTCCACGCCATTAACCTGCTTCGACAGGAACTTCTTTCATATGTAGCTCCAGAAACACAAGCCAACAAAACCCCAAAGACAGCAGTTTTAACTGGATCAATGTGGGACGAGCTAGACAAAGTCCCTTTAACCGTAGGCCTACCCATAAATAGTGTGATTAATAGACATTCAAAGGAAATTGATAATTATCTTGAAGCACCACGACTATACAGGCTAAACAACCCATATGACTGGTGGAAGAAACACAAAGAAGAGTTCCGAGCTGTGGCTTATGTAGCCGAGAGATTCCTAGCTATTCCAGCCACACAAGTGTCAAGTGAGAGAGTTTTCTCGACATCTGGGAACATTGTGACCAATCGCCGTGAACTATTGTCACATGAGCATGTTGAAGAACTTACCTTTTTACATGACAACTTAAAGGGCGTCAAAAACTAATTTTATTTTGATGAAGTGTAACTCCTTTTTTAACAACATGTTTTCATACTGTGTAGGCCTGTTTTTCTTTAACAACGTGTTATTATTTGTCTAGCTATTTTTACAAAGTGAAGGTCTAACTTTTGATTTAGCAGTGTATTTTATTAGTTTGTAGCTGTTTTGATAAAGGTTAGGGTTTTTTATGTAAAGTGTAACTGTTTAGCCTATTTAACATGGTTTCATGAAGTTAAACGTTTGATTTAGCATGGTTTCATCAAGTAGTGTATTTGTTTTTATAAAGTGTAACTGTTTTCATAGAGTGAAGGCCTAACTTCTTATTAACAGTGTGTTTTTTCAGTGTAACTGTTTTTATAAAATGTATTGTTTTTTTTTTATAAACTGTAGGAAACTGTTTATTTACTTGGTTTTTATTAAGTGCAACTTTTGATTCAACATGCTTTTGTCAAGTATAAGCCTACTTCTTTTTACTACTGTAACTGTTTTTATAAAGTGTAAGTACTAAGTATTTATTCGTCATGTTTTTATAAAGTGTAGCTGTCTTTATTGAACAGGTTTTCATAAGGTATAGGTCTAACTGTTTTTCTAAATTTTAGCGTTCTTTCATAAAGTGTAACTGTTTTTATTTAACATGTTTTATAAATTGTTCCCTAGCTTGCAAATATATCAAATTTAGCATTTTTAGAATGTTTAAACTATGATATGATTCGATTCGATAATTATTCAAAATTCGCGAATATTGTTTGCTTCGATTCGATATTCGATTCAAACTTGAAAAACCTGCTTCGCAGATGTCTAGTAATATTAAAGTTTACGATTTAATGTTTTTATTTACATTTGTTTCTCTTTGATATTCCAGCCGGGGTGATCAGTACTGTAGTACCCGACTCCCCTCACAAGATCTTCATTGGTGGTTTACCCAACTACCTCAACGAGGATCAGGTGAGTGCGTCCTCATGCTTGTCTCGCCCTTTATTCCCCCGCCCACACCCACCTCTCGTGAGCTTAGACTCCTGTCAACCCCGGTGTCTTTGTTAAACTGGCAGTCGCTCTGCTATGCACCGAAAGAATTTTTAATTATCTTGATGCAAGTCACATTCTGGATTTGGTTTAAGATAAACAAGAAAAAAACACATTCTTTTTGACCCACACCAAAAATCAGTGCTGGCAAAAAACAAACAGATATTGACAAAATGTGTTTCTCCCCCCCTTGGCATGCCTCGGTTTTATATAAAAAATATCAGGTAGTTATAACTTTTTATGTTTCTATGAACATTGTGTTGCCGTAAGATTCATCGTTTCTGACACTGGAAGGGTAAGATTTGGATCATTGACACACACACACAAAATCAGATTAAGGGGAATTTTCAATCAAAAACACACTTTAAGGTTTACACTTTAAAGCATTTTCTATAAGGAAAACCTTGTTTCTTTTATATGTACCTCTCCACCTTTCCTGTGCTTTCTTTATAGTAGAAGAGAATTCATTAAAGAAGTTGCAGTAGAAAGGAATAGGAATAATATGGTGACAAAACTTTTAAATTTGATAAAATATCAACGTTGTGGAAATTCTGGCTTCCATCCTCTTTACTATGTGCTGCTATCTGTCTCGTATCTCTTTACCAATTAGGTACTTTTACTCTAAAGAAGCTTTGTTGAATGTTTCACATGCACTCCTAAAGAGTTCCAAAATAAACAATAAGAGGTCAAGGAATTGAACCGTACCTATTTTCTTGAGATAAAAATAACCATTACCTCTTCGCCAGCCAGTGTAAAGTTTTCACCGTTTTGAAAAAGTTTATATTTCTGTTAAAAGTACAAAAATAGAATTCATAAGTCGCCTTCTAATCTTCATAATATATTGAGAGTATCAATTTAAGAAAAAACACCTTTCTCTTTTTGATGTATACTGTATTTATCTGAATCTAAACACCCCCCTTCCCCAAAATAAATAAATCCAGGGGTTGTTTTAGAATTGCGGGCTAAGGAATGGGTTAGGCCTTCATCAAAAGGAATCGTTATACTTTTTTTTAATATCAATACAGCAGTGCAGGGCTGACTTTTTTACATATTCTATCCATTTTTACACATTTAGTTATTTTCACATATTTCTAGGCTATTTTTTAGGTTATCGTTAAAAATAGCTACCTAGTTGTGGCATGATACAAGACTATACCCAATGTAAAGAGAATAGGTCGTAGCATCATTTGAAGAGAAAGACATCTGATTGGCTGAGCGTGGGACGTCATTCCAGCGCTTTAAGCTGTGTTCATTATGTGTGTCTTTCAATTAATAATTTCAAGTGATTCATTTTTAATGAAAATGAAGATTAAAGAAATTTGTTCATCTGTCATATATCATAATGATCATGTTGAGAATAATAAACTACTGTTTAATTTACAAAAATGGCACCAAGTGCCGTTTATTTTATACAAATCGCTACTTATATTCCATATACATTCATATTGTCTGCAACAGTCCAAAAATGGGTCAGTTTGTTCGTCTCGCCACTTAAATGCTATTTTTGAGAAATCTTATAATATAACACATTGTCTGTAAATATCTAAATAAATCTTTGCATTCAAATAAAAACTAATTAATTAATTAATTCTTGTAAGTGTTCACACGGTTCATTTTTTTTTTTTCATTTCTCAATAATAATATTAACTAACAAATAATAAAAATATAACTCCGTTAAACTTTTAATGAAAGCGTGAAATAATAATTCATTTTAAAGAATTGAGTGTCCTGACATTCATTTTGTATTAATCTTAAGTGAATCACTGAAAATGTCACATGAGAACATAGCTTAACATTCACAAAGCTTTATGGAAGACAAATTAAGTCGTTTCTAAATAATTATTGTTAGAAATTATAATATCACGTTTGGTAACATCATCATGTGATGCAACTTTATATAAGAGGAACCGAAAGACGCAAAGGAGATAAAAATGATTGTTTAAGGATGATGGGACACTTAGACAGGAACATGTAAAAAGAACAAAAAAATATAAGAACAAACACAGGAAATATATATTGGATACTAATATATATGTAAAGAACACCGATTTTCCCTTTTTGAGGTACATTTTTGCTATTTATGGTGAATAAAGATGTTCCCTTTTATATGTTATTATCCATTATTCCTGTACCTTCTTTCATGTATATGAAAATGTACCTCAAAAAGAGAAAAGAGATTTTCCTTGATGATATATCAACAATTAAAATATTTGCGACACTAAAAACTTCAAATATTAGGCCTCGAACAAAATAAGCACACTAATACAAATGGTTTGGATAAACCAGTTAAATTCGCACTATTAACTCTTAAAAGGAAATCAACTGAATATTATTGAAAGTTTATAAAATATATATGTGTATAAAAGGATATGAATCTCGAATCTAGAATATCCTTAATGATTTGAAGGTTCCATCCCTACTTTTTTGAGACTTTTATAAATCTTTAATATCTCAAATACCATAGGAATCAAGAATACGAGCCTCCCATTTTTACCTACTATACAATAATATATCATACTAGCAATCCCGCACGGCGTTGCCCGTGATCCACTGTGGTATTGTGTTAGAAATAGTCTAATTAAAAAGCTAGTTAAAAATCCTGCTTTGAGGTGCATTCGGACCTCCTCACGTACACCTATGTTAAAAATTTCATTTCTCTATGTGTCGTAGATTTGGCTGGACATCGCACACACACAAAAAAACAGACAGACAAACACTTCCTTTTCTACACTAATATTATAAAGAGGATTTTTTGTTTGTTTTTTTTAATGAGGAATAAATTAAATTTTCAAAATAAAATATAGCCTATGTTACTCGCTGATAGTGTAGCTTTATATTGGTGAAAGAATCATATTGACTAAATAGGTCCCTGTAATAATGTAATGGATTAAAACAGTCAGCTCTAAACATCAACCTAAATGCATAAAATTGCATGCACGTCACAGTTTTGTTTGTCGCTGTATCTTTCTGTGGAATAGTTAAATAATAACCGTCTTCTCCTTTAACGAACATTAAGGGATACTGTAGTGGATCATACGATCGGTGTAACTCAGAGACCCTTTTCAATTGGCCGTCTCTTCCGTGCAGCACTATATCTCTGGGGCCTTTTTCTTCGTCAACCAAGAGAACGGCTACCTCGTTTACAGCTGGAGCATTGTATCTACCCGGGTGTGCTGTCTGCGGCGGGCGGTCAGAATGGATTATTAACTTTAAATTATCCGAAGTGGTACGTTCTAAATTTTGTTTAAAACTTTGTATATATACATTGTGGCTATTCAGTGTGGTCTGTAGTTCGTTAATTAAATCGATTTTTAGCGTTGGAGCTATGTTTGACCTCAACGATAGCTGATCTGCGTCTGAAATGAAATATATCTGCAAGTATTGTGGATTTTGGCCTTGTGGTGGTAAAAGGCTACCAATAAGATGATAAACCTGTCCCTCTACTTTAAAAGTTGGCATAAAATTTCCTTCTCTTATTTCTTTGGCACCAAACGAAGTCATTTGAAAAAGGCTATTGTACTTACGGATGTTGGTTAAAAAATGTCTAGATAGCGAATGATTATTTGTCAAAAGATTTTTCATTGGCTGTGGCGGTTCTTTAATATTGGGGAGACTAACTTTTCCAGAAGCACAGCACATGCCATTAGCTTCATCGGCCCATTTTTTGGCAGAACACTTAGGGCAGATCTTTGTCATGTCGCCGATTTGGACGGAAGACTGTTGAGCATAATCAATCTGTGGATCGTATCTAAAAGCCGATCTATTACTATGAGCCAAAACTTGATTGCGAGCTCTAGCTCTGGACGTCTGTTGTCGCTCTCTCTGATCTTGAAGGCGTTGGGAACGCTCAGAGCTTGATTCCCTATGGCGAGCTTGTATATTTCTTGCATTTTGCTCTTCAAGCCGCTGAAAACGCTCAGTACTCGACTCTCGCGCGTGCACTTGAGAGGTTCTTAAATTTTGTTCAGTAAGCCGCTGCGAACGCTCAAGACTGTACTCTCGCGCGCGGACTTGAGAAGTTCGTAAATTTTGCTCAGCAAGCCGCTGTGAACGCTCAAGACTGGACTCTCGCGCGTGGACTTGAGAGGTTCTCAAATTTTGTTCAGCTAGGCGCTGTGAACGCTCAAGACTGGACTCTCGCGCGCGTATTTGAGTGGTTCTCATATTTTGTTCAGCGAGACGTTGTGAACGCTCGATACTCGACTCACTGGCACGCGATTGCGACGCATATTCTCTCTGACTTGATAGACGATTTTTAGTTTCTGACGAAGATTCTCCATTTCGACGTATTTTTGATGCCCTAACCTGGGAACTATTTCTAGAAAGTTGAGATCTTGATCTTTTGGGCATTTTAAAATGACCAAATAATGCCTTTACACTAAATCATTAGCTTAACGTTTGTTAGCTACCTACAAATACAACCTACAACTATAACCTATTTAAAAAAAATAATTGAAAATTAAAAACAAAACTATTTAAATCACTTATTTACTTATTAACTAAATGTACAACATAAACAAATGAGTCTAGTCTGAAAATAACTTTTTGTATGGGTTTAGTAATTTAAAAAATTTATTTACTTATTATTTAAATCACTTATTTACTTATTAACTAAATGTACAACATAAACAAATGAGTCAAGTCTGAAAATAACTTTTTGTATGGGTTTAGTAATTTAAAAAACAAATTATTATCAATCGACAAAACATTATCAACATTATAATTCCGAGCACGACCGCTAGCTAGCCGAGCGGAGTTTTTTCTATTATTTAAACTCGTGATATCTTTTGAATGGAATATCCAAATCGAATCATTTAAAAGGTGATATGAAGGTATTGAAGTAGTCTTAAATAATGTTCTATTTATTTTGATAACGATCAATACCTAGGTACGAATAAAGAGCCTTTTCTAGCGGTGGTATTTTAATAATTTTTTTTAAATAAAAGGACGCTTATTGTGACGTAACTATAAAAGATAGAGACATGCTGTCGCGACATTTTTATAGATAGTGATGTGTCCTGAAAAATTGTAATACATCATTTTGTTCTATCATTAATAGTTTTCGCAGCGCACGTGATTGAAGGAAGTTTTTTGTTTATTTTTTTACACCTTGGGTTAGATTATTCAAGTTTTAGTAAGCATCCCTAATTTTTTTGAAAATGAAACATAGCCTGTGTCACTCGAGAATAGTGTAGCTTGCCAACGGTGAAAGAATTTTTTAAATCGGTCCAGTAGTTTCGAAGCCTATTCATTTCAAACAAACAAACAAAAAATCAAATCTTTCCTCTTTATAATATTAATATTAGTATGATTTCACCATATAATTGTTGCATATTTTATGATTAATTTATGTGAAAAAAAAGTTCACTGGGACCACTATGTGAAACTTTTTTAAAAAAATGTGTCGCTAGCAGACAATCACTAGTTTAGCTTATGTGAGTCAACATATCATGTGACTTACGCTTGGTAGCTTGGTTTCTCGCCTACTCCCCTTGCTATAAACCACGCAACCCAGCTTTCGGAAATATACCTACTGACAACCTGCATGTGCTGAAAATTCTGGGCGCTCATTGCACTAGAAATCAACCCTGCATCTAAGGTTAGCGGAAGAGGTGTGACGGTTATGCGATGGTGACAATTATGTGAAGAAATAAGGTAAACACAATGACCTATAGTTAAATACGACTATACAACTGATTCTTGCTCCCAATTAGCTTAGATAGTTAACACTATATTATAGTATATTGATTTAGGTTTGGCAGAAGGGAGAGCGAGTAATTTTACAGTTTTTATAGCATTACATTTTGTTGGCCCAAATCAATCAAATATCTCTCCATTAGCAATATAGAGTTTAGTTTTCTGCACATGCCTAATAACAACAGATCTTGAATATTTGTCAAGGGTGTCCTGGAATTTTGTCAAAACTTTTTCTCTTTGTTTAAAAAGTTTCGACAAAATTCCAGGACACCCCTGACAGATATTCAAGATCTGTTGTTATTAGGCATGTGCAGAAAACTAAACATTCTGTTGCTAGTGGGTAAAAATTTGATTTATTTTGACCAAAACATTCTAATTCTGTAAAAACTGTAAAAATACTCGGGTTTCCTTCAATCGCACCGCACCTTAAGGAACAATCCTTATATGCTCAAGTGGTTTTTTTTTTCCGCCCTCCCAAAGTTTTGATTCTTTTGTTGTTTCTTTTTATTTATACCTTTAACCTCATTTCTGTTACTGACACTTTATATAAACAGAGGAATGGGATTACTTAAAGTTCTCGAATAATATTTGGTTTGCTAAAGGATAATAGGAAACTGCCCTTTGTGATCACAATCACACCGTGGCCTCCCGGATTAGCACTAGGAGTACTAACATTTCTAGCGTGGTCTTGATTAGCCAACAGCTGTGGAGTCGGGAGCAATTTTGAGTGGTTTGGAGTCGAGTTGGTAAAAATGTGCCAACTCCGGCTTCGAATGAAAAACCTATAAAATTATAAAATTCTTTTAGGGGTTTGCGAAGGCCACTTTTTAAATGTGAAGTGAAGTTAAAGCGAAACTTGTGAAGAAAAGTCGAAGCTCCCTAGGATTTTTGTTGTCCCTTTGCGCTACTTTTAATTTTTAGATTAATTTTTTTTCTAGATTTTGTCAGTAACAAGGGCCAGGAAATTTTTTTTCTTTTTACCTAAGGACTATATTAATAATCAATGTACACAGGGTTACTGACATGCTCAGTAACTTATCAATTAAGTTTTAATTTTTACTTAAATCGTGGAGTTTCTAATATTATTTTGTGAACTTTACATTTGCATGTCTTTTTATCGTCATTTCTCTGATAATAGTTATAAATTAAATTCCGTTTTCGTTTTTACTTTCCGTATCAGCCATTTTAATAATAAATAAAATGCAAAGCAGCTAAGAAAAAATTCTGTGTCAAAATGCACTTGTAAATTTGTCACAGATAATTCCAAAGAGATAGAATATTTAAGAACCTAACATTAGATGCGAGCTGCTATGGTAGCACAACTAAAGCACTTTCTCTGCTTCATACCAGTGACCTTGGTGTTATTTCTCTATAGGTATTTTTATTTTTTACAAAATTATGCTAGCGATAGTGAAAATGATATATTAACATTTCCTTAACAATTTTTTTATCCATGATTACGTTATGTTAGTTAAATTACTAGTCAATGTTAAAATTTTGTTTAGTAACGATTTTAAAATGATACAAATATAGAAAAATCTAATATTTAGTAACAGCAATAAGCCAACTACCGAGTCGAAGGTGGCTGTGTTATCTGATAGCTTGTGATCTTAATTAAAAAAAATTACACATTTGTAGCTGACGATTTCCACACGTCCATCATAGACTCTGCCTTAAAATATGATTGATGAATGACTCTAGGCACAGTACGAATCTTTTCTTGAATAGCCCCCGCAGAAATTTAGGGGCTGTAGGGCGCTATGAGATTTCATACATATTGATTACCTACTGACCGTAAAATAAGTACTAATCAATACAAGAGCTTTTCAAGAGCCATATTGATCCATGTGGTGTTATTTTTCTAATATATATTTTGAAAAATAAAAACTTAATGCAAAAATAACCTGAAACTATTGTGTCAATCCTCAGAATTGGAATTACATATTGCTCAGCGTTGGTTCACATGTCTTATGTTTGACTCTGCTTTTGAGGTGACATTTTTCAATATGTATACAGGATATATCTTTTATGTGTGAAGTAACTGGGGTGTAGATAGTAGCCCTCAAAACAACAAAAAAGTTCTTAAGAACATCTGACCTAAGTACGATGGTTCCTTAAACGCCTTCCAGGGTTCTCTTGGAATATTAATAGTTCTACGTGATACACCCTTGTTTATGTAGCTACATCCTTGCCTGTGTACCAGCAGTGATACACCACTTACAAGAGGTGCAACATGGGATATTGACCATTCCAGCAACCACCAAACACTGAACAGATGTTCTTAAGAACTTTTTGTGTTGTTTTGAGGTCTACTATTTACACCCCAGTTACTTCCCACGTAAATCGATACACTGTGTGTGTATGTGTAGGCATTTTTCACTCAAAATTGAGTATGAGTGAAAGGAAACTATCAGCCTCCCTCCTCCCTAACCCCCTCCTCCTTCCAAAGTAATATAGAGCCATATTTGTATTAAAAATATTTTAAGTTGAATTTCTATAATAAATCCATCCCGGATATAGATTTCTTAGAATGAAAAAATTTCTAATCACACAAATTCGGATCTTTAAATATTAGCCTAAAATTGAATACAAAAAATTAAACTTAGAATTTTCAAAGAAAAAATCAGAAAATAGAGTAATGATAAAAATACTGGAGTTCGAGCAGCCACTAGAAATCTACTCTGTAACTTGAATTTTTTAGTACTCACACCCCTTATATAAATTTATTGGAAAAATATTTGTGCGTAGCATATTTGTACGCAGTTTGGGTTTCAATATATTACTTATGATCTTAGTTTCATGTTAAAATGAAAAAATAACCTTACACTACATTATTAATTGGTAAAAAAGATCAAGTATTATGGAAGTACTCTGGCCTATACGTAAAGAAGCGCTAATGATCAAAATGTGAATATGGTGACAAATTTTCCACATATTGATAGCAACGTGGCTGTGTGTTGTGCTTCACTTGACAGGTTTTTTAGGAAATTAGAATCAACACATGTTGCCCATGGCCTCCAAGAAAGAAGATGGTTTACGAGACAGCAACATTCTCAGTAATTTTAAATTGGTGTTATCGTTGGTTTTTTTAAATCTAGCCATTGTGGTGTATGTTAAATTTCATGATGACTCAAATATATTTTCTCATTAAAACAATTTCTATATTTATATAAAAGAGGAGCTTCACAGATTTACCATAAGCCTTGCTGTAGAGTTTCCCACTGCACATTTAGTCACGGCTAGACTGGATTCTCCTCCCGTATACTGCAAACTCAGGCTACCAGTGAAAGTGCCATCCCAATTGCAAAAACTACAACTTTCTCTATAAATGGAGAAACACCTACCTCTTAAAAAAAACTTTTAAATAGAATAGCAATGCCTCACTCTTTTTTTGTCGGGTCAGTAAGTAAGCATAACCTTTATTTGGCTTGCAAATGATCAAATGGCAGAATGGTCTAAGGCATCACACTCGTGTTGGACAGGGTCATCGAGATTCACTTCCTTGTTGGATCAATGAATAGTTTCCCACACTACTTCTACGCATGTACGAAGACTACCACAAATGCTTTTCTCATCCTTACTTTGTTAGAGTAATTATCATAGATGAGTATAACCGGAACCGGTAGTAAGACACAGTGATAAACAAAGCTTGTAAATGTATTAGGGCCACTAAAAGACGTATTAAACTATATATAACACTTGCGAATGCTTGCAACACCTAAGCACGATATGAAGTGTCAATACTGTTAACACAACAAATTATACAATGTTTATTGTATAATATAGTTACAAAAATAATATGGTATGAATAGTTTGCTTGTTTTAGTTACAAAATAAGTAGTATTAATATGTTTGATCACTGGGATAAGAGATTCACTGTGGACAATTTATAAAAAATATTGCTCACTGAACAAGTTTCAGGCATATACTGAATGATGAAAGAAACAAGATGGGCTACACCTGTGAGCGAATGCAAGGAAAGAGCGAAGCAAGTGATGAAATTTGGAAACGTTGGAGTTTAAACTTGACGAAAGAGTAAAGCATTCAAAGTCGAGGTATTGCTGTATGTAGCCTGTAAAAGAAAAAACAAACCTTAAGATAATGCCTGTTGATTTGAATAAATATATACCTTCAAAAGCAAGAGATGAGCGAACTCGATCCAGATTTTCTCATTGAATTCTTAGGTACCACAAATTGTGATTTTAATTCTTTTGGTAACTTTTTTTTTTTACAAAATTGGTCACTATTTCAACTTTTTTTGGTACAGATTTTGTATGTCTCATGAACTGAAATTGACATTTTCTCTTGCCACTTAAAATTTATAGCAATGGAAAGTTTTTGTAGTGTACATTTACTTTCATTTAATTTCCCCTTTCCTGTTAAGCTCTCTTTCTCAAAGAGAATTAGTAAATATATCAGAAACGTGAATAGAAAGTACTAAGATGGTGGCTAATTGTAATGTTGCTGTCTTGTCACCGAGCAAATTGAGCAGGTAAGTGTATTTTCCTTTGTTCTTTTCTGTGTCAGATACGTGCCCGATGTGTGACATGTTTTGTTTAGTGAGCGAGGCGACTGGCCAGTTGTCGCTGGCGGATTTACGAGACCCTTTCAGGTTTTCATCATCACTCGGAGGGAGAACAAACCCACTTTATAGCTTGAGCTATTTTTTCGTGAAATAAATGTTGGCATTGATAATTATCTCTGGGCGGCAATAAGATCATCTTTCAAGATATTCATTCGGCTATTTGATCTGCATTTGTTTTCCTCTTTGGTTTAAAATATACACCATCACTTCTCATTATTCTCCAGTTTTTTGAACTTTGGTTAAATTTAATGGACAATATTTTTTTTCCTATAGCACACCTTCCTGATTTTTTATATGTGTGGCTTGGGATGGATTGTTGCCACATCTCATCTTCATCAAAAGTCTTTCAGCTGTCGATTCAAACAAACACTATCATTTTTATATTTTTGAGATCTATTTGTTATGGTTTTTAAAGCTTTTTTATGTTCTCAAATGCAAAATAGCTAGTATCTGTTATTTTATATTCACAACGCGTGCATTCTTTTTCTTCTGAGATTTCCATAGCCGACTTATGCCTTAACAAGAGATTTGTAGGAATGGACATGGACAGGATTTACATTTTTACTACGGGACGGGATATGGAATGCGTCAAAATAATAGGATTGGGACGAGAACAAAGATTATAAAAATGTAGCTTTAGGATAATTTAATAATATGAATATATCAATTTTTAAACTTAAATGGTAAGACTTATAAATGCTATAATATTACAATATAACCTGAACGGGTAGTAAAAAACTGTGCTTAAAAAACAACTAAACCTAATATAAATAGAGCTGGCTCAAATCCGAATCTCCAATTAATATTCAAATCCTGAATTTAAATCTTAGAGGAAATATAAATATAAAAGAATAATAGAAAATGCAAATAGTAACTAAATGTTAACATAATTTCTTATCTATTCTTTACAACATTCACACATTCAGTTAACTGTTAAATTACTTATTTAGGGTCTTGTTGAGTTCATCATATAATATTATTGGTTCTGAACCACCAATAAGCTGTATAAGAGCTCTAAAACCAATTCACTCATAGACATTTTTTTTAAAAATCCATTAAGAATTTGAGTCTGAAATCCAAATTTTTTACGAATCTATACAATCATTTGGGATTGAAGAATTCAAGAGCCCTTTCCTATAAATAATAAAATAACTAAGTCCAGGCCGGTCAACTATTTTGCTGTTGTTGCCGATTAGGTAAGTTTTAATATGCCTACATCGATCTAAACTAAATGAGTAGTTTAATTGTTCCGAGCAAAGAGGAGGGTGCTATAGCGGACCTAGCCAATCAGATGGTTCAGCATTGGGAATTTCTTTCAGGTTTTTATTTAGGTGAAGTGACCCCCAGCTGCCAAACCGAAGCCAGACAAATACTTGCTTTTCAGAAATTGCAGCTACCTTTTTACAGGTTCTGGGAACAATATCAGGAATTTTCAAATTCCACCACAAATATGTTCATTTCAGGAATATTGTATTTCAGGAACAAAGCAACAGATATGGAGCTTTATTGTTGCCATTTTGAAGAAATTTTCAGGTTTTAAAAAATAAAATTATTTTCAGCAGTCCTAAAATATCTTAGGGCTGGTTGATTGGCCACCCTAATAGTATTTGTAGATGGCTGTTTTTTGTTTATTTTTTTCCTTAGTTTGGGTGGGGAAATTTTCTCTTTCAGCGCCAGGTAATATTTTACCCCTAGCCATTCTGTGTAACTGTAGCTACCATCGGCTGGGCCAAGTGATAAACAATCAATATTAACTGTAATTTAAAAAAATCAATTCACTCATCTGTACTTCTGCTTTCTTCCCCCCTTCTGTCGTAGCTAAGGTTTGGCAATCGCGGGTATTAAGACTCATCCTTTGCTTGTCGAAACGATAAAATCAGAGGGCTGATCACACACGCACGCATACAATTGTGGTGGACCTGGCAAGGCAAGTGCGGACACTTTTTATTGTTTTGAGCCTTATTGAGTTTCTAGCACAAGCCGAAAACAACTTGTGATATATTTTTGGTATGTACATTCTATATTTTACCCAGGTGGGGACAAGTAGAACTAAATGGTTTCTGATTTATTTGAGCTAAATTTTATTTGTTATGTATCAGATTTTTGTTTTCTAACTATTTTTGATGAGTAATCTGATACATATTTTATACGGTTGTGTTTACTGTAACTTGTCGCTATGTAAAAGTAGACTTGGGGAAGTCACATCACATGTTAGCATTTTACCAAGACTTTATGCTTATAAAATAGGATGGGAACAGTTTTTCACACATTTTCTCCACTGTTTCTGCATTAAAATTGGGGTACATCTCCTAAATCTCTTACTTATTCTGATGCAATACAACTCCCCTGTCCACGGCCTCCTAAAAATATTGCTTATCTCTATTCCACTGTTGTATAATAAAGAATACAGAATACTGCACTATCATTGAATGCTTGGTTTAAGCAATAATACATATCCTAGCTGTCCATTATCTGTGCGTTGAGACAGGCACTTAAATAAACATATTCTGCTTATTTAAGTCAGAAAGTCATACAATTAGCGCTACTTGTCATCCATATTTAAGATGTGACTTTTCAGATTACCAAGCTTCATTTATAGGTATGCATTAACAGATGAAAGTGCACTTTATGTAACCCAGATTGTGTGCCTCTGATGTTGTCGTTAATACAACCGATTATAACCACGGGAAATGGTGACTTTGTATATATTGTCTAAATATATTGTCAAGCAATGTGGTTGAAATTTGTATTATATAGTAACTTTCTCAAAACCATTTAATGATTGGGGTAAGGGGGGTTAAAAATGTTTTTCTGATGGCACACAATCATAGGTTTTTCTTATTCAACTTAGAATGGAAGTGAGCATCCAATATATTCGAGTAAGTTCAATATATTTTATAAGATCTGTGAAATGTCAAAAATGAAATAGGAATAGAGGATTATTTTTTTACATTCCATTTCATTGTGTTAAAACAAATATATTTTTAGTTTATTTCTATATATTTTTTGCATCCACTTATTTTTTAACCACACTAAAAAAATTCTATTCAGACAGTCTAACTAACAGTAGATACATTGTAGGTGTAAAGAACAAAGATATTTATTCAGGTGTACTGGTGAAAGAGAGTCTTTTGCACCTATTTGTAGTTCATTATTTGTTCTACATTGTAGCATGATTCTCGGAAAAAGCGAACAAACTTAAGCTTTAAATAATACTTTTAAAGTAACACACTGAAATACTGATTTATTATATTTAAATAAAGTTTTTTTATTCCTTGTTTCACTCTTTTACTTTAAAAAGTCATCCAACTTAGGTACAAAAGACTTATGAGGCGGCATTAATGAAATGAGTCAACAATAAGCCTATAATTTTTGATGGGGGTGGGTAAGGGAGGATGTGTGTAAGATTATTTACACAAATCTTGACAGTTTTAACCACAGTGTTTTGTTAAGTAAATTTTCTATCAAAAACAAGTAATGCTACCCTGGTATATGTTTGAGCAAACTACAGCTATCATGCGACTTTTTCATAGTGAATTATTTTTTTTATCTCACACACGTTAATTAAGATAAGTGTTCAAAGAAGATAGTTGGTTGCACAATTTGAAACTGTAAAATTAAAATAATAATTCCAACATATTATTCATAATCTTGGGACTCTTTAGGCTGTTTTGGCAGGTAGATTGCTCTAAACCCCCCCAGGTGTTGTTTATTGTAAAATAAATTTATTTCACATCAGTTGTGAATAGCCTACCTGGCGAATTTGGTTGATTTAGTCCAGCACAATAAAGTTTAATTTGGTGCGCCATAAAATAATGACAAACACGTTAGATTATTTACAAAGTACAATTTTTAAGTCATTTAAAATAGTGTGGTTTTAAACGAATTATAAAAACTGTTGAATGTTTGATAACATAACCCCTCAAACAAGTGATGAAATATCTTTGGATTTGATTTTGAAATTTCTCCTTTGATGTGGTTGGGATAGAAAACAGATGAACTTTACGTTCAACAGGACATACAATGGACAGCATACCTTGTTAGTAGCATAAACAAGTGGTAATGGGGTCTAAGATGTCTGATTCATAATAGATTTAGCTAAGGTAATACATTTATGGTTAATACCCTCAGGCTTTTCTGAGTTGGAATACCTAATTTCAGCTAACTTTGTTGTTGGTTTTGGATTTGCAGCATTTACACACAAATACACGTTATTTTATTATTTGATATGATTTCACACAGCTTATTGATAGCAAAACCCTTTTTTATGTATTGATAGATTTTTAAACGAATACTACATTTATCATATTAAAAATGACATTCCATCAATCGGAAGACCCTCTTCATTGGTCGAATGGTCTAAGCCCTAAGGCGTCACTCTTACAAGATATTGGAATGTCAATGATTGGGAGATAACTGAGTGGCTTTTCCTTAATAATTTTTCACACTCCCTTTGCCTAAATGCTGGTACACTTTGTTTTAAACCTTCCTCATCCCAAACACAATAGCGTAACTAGTTGTTAAGCGTATAATCAGAACTGGTGGTAAGACGCAATGGAGGGGGGAAAAATCTGAGATAGGCAAGGAGAAAAAAAATCTAAAAAATGATAAATTTTTTTTAATTTAGTATATTTCTGCTTTTTAATCTTTCGGATACCTCGCCCCCACCCTTATCGGTGTTGCCTCGCGTCGTGATATGCCCCTCCCCCTCTCTTCACCAGTAACACTGGGTTTGCTGTGAGTCTAAGCTGCAAGCCTTGCACGCAGTACCACTGAGTACGTAGTTTTCTGCCGGACAGGTGAAGGAGCTGCTCATGTCATTCGGCCAGCTGCGGGCGTTCAACCTGGTCAAGGACTCTGCCACGGGGCTCAGCAAGGGGTACGCCTTCTGCGAGTACGCCGACGTTACTATGACGGACCAGGTCAGTTGTACAAGTCGTCGTATTCCTAGATTATCCGCCAGGGACAGTTTTTATAAAACTATTTATGTATTTTGCTCCAATTTGATTCAGGCTGTTTTAATTGGACCCAAATATTTTAATCTCCTTGTGTACTCTTGTTTGAAAAATGAAATTTTATTTCTTTTAATTATATCCGATATATTATATATAGTTGGGAAATGGTTGGAAGAACAGTATTATTATAGAACCTTGGTTATCCGAATTAAAGGGGATGTACCTGATTTTGGATAGCCAAACTTCATAATATCTGTAAATTTGAAATGTGATTAAAAATAAACATTTATTCAGAAACATGTTATATATATATATTAATTTGTGAAATTATATACAATGCATATAAAGAACAAATTTTTAATATTAAAAGAAATATGATAACCTAGTTTGAACATTCTCACAAGCTTTTTTGATTGCAATGTTCAACACCATTGGTGGGTTGGCCCTTTTTTTTGTCACAATTTAATAGTGTGTTGCCATCTCAACTTATATAATATACCCTTCTCACATTTGAATATGTTTCTTATTATTCACTAAATTAGACATGGGACATACAAGTTTAACTCTTAGGGACAGATGTGCATCCACTAGTAAATTAATATAAAAGTTAAAATGCCATATCACTTAAATTATAAACCCCCAACCACTCATTTTCACATAATCCTCACTGATCATATATAGTAATTTAGGCAACGCAAAACAAAACAGTGTATTTGTAATGGTTGATGTTCCAAAAATTTGTAAGTTATGGATGTTGTGCAGGCGATCGCGGGTCTGAACGGCATGCAGTTAGGCGACAAGAAGCTCATAGTGCAGCGGGCGAGCGTTGGCGCCAAGAACGCACAGATTGGCCAGCAGGCCCCGGTACAGATCCAAGTGCCGGGTCTTAACATTGTGGGCGGGTCTGGACCAGCCACAGAGGTCTGTGAGACTGACTGCTTTGATATTAGGAGGATTTACTGTTTGATTTACTAGAGATATATCTATATAATTTTATGAATTTTGAAAATTCGAGAAATTTGAAAAAAATTTAAAGTAAACAACTACCCTAAGAAACTAACAAACCAAACCAAGAATTTATTATCTCTAATATCATAAAAACCCAAAAATAGACAGCATTTTCTCCCAAAAACAGCCTTCATTAAGAAATGTTTTGGTTATAAAAATTGTTTTTCAAATATCAAGCTTTGTCATTATAAACTGTTTCACTATAAAATTAAATTATAAATGGTACACATTGGAAATATCACAATTGTATTAATTGCATTTATAGTGTGTATGAGTTAGCTTTAGTGTTATTATTTTACAAGAATAACAATTAATAGCTGTTTTTTTAGTTTTTTAAAATCTGAGGTGCTCGGTTAATCTACAGAACACTTTAAACCACTCCTGGATCATGAAGAGTCAACTGTTTCAATTATCTTTGAGCTATAAATGAGATGTGTATGTTACAGGTGCTTTGTCTCTTGAATATGGTGACACCGGAGGAGTTGCGTGACGAGGAGGAGTATGAGGATATCCTTGAAGATATCAAGGAGGAATGTAATAAATATGGGGTGGTTCGCTCTGTCGAGATCCCCCGCCCCATCGAGGGTGTGGACGTGCCGGGCTGCGGCAAGGTCGGTCCCAATTTTATAATATTGCAAAGTCTTAAACTGTCTCAACCCAGTTACTTCATAATAACACTGTTTGGCAACATATTTGGAGATCTACTTGCACACGTTTATTTTCATTTCATTTAAAAAGGTTTTTTTTTATACAATTATTTTACTTCCTGTCTGATTGCTTTGCCTTATTAAGTTTTCAAAAACTAACCTCAAACTAACAGTTCAGCTGTATCTTTAACTCATATTTGAGTTCCATCCCCAGGACCAGTCCTAATTATTGAATAGTTTTTGAATTGAGTGTAAATTGACAACCAGGACACTGGAAACAAACTCTGGACTTTGGTTTTGAACCCCATTGCTCTATTACTAGAGCCTCGTAAAGATGATGAGACGTAATAGAGCGAAAAGTGCCATACAGAGATGGAATCAAGTACTTTTTCTCTTGGATAGTGTTTAGATATGATTTACAATGTTCTTGAAAAGTGAAATAAAACGAAATTGTTTTGTTACACAAAATCATTAATTAAACACAAAATTAAGAGAGAAAAAATTAAGCAGAAATTTTGACCCTGCTGTAATTTGCTTAGTATTTTGTTGTAGTGTAAGCTAACTCAAGGCTACAAAATTGTGAAATATGCAGACAAACTTGACAAATAATTTTAAAGCAAATATATAAGGTTTTGAATAGTAAATTTTAATTGTGTATATATTGTTTCAATATCTAAATAATACTTAAACACCTCAGATAGCATGTAATTTTAAATAAACACGAGGTGACCTGGTGATCTAGGGGTAAGATGTCAGACTTCTGTGCTGGGGGTCCGGAGTTCAATCCTCGGTCCCGGCACAGATTTATCTGATTACCAAACCCTTCCTCACCTCTGACAAGACATCTTGTGAATGTGGGGAATGCCAGGCCTCCACTGTGGTTCGGATTCCACGTTAAACTGTAGGTTCCACGTTAAACTGTAGGTCCTCCATTTCATCTCACAATCACCCTACCATTACACATTAGCATAAGTGCGTATAACCCGAACAAGTAGTAAGACGCGGTGCTAATAATAATAATAATAATAATCATCATGAAATATCACCAAAAAATGAGATTAAAAAACTAAATTTAACTAAAAAATAAAACCATTTTAACATGGCTCCATTTATTACTGAGCCATCCTAGAGTGTGAAAATCCAAAGGTCCTGGATTAGATTCTTAAGTCAAAGTTGCCATTATTAAAATAATTCAGTTTGACTCAATTTTTGAATTTTGTCGGAGCAGGGGTTTTTGAAGCAATAACTAATTTATTTAAAGCATGACTTTTTTTTTTAGGTGTTTGTGGAGTTCAATTCAATCATTGACTGTCAAAAGGCTCAACAGTCTCTCACTGGCAGGAAGTTCAACAACCGTGTTGTGGTCACATCTTACTTTGACCCTGACAAGTATCATCGGCGGGAGTTTTAAAAGTGACACTTTATTCTGACTAGGTGTATAAGAATGTATATCACTCAAGTACTATTACCATGAAATAAAACTTGATAGTAGAGCTGGGCCAATCACCGAATTTGCCGATTATTAGCGGCCGGTCATATAATGTTCTCTAGATTTGTACACATTAATGTTATTAGATAATATATAAAAGAGATGCAAGTCTTGGAGTGAAAATGTTTTGTTATAAATTACCTCTAAAAGAAAATGATTTCCCAAATTTTTAGCTCCTCTAGAATTGGTTGCTCTGCTTTTAAGACTGGTGATGTAGTTGCCAATTGTCGCGAAATATCATTTCTGGTGATAGGTCTAGCCCTATTTAACAGAGTTAAACATTCTTCAAATTACTCTTTTTAGTTTTAATTGGTAATAACTAGGAGAGCGCGAGTTGACATTTTTCATTTCCAGTCGAGTTTGAACAAAAACATGGTTTTAAAGAGCAGGATTTGTGCGAGAAATATTTCAAGTTAAATTTTTTCTAAATATATTCATTCATAACTATTTTGTTATGAAATAAATTATCACACACACACATTCCGATTTTTAAACTAATTTAATCTACTTGTATAAGTTAAATATTTTTAAATCAAACTAAAGGAAATATTGAGGGGCTCTATTTGTAGTGTAATAATTAAACTTTGACATTTGCTATACTAGAAAATTAAGAGTACTCAAATGTTTAGTGTTTTTTTTATAATTCATGAGTTTGAACTATTAAAACTTGACTTAAACTTGAATTTTGAAGTACTCGCGCAGTCCTAGTAAAGAATGTAAAATGGTCTTGTTTTATTTGGTCATTTCCTCTTGTCCAATCAAATACCTCTTTGTGAAGCTACACAGCTATTCATGTCTTGGGATAGCCATCTGAGATCTAAATGATGTATCTTTTCCCTTGTATTTATAGTGAAAGTAAAACTATACTTATTACCAAGGTTTTTTTATTGGGTATTATTAATTTTATAAAACATACTTTTCTGGACTTATTTTCATTATTGATGTGTGGGTATGAGAATAAAATCGTTTATGAAAGAGAAAAATATTTGAAACTATTTTTTCTGAAAGAAGATAAAAGATAATTTCCATCTCTAAATTGTTTGTGGCCTAATCTGTGTTTACTATGTGGTGATCCTATCTGTATGGGCGCTTAGCTGAGCAGTTTCCAACCTTTGCAGGATTTAACCCCAATTTTTTTTTCTCTGATATCACTACCCACAAGCATCCGAATTATAATTTTTTAAATAGGTTTTGTTAGCAAAATTATAAAATTGGCAGGGTTGCCATGCACCTGGAAAGCCGGTTAAAAAAAACAGGTAACTTAATTGTGTCTGGAAAAAAACAGAGAAACACAGGGAATTTCACTAAATAGTTAGAATTTAGTGGATTTGGGTAATACAATGCTTGCAAGCTTAAAATAGTAGGAACAATATAGACTAAAATTTGCAACGGGGGAACCGAGCAGTCTGATAGGAACACGTCTCACTTATGATGGTTATGCTTACCAGCACCTCGTCAGCTTGAGATAGGTTCCGAGTGCAACCATGACGACTCGTTCGGCAAATGCCGCCCCTTTTCAGCTTCCTCCACACACACCCCCACGTCTTGTTTCATCCACCTCCATCCCCCAACTTCATCAAGCCCGTGCTACTGGCAGTTGAATGAATTCATTCTTTGAATTTGGGTTTGTTATTTGTTTGTTGTTTGAAAAAGATTACTCCTGTTGAAAGAGGTAAGTATCCCGGATATTGTTTTTGTAGCGATGACTACCTATATTGTCTGTTTGAATCTTTATGGTGTTTAAAAATTTTATTACATTCTAATCCTGATTTACCTGGTTGCTGCAGTGGCCGGTATATTCTGTAAAGTGAAAAGTTTATGAAAATATTGCCTCCATTCTGCTAGTTTGTCATAAAATTAGTGGTTGTAAAAATGACCCATTGGGTTTGTGTCAATGCAGAGCTACTTTACCTCTTCCACCCCCTGTGAAATGGACTAGCCCACTTGTACCACCCTTCTCTCCAAGGTCACAGTTCTTTTTTCTCAGATCTTTCCCTCCAGTTAAGGGCAGTGTTAGGAATATGTGATACTGGTAAAATAACGATATTTGAGTATGAAAAAATGAACGAGAAGTATATCGATATTTCCCAGTATTGATATTTTCATTTAGTAATAGAAAAATAAAGGCAATAACAAGAAAAGATGAATAAATTTAATAAACGATTGGAAAAATAAAGGAAGTAAAAGGATAAAAGTAGTTGGTATCTTTCGATACCGGATAAAAAGTGCTGTTATTAGTAAAATATCAAAAGTTTGATATCGATACTGGTATCAGATTATTCCTAGTGCTATTTTAACAGCTCATAAAAGTGTAAGATATTGAAACCATTTAAAACTCAAAACTTTATATTATTGAGATATTATCTTACCTCAGGATTTTTTTTTATTTTGACCCAAGCCCTCATTTTAATTCCATATTTTTTTGAAAAAGGCTCTAATGATTTTGATTAAAATAAATATATATGGACTAATTGACGTCCTGAATAACGTGTTTGTTTTTTTTTGTTAAAAAAATCATTGAGGAGCGATATTTTAAAACTAGCTTTAATGATTTGGTTCGAAATTAGTGCCTTGGGCCTAATAGTTGTGTTTGTGATAAAAAGTTGTTTAAGGGAATTTTACTGATTGAGTTTTCTATAATAGTTATTATGATACATTTTTGTATGATTGTGTCGTATCGCTTATTACAAGTACTTAATTTATTTGGTAGTTTTTGATGGGTTTGCAGATTTACCGTGGAAATTGATATAACAAGATTTAGTAGCCCTATTACCCCGCTAAATTGAGAGTTGACTATCTGGCTTTTTTAATATTCATTACAATATGGTAGGGATGAGTAGGGCAGTTTATTAGAGGAAATGCACCTGAATGAGCAAGGAAAATCGCATGCTAATTTCATTATTGTAAATTATTATTCATGATGTGTGAGCTACTTAGTCAATACAGTAGATATACAATAATCAAGATTGGTTAAAATGTTTTTAAATCAAGTAATATATTCTTAAATAAATTAGATACCACATTTGGACACAAAATTGTACTTTTGATATTTTCACTCCATTTAGGGCCTACAACAAATATAACCAATTTTTCCTTCTAGAAAATGTATGTCATTGATTTCTCATCATTTTCTAAATAATTCTTAAAACATGTGTTTACTTTACACAATAAAACATGCCTACAATGACAAATTACCGCTCTTCATTTCTAAAATTTTCTCTAAAACATAATGTAATGCTGCTATAATTATTATATGTATAATATCTCTTAGGTGTCTGGAAAAATGAAAATTTCCTCTGGAAAACACAGGGATTTTTGTAATAAGAAAATATTGTCAACCCTGATTGAGACATCTAAATGGAAAAGTTTGCAAATTAAAATCCCAGATATTCAAATAACATTAAAAAAAGTATTAAAAATCACAATTTTTCTGCTTAGGATTCTGTTGTTTTTAATAAAGGTATTTTTGAAATTGACCTTGAAATTTATGACGCTGCCTAGAGAGGGACACTGGTCTTGAAAAGACTGAATGTGCCAATTTATTGTGTACATTAGTGGTTTGCAAAGCTTTGAGACAAATATCAGCTTCAACTTTGCTTTGAAAAAATATCCGGCTTCGGCAATTTATTTATAAAGCTTTGCCAATAAAAATATTAATGGCTAAATTACTTCATTTATGGTAATTTATTGCCATTATGAGATGTTACACATTCCAAATCAATATTCGTGTGGGAAAAAATGAAATAAATAGTAAGATTTGGTAGTAATTTGATTTACCAGAATAAAATGAATTCCAACAAATAATTGTGCGTTAAAAAATATGACAAGTAATTTAGTGCATAGGAATAAATAACCACAATAAATATATATATATATATATTTTCAAACCAAATTGAAAACCACTATGGTACCATAAAATATTTTTACTTTGAGTTGGCTTCAAGAATATCCCATATGCTCAACTTGACTTCTCTTCTATACTAATTACCTTGATAGGTTAGAGGTGAAGGTTGAATATAGAGGAAGTGTACCAACATTTGTGTGGAGATTGGGAAAAAAATTAGGGAAAACTAACCTCACTACACCTGGCCAGGATTGAACCACAATCTCTCCGGCATCGTCAATCACGTCTTTCGCAAGAGTAGCACCTTAGACTATGTTGCCACCAAAGCGGGTATTTTTTAGCAATTCAGGGGGCAAATTAAACATGAACAAAGAACATTTCAAACTATTTTTCTTTTGTTGAACACCAGAAATTGTGGTTTTCAAAACATCTGAGATACTAAACTTTATATATTAAAAAATTTATTGGCTCAATACACTTTTTTCATACATATAAACTATATATATATATATATATATTATAATATGACTTTCTTATTAGTCAATGGGTTGGTTTTTGTGTGTGTTCTTGTTTGGCATATTTACACTAATAGGATAAAGACAGGAAAAGTATAATTTAACGAATGTATCTGCATTTATGTGAAAAGAAATTGAGGAACCACTTTTTGGAAAAACCAACTTCCAAGGCACGATACCTATTTAGGATTGGAACCCCAATTTCCCGGTCATCAATCCAGTCTACTTCAAGAATGACGTTTTAGTGTGATCGCAATAGTGGGCTCTTGAATATTAAGTCACTAAAACCCTTTTTGCATTAAATAGTGATCAACCAGTCATCTATATTGTTGACAATTTTACCTTATTTCATGTTACAATAATTAGTCATAATTGGGACACAAAATTTTAATTGACATTTCAATTTATAGCAATTAAAAAAAAGCAATAAATAAGACGAGCACTTGTTCAACTATAAGTGAATCAAATCATTGTGCCGCTGTTTGCCCTATGCCTGCACGGTGTTATAGGAAGCATTTCCTGTGCTGTTGCCTAAAACTACTTTCCTCATAATGAGGTACAGCACGCCTCCAACCACCATCTGACCCCCGGCCACTATCACAATGATCGCCCATGCGGGGATGCCAGGACCTCCTGCAACAAAATAAGTGTTTAATAAAGTTGAGAGAGTGTGATTACTTTCAGCATATTTTAACTGCTCATAAAGTTATCTGTGACAAAATATGTAATCATCAACAACCTGAGGCCAGGTCAGTTTATTAAAATACCTCCATCTTCCTCTTTACCGCCAGCATTCTTACTCCTTTATTTGATTCTATTCTTCTCTCACTCACATACTTGCTGTTGTCTACTCATCTCATCTCTTTCTTGATCCCCTTTGGGGTCATCACCAATCATTCTTGGGATACTTTTACATCCTCATTACATGACTTGATTAATAATACTACACACTGTCGCAATTTGCGAGGTTTTGGGCAGTATGCAAGAGAATGAACCTGAAGTGTTTTGAGTGCTGGTATAGTTTCTACTGTCCAATCAAAGCCCCATACTCACACGTTTGTAGATAAGCTTTTATTGAAATAATCAGCGTGTTAGCTATTACAAAATATATAACGCACGTTCACTTAACCAACTGTTTTCATCCTTGTTTAGGGAAGAATTAATACAAACAAAATTAATATTCCTTTTAGAGAATTGTTTTTGTGTGTAAAAATTAAATGTTAATATTACATTTATAGACTACATTTAATTAAAACTAAAGATCACATGATTTACAATCTACTTGATCCTTGCCACACGACAGCTGATAGAAAGAAGGTATGAATTAAGGAAGGACTTGGTAAAGTTATTTATAAATGTGAAAAAGGAATATGATAGCAGAAATAAAATTTGGAAGGTGATTGAGGCCAAAGTGGAAGGAAGAGTTGTAATGAGAGTAAGAAGCATGTATGAGGATAACAGGAGTTGCGTTAAGGCTGAGAGTGGGAGGGCGAAGTGGTTCCAAATTAAAAAAATGGGGCGAAGCAGGGGAGTGCCGTTTCACCACTACTATTTGTAACGGCAATGAAAATGGTCATGAATAGTGTGACGGGGAAAATCGAGGAGGAAAGAATGAAAGTCTTATTTTTTGCTGATTTTATGGAATGGGAGGGAGGAGAAGAAATACAGGAATGTGGAAGTGAAAGAGTGGAATTAAATCTAGAATGGCAAAGTGTGAAATGACCAAGAAGAGGATAAGGCCATAAAGTTGGATGGAGTAGAGCTGAAAAAAAGTACAGAACTTAAAATATCTTGGAAGTGTGACTGAGGCAAAGGGGGAAAGTATAGAGGATTTAATGAGGACAGCAGGGAGAGTTAATTCTACAGGTGTGTAAGAGACTCGCTATGTTGTGTTGTACAGGTTGTACTTTGTAACTATTGTCACATATGCAGCAGAAACATGGACATTGAATGTAAGAGAGACTTGGTAAGTGTAGGCAATTAGAATGAAGTTTGTGAGGAGCATGTTAGCTGTCACAAAGAGAAACAGGATTAGGAATGAAATTATCCAGGAAAGAGTGGGGGTACAGGGAGTACATGAGATAGTAGAGGAAGCAAGACTGAGATGGTATGGGCATGTAATGAGGATGTTGGAATACATGAGATAGTAGAGGAAGCAAGACTGAGATGGTATGGGCATGTAATGAGGATGTTGGAGTATATGAGATAGTAGAGGAAGCAAGACTGAGATGGTATGGGCATGTAATGAGGATGGAGGAGAGGATTCCAAAGAAAATGATGGGAATGAAGTATGTAAGAAAAAACCTGCAAAGGAGGACAAGAAATATGAGAGGAGCAAATAATAGAAAGTATGCAAGTGAGCAGAAGAATGTTGAAAGATAGAAGAAGATGAAGGCATCTTACTAAACTGACCCGACCACAAGCTGGAGGTGATGATTTCAAGATCTCTATTTTTTCTCGATTGAGATTCTTAATTTTAACCTTGCTTTCTCAATTTCATTTCCTCATCATTTACAATTTTTATTTATTTCTATTCATCTATGTTATAAAAAATATGTAATAAACTAATGTATTTGCAATAAAAACAACTAAAGAGTGAAAATATTAAAAGGATAGTTAAATTGGTCACATTTTATTTGTGCAGGATCACTAAAATATAAAGGTTGTGTTGAATAGGCCAACATTTACAAATTTCCAATACTAAAGTTAGATGGCCAAAAAATAATGATCTCGATGAAAATCAACTCAATTCCGAATATTGTTATAAAAAAATATATACAGAACTAAAATTTTCATGAATATGAGACCCGAGAGTCAAGGTATCAAAAATTGTGAATAATTCTTGACTGGCTGGTGTACCCACATTTGTGTGGTGGGATAATTAGTTTAATTCATTTTATATTTATAAAAACAAGTTTGCAATGAATGACAACTATCTTCTCCCTCACCCTCTTTTTATTTAAAAAAAAATGTTAAATCTTTGAACTATATGGAAAGAAACATACTGTAATAGCTCCTTGTGATAGTCTTTCTGCCACGCAAAATCTTTCTCCTTGCGTCCACTTCCTCGAGAAGTAAACTCATGACCACTGAAAGAACACAAACACCATTTATATTTTTATACCTTAAATCAAAGGCGTTAACAGGAATTTACCTAGTGTTGGGAGTCAAGTTATTTCTATACTCTTCTTATTAGGAGGCTTTACAAAAACATTTAATGGGTGTAGTAAAGTTACTGCTCTTAAAATTGAGAATTTGCCTACATTCAATACATCTCCATTGGTCTTTATTTTATTTTATTTTTTACACTTTTAAGCTTTACCTATAATGGATTTGTTTGTGAGGAGTGGCATAACTATTGTAATCATAATTGCAAGGTTATACAAGAAAAATAGCAAAAAATTTAATTTACGAAGCAATTTTTTAGATTGTTTTAGAGAGTAATGAAGTGAACTGGTTAGAACTAGCTCAAGAAAGGGATAGTTGGTGTAATTTTTGTAAGCGTGGCAATGAACTTTCGAGTCCCTAATGCCCTAGAGAAGGTGAGTATTTATGACAGTTTAAACACTGCATTAACAGTATACAAACCGGATATCACTTTTTTCTGTGTATTTTCTTCTTTAATCGAGAAGAATGTTCTTGTGACATATTACACCCCTACCCTATTTATCAGGTAACACCAAAACTAGCGCTAATCTGGAAAGCCAATCAGATAGTAATGCGGCACTTTTAACGGTAGAAGGTGGATCTGCTAAGATCTAAAATGTTGAATTCGTTTTAATCTTTCGTTAAAATGATTTGGGTCCATCGGAGAAGAGTAAATGCCCCACTTGTCCATCTACCCCTAGATGCACCCCTGCCCCAATTAGTTTGATATAGTTTCATATGTGACACACAGGTTATTAACAACTTGATGTAAAGAGAGAGAATGAGGAAGATAGCTTAAAGGAGATTCATCTTCACCAATATGTATTATTCTTTCACAGGATCTTTGGCCATTCATAACGACTGGTAATCTACTAAAAAAATGTTTTGTCTCTTTGATAACGTAACATAAATTGATTTCACCTGTGGATGGGACAAAACCAATATTATTATTATTAGCACCGCGTCTTACTACCCGTTTGGGTTATACGCACTTACGCTAATGTGTAATGGTAGGGTGATTGTGAGATGAAATGGAGGACCTACAGTTTAACGTAGAATCCGAACCACGGTGGAGGCTTGGCATTCCCCACATTCACAAGATGTCTTGTCAGAGGTGAAGGAAGGGTTTGGTAATCAGATAAATCTTTGCCGGGACTGAGGATTGAACCCCGGCCGCCAGCATAGAAGTCTGACACCTTACCCCTAGACCGCCAGGTCACCATAAAACCAATATAATCTAGAGGAATAACACTGAATTGTTTTTAATAAATTGTATAATGTCGGTCAAGGTCAAAGTTGTCTTGAACCAACATTACCTGCCATTTGTTCTGTATAACTTTGCAAAATATTTAAAAAAATGATTCCTTATTCTCTGTCACAATAAATGTTGGAACAATAAGCATTTTACCAATAATGTTAGTTCATGGTTAAAAAATTTACTCGTCGGTTGAGAGGATTTTGGGGGACATTCTTTCACACAAAATAAATACCGCAATTTATGTATTTTATTTAGTTTTACCCATAAAATATTTAGATTGTGTACATAAGAAAAGGTTCACAGTTTTCTTTTATCAGGGGTGGACTGGCAGGTTCTTATCTACCCGGGACTACAAATAGGATAGTCCTTAAGGTGGAGATGTAGGTAACGCAAGAAAAGACCAGGGTTTTTGCAGTTTTTATAGCAACACTTTTTATGGTAAAAATAAATATATTTAGGTGCCCCAGTCCACCCCTACCTTCCTTTACTAAGCTACATAGTTATCTTTACTTTGTTAACAGCTTTTAAATATACTTGCATCATAAAATATATGAGTAAAAAAAACACTCGGTCTTTAACGCACTTGTGTTGTGTCCACAGCAGGACTTATTACCGTTAATAAGAGCTGTTTGGGCAATTGGGAGGCCTGGGAAAAACTGCCCTTTCCCTAACACCCCTCTGTTCCCCTTCCTCTGAGCTGCCCTGTTTAGCTACTTGATTCTATTAAAGACTCTACTCACATAATGTCATTGCAGCAAAGTAGAAACTTTTTTGCATCGTCTTCATGATTATAAGTTTTGTTGGCTATTCCTTGTGAACAGTTTACACCTGAGACTGTAATGAAGATAAAGAACTACGTGCACGTATGTGTCATACCCACACCCAGCTTATCTAGGAATAAATAGCTTATCTAGAATTGACTTGGGAAAAAAAACAAATACCACAGATGATAAGAGTGATGCGTAGATTTTTACAAAGAACAAATTGTTGGGTAGATCTTTAATAGTCTCGCCCACACACAATTATAGCTTGGGCTCGGGTTTGATACCAGCCGGCTACTCTGAGAAATATTGTTACTTGTTAAGATATAAATGGGGGTTAAAAACGAATGTCGGTCGGTCTTGGAATTGTATTTAATTAAAGAATGTGAAGCTAGTTTATTTTTTCATTAAATGACTCTATGCTCGAGTGATTCACAGTTTATCAGTAAAACTGTTGACACAATATTTACTTGGAGAACTATACTCTTCTTTCATTTCTTAGTAAGTCTTGACATCTTAGCTAAGTTGCTTAAGGGTTCCAGGTTCAATTCCCGGCAGAGCCAAATCATAAGGAAATTGGGTTTCCAGTCTTTCAAAATTATTAATTAATCGATTTGTAAGTCATGTGCTCATTAAGTCCATAGTAAATACACCAATAAATAAAAAAATTCAGTACAGTAAAATAATTACATACAGCAGTGTCCAAACAGTTTTAAATCAGGCGCATCAAATTCATTTGATTATATGCACCACGCTAAAAATACCAAAAGGGCTTTATTAAAAAAAAATAATTGTCACCTTTGTAAGGAGTTGGGTTTGAAAGCGAACTCAATAGGTCAATATGAAAGAAACGTCACACATTGGTTTGGGCATGTTGAGAGGATGAGTGTGGATCAAGTGATGAAGCAAATATATGTAGGTAGAGTGTGTGGATCAAAAGCAAGAGGTAGGCCATGAAAGATGTGGTTAAAAACAAATATGTGATAAAGAGAAACATTAATAAGAGTTTTAAGAATAAAAGAGCATGTATGACTCGTATGGATGTTGATGAAGGGAAGAGAGTATGCAAGGATAGTGAAGTGTGGAGAAAGTTTGTGAAGATCAGTTAAGTGTGGAGTTGTTTTTTGAGCTATAGGAGTTTCTTGCCTACCCTGTTAAGGAACGGCCTGATTAATATGTAAGTAAAAATTATTTAAAATTAGTACATCTTTAGTACAAATCATAAATTAAGATATAAAATAGTACAGCTCAGCCTATGTTTTCTCCCCGAGAATTTCAGTGTTGATCAAGCATTCCCTAGATAATTGACCCGTTTTGAAAAGATTTTGAATTTGATTCAATTAAATGTGACATTGTAAAACATTCAAAAATGCTTCCTCTCCACGGCTTTGATAAAGAAAAGATCAGGTCACATTTTATGTTGATTAATAGTTAGGTCCGCTGACCGCACACAGTCATGATTCGGTACATAAGTTGGACATGCCTGGTCCAAGGTATTAATTAATTAGTCTACCTTTGCACTTGGTTACTGTTGACCAAGAGTCCAAGGTGCAAGTGACTGACATGTCACTTTGTATGGTTTTTCCACATATGATTTTCCCGACATCTAAGAGCTAAAACATGTTTTTTCCTTATAAAAGCACTAGCGCTGGGGACCGAACGGTCTAACTCATTAGCCTTTCAATAGAGTGGATTGCTGGTGAAGATATCAAGTCTCAAATCCAGGCCGAGTCCAACGGGTGTGGTTTATACTCCCTTCTTATCACTAATGCAGGTGCACTTCTTCTAAAACACCTTCCTGATGCATACCCTTTATATGAAGCTTTTAATATTTGGTGTTACTCACTTCAAAGACCTAACAGTCTAAGGCGTCATTCTCATTTTAGATTGGCCTGGTGATGATGGAGGAGATCAGGGTTCAAATCTTGGATTGGTCTATTGACGGTTTTTCCTAAATAGTTTCCCACTTTCCTTTCCTGCAAATGCGGTTAGATTGCCTCTAAAATGCTTCCTACCTCACCCTTAGCCCATTAGAGTAATTATGAAACATGTGCTGCTTATAACCTGAACAGGTAGTAAGGCACTGTGATTATATATATATGGTGTTAAATGTAATTAAAAAAATCCTATAGGTCATTGTTTTTGTTCCAGCTTAATAGTTTTTGTTTGGAGCGCCCTTGTCTTATTTACGTACAACTTTTAACCGTTTTTGGGGTGCCGCACGGTCTAAGGTGTCAACTCTCCCTGTAGACTAAACTTACAATGACACGGAGATCGGGGTTTGAACCTCGTCAAGAATACTGAGGTTTTTGCTCTCAGAATTGTTTTCCAATCTTCCTACCTGCAAGTATGAGTTCACTCCCTCTAAACACAAACTTACTCATCCATAACACATTAGAGTAATTATTACACATGTGACCCGCCTCGGTGGCGTAGTTGGCTAACGTGCTAGTCGTGTTGAGCTCGACTGCTGAGGACGGGGAGGTCGAGGTTCGAATCTCGGTCGGGTGAACTGGGGGTAGTTTTCCCTAAATGGTTTTCCACTCTCCCTCCACGCATAATGCGGGTTCACTTCCTCTAATTTAACCTTCCCAATTCCTAATCCATTGGAGTAATTAGTACTTAAAGCGTATAACCCGAATGGGTAGTAAGACGCGATGCTAATAATAATAAGAAGAAAGAAAAAAAATATCAATAAGTACAACTATTTAAAGTGTTATTTTATTAATGGAGCTGTAATCAAAAACAATTTACAATATAATTTTTTGTTTATTTAATGTTTTATGATTTTAAGAATATTGTAGGAAGGTATAATTTTAGAGGTAATTTACCCCCATTGGCATTGTAAGGCGGTGAGAAACGATTAAAGAAAAAAAAACCACCCTTAGTAGACATGACTGAAATTTGAACCCCAACCTCCTTCTTAATCAGCATGCCAGTCAGTATAACACGGGAATGACGTCTTAGACCTTTGTCACTCAAGCGAGTTTCTTTGCATTAGTTATAAAGATGTCAGAGAGATTGAGTTCATAGTTACCCTCTAGACCGCTGATGACGGGGAGATCGAGGTTTGATCCCAATTCAGTGCATCGAGGGTTTTCCACTCTCCCTTCATACAAATGTGGGTGCACTTCCTCTTAATTAAACCTTCCTAACCCCTAACACATTAGTGTAATTAGTACATGGATGTATATATTATAACCTGAACGGGTAGTAAGACGCTAAACGAGGAAAGTAAAATAATTCATAGTTACTGGGAAGAACTAAAGATATATTTTTAAAGTAGGTGGTGAAGTCTTGTTGGTAAAAATATTGCACATCGTGATATCATCTTAATTAATCAACTTAGGTCAAAATATAAGGAACATTTTCTAATTATATATAAGGTTTATATTAGGAGGAATAGCCAGCACAATTAGCTGAGTGATACTGGAACAGAATTTTTTTGGATAAAACACTAAAAAAAACACACATTTAAGAGGGGAAAATTGATATTGGCTGGACTACAAGGTTGACTGGTTTAATATATTTAGTGTGAAATTATATATTAGAATTTTGATTTACCTTTGGGAATATTTTAATTACTCAATTTAGCTTCACTTTAAATCAAGTGGAGCAGTGGGGGAAAGGACACACACACACACACACACACACCTCTGCATGAATCCATCAAACAAATGTTAATGTTAGATTATTATTATTAGCACCGCGTCTTACTACCTGTTCGGGTTATACGCACTTACACTAATGTGTAATGGTAGGGTGATTGTGAGATGAAATGGAGGACCTACAGGTTAACGTGGAATCCGAACCACGTAGGAGGCCTGGTATTCCCCCACATTCACAGGTTGTGATTAATACACGTCTTGTCAGAGGTGAAGGAAGGGTTTGGTAGTCAGATAAATCTGTGCCGGGACCGAGACTTGAACCCCGGACCCCCAGCACAGAAGTCTGACACCTTACCCCTAAACCACCAGGTCAATGTTAGAATAAAATACTATTATGGTGTCATACATTTTATTTAACGCCTTCACATATGGAAACAGTTAATATAGTTGAGACTATATTAATGCTTTACATTATTTAACTTTACAGAGTATCATTAAATAGCAGTGTTTCAAATGATGGTCAGTAATTGGCCCAGTAGATTTTCTTAATAGCACTTTTACGCGACACGCGGTAGCCTTTAATAAACTTCCTTATGTTATTTACAACTACAACAAACATGGCCAGCACAGTATGTTGCGATAAACTAATGTATCATTCCAGAGAATTTTTTTTTTTACACAATAAAAAGAAGAAAAAAAGGGGGACCAAACAGTTGAATTTAATAAATATGAAAGGGATAGGAACAAATAAATGGTTCACACTTTACATTGTTGCCAGTGTATAAATAGTACTCTATTGGAACTCTTCAGCAGGGAGTGTGAAACGTTCAACACAATTTGTACTCATGAGGCTATGGTTGACCCCGTTCCCGACCCACTGCTTCACAGATGAGTTTTGGAAGCACCGTAGATCGAACCCAGGTCCTATGGATTTGTAGCCAGGAGAACTGACCACTAAATGTTAAATTATTGGTCTGGTTGTTAAGTTAGTCCTATAATTATGTTGAACTAAATCAACCATAATAACACACTGAAATAAGTTTTGATTTAAAGTAATTTTTTTTTTAATTTTTAATCTGATATTTTTTTGAGCCCTTAAATATTCTTTATAATCCTAAGGTCACATTCCTAGTTTTTATGAATCATACAACTATGCTTGCAAGCCCTGTATATATTACAGCTCAGGATGGGACCCTTCAAATCCCTAAGGATATTCGAGATAAGATTGGATTCAAGACTCAAATAATTTTAAAAAATGTGTATGATACATTTTTCAAATTATGAATTGTAATTTGTTTTATAACTTTATTAGGCCTACATCTTATTGATGGATCAGACTCATTAAATCGTTTAAAAAAAACCCTGACCAGGCCCCAGACCACTAATTTAACCTAATATATGTTATATAGCAAAAAAGTTTATATTTAGTTAATGTTTCTATTTTTTATCATCCCATTATATTTATATTTCCTCTTTTGTTCATAATTATTTCTCACGATTCAGATTAGAATTCATAAAATAGTAGATTCTTTTCCAATAGAATTACAATAAATAAATATAAAGTACAAAAAGTGAATGGTAAAGATTAAATAAACATTAACAATCGTCACTGTATATCACTTTCAGAGTCACTACTCACAACAATCGAAATAACTCTCTTTTTTGAGGAACTCCTTTTGTCACTCGGAGACACAAAGTCGTCGTCAGACTCAACGTCTACTAATGAAGGAGATTTTTTTCTTTTAGTAGAATTATTTGTATATTTTTTAGACCGGTCTTCTTCAGACTTAGACTCAATTTTACTGCCGCAAGTATTTTCTTCAGTAATTTCCAATTTGGAAACAATGATATTCTTCGCTATTATTAGACTGCCACCTCCGTTGGTCTTCGAACCACTTTTAGACAATTGTTTCCCCTTGGATGGGGTTGCTGATGTGGAAGGATGAGAGTTACTGGAGCTCGTGGAACTATTTTTGCTGCTACTAGTTGATGAGAATGAGGTAGTTTGGTTTGTTGATGGAATACTTTTACCACGTATGGACATTGTGATGCAATGTTTTTCTGACAATGCTGCCTGCGCTTTTGGTCCTAAAGAAAACATAATAATCAAATAATAGTGTATTCATTTTTTAAAAGGAAACCTCTTTTTTCTTTTGAAGAATAAAAAAACACCCCAAGTGTGGAGGGAAAAGACCACAAGGTAGATCAAGGCAGAGAGTTGAGAGGAGCAAATAACAGCAAGTATGCGAGTGAGAAGAGAAGAATGGACTAAAGCAGGGGTCGGCAACATGCGAGAGCGGCACGCGGAACGATTTTCAATGGAACGATGAGCGATTTAAATAAAAATAATATAAAACCTTAAATTTTAATTAAAATCATTTATGTGAGTAATAATTTTAATAACGTGTCTTATGTTTAAATAATTCAATTATTGTGTTTCAAAATAATGTTTTCAGAATGTAAATTTTGCTAAACACATAAATTTATAACTTTGGTATTTATAATATTGAATATTAAAGTAACAGTAATTATATAATTTATTCAATTTAGAAACATGTTGCCACATTTAAATTTTACAGGATCAACTTAATTTATTTTACTATCTGTACTAGTTAACTACTATAAAAATGTAAGCGATTTGGGTGGGTTTAAGTTGGTTGACATGCTGAGTGACTTTACAATATTACTTCAGCAGAACACTACTAAAAAGTTTCCGACCCCTGGATTAGAGTATAGGGAGGAAGAATTGTGCAAGGAAAGAAGAATATGAAGGCATTTTACTAAACTTACCCAGTCAGAGGCTGGAAACAGTTTATGATGATGATAATGATTATATAATTGCTATTCACCAATTGTCTATGTAATTACCATAACCTACCACAGTAAGCCCAAACGTGAGGCAATATTTGTACAATAAGGTCCGACAAGGGTACAAACCTCTCCTCACGTAGCTGATGGTGCTATACGGTGTAAAATGAAAGTCCTCCTTTAAGTAGCCCTCAATGAGTAAGTGGGCCACTACCGCCTCGGCCATCTCACGGGACAGTGCTGGCACCTTCACATCTCGAACCCTCAAGTTGGTGGCACCTTTTCCTAACCAGGCGTCAATCAACTTCTGCCCTACAAACAATATGACCGATGTTTATCAAAATATATTAAAGGTGTGCGAAGTTCGAAACTTAGACTTGGCTTCAAAAGTACTCATATTTTTGTGAGAAAATCCCACTCTGAAAAATTAGCCCTTGGTACAGTCAACCATTATTCCAAACCCAGCCACCTCGTCACCGGCAATCCCGTCTATCGAGAGTGATACACCTTAGTCTATCTGACTTAAAAAAAAAACTAAATAAATGAGTAAATAATTGATTATTTTGATGACATATTAGTATTAGTATTATTATTATTATTAGGAATACGGTGGGTTCTATCCCACAGACCTGTCAACCTCGAGTCCATACTGGCCGCATTCGCCATGATCTTGAACAAAGACCGGCAGTACTCAGTTATAACAACCTCTTTTGTTTCCCGAGGGTGGCGACAGTGGTCACACATCCTGTTGCAGTCCTGACTCTCCCACGCTTCATCGAAGTGGGACGCGATGATCATACGCCGACATCTATGAGAAATAATGACCATGAGCCCGAGAGATAATTTATATTTTAGGGGGGGCCAAGTAGGCGAAGGGTCTTGTGACACCACTTTTTTCCCCCCTCATACTCCTCTGAAAGTAGTCACCAGGAAGTACCTGACAGGATTCAGGCAGTACGCCACGATGCCATACAGTTTCTCCAGACCAGTTTGTTGCGTGAACACCATGGTGCTCAGTTTGAACACGTCCATGAAGCGGTAGAACACGATGCAATCTGCTGGTTGGTTGTCACGGCCGGCCCTCCCACTCTCCTTTAAATACAATAAACAATAATTCTGAGTTACTTTACAGTTTACATTCATTACTGTTTCCAGCCTTTGGTCCAAGTCAGTTCTTTATCCAAGCCATATATTTTCAACTACCAGCTTGCTAGGCCTGTCATAGCTTCATATGCCTTATACTCTGACTTAAGACTAGGACAGGCACAACATCCAGTCCCCGGCCGTTAATTTATCAATGTGAAAGGGTAGACCCACATTTCACCAATGATAAATTTTTTGGCCATACCGGGAATCGAACCCAGGACCCTTAGCTCATTAGACAGACACGCTACCGACTGAGCTAAGGCACTAAATAATCCTGAGTTACCGAGATAAGATTATCTTATATTTATTTTTAGCAGAATGTCTCTCTATCTATTTGGGTTATATGCATATGTATGTACTAATTATGCTAATGTGCTAGGGTTCAGGAAGATTGAATTTAGAGGAAGTGTATTTGCATTTTCGTGGTGAGAGAGTAGGAAATCATTTTGAAAGATTCTAATCCTGATCTTTCTGTCATCAACAGTTAATTCTATTACAAGACTATTGGCCCATTTGACCACCGAAGAGGGAGACAAGTATAAAATCTAGTGATAAGTAAAAAAAAAACCATTATTCAATTCTTTAACAGCTGTACATGTGGATAGAGGTGTTGGTCTTGTCTTGCCTGGTAACAAGGAGATTTGGGTTTGAATTTCTGCGGAATGTACCTAAATGAGGTTTCTTCAACGATTTCCCAATTTGACCTTCACATAAATGCAGGTACATTTCTTCTA
Source organism: Timema poppense (assembly GCA_902141375.1). Taxonomy (NCBI): domain Eukaryota; kingdom Metazoa; phylum Arthropoda; class Insecta; order Phasmatodea; family Timematidae; genus Timema; species Timema poppense. The sequence goes on along the minus strand of CABFOV010000025.1, from coordinate 361,481 downwards.
GATTCTACTTTTTTGATCTCTACCCCATTAGTGTAAATATGTGGATAGTCCTGACTTAATAACTCATTGTAGAATAGTATTGTAATGATTATAAAACAATAATGGATAAAATTAGTTATCTGGAAGCATTCAATTTTAGTGCCTGGGCCTAACCTTTGATAAATACTTTGAGATTTATAGACCCAGCAATTTCGAGCTTATTTTATAAGGATGTTTCTTGGTCTCTAACTGTGTGTCCAGTGATGGAGGACTCATTGTTTACCTTTGTCTCTACTTGCTTGATATTGTTTATGAATTGTGCTGTTGGGTTGAAGAACCCAAAAAAAGAAGGTAGTGTTCGGACATCTGGGGCATTGTAATATCGTTAAGGTCAGCAAATGAACAAACTGGTTGTTGAATTAAATGGAGGTGTGAAACAGACATAAATAAAGAAGGTATATCTTTGTAGGACTGGTATAACACCAATGGCTTGGTACGAGACGGTGTCATGTACACTTTAAAAATACTACTTCAAGTTTCTTATCTGATAGTAGGAAGACAATTGTCTATATTTGGGAAAGTGTCAAAGTAACCACCGATTTAACAGCACCACTCAATATTAGAAAGGCGTTGAAGGGTTGTTTATTGTTAAAACTTCACACCCATCTACTTTTTGAGAGTTGAATGGCATGTGTAGCTAAAACAACATTTAAGGGAAGAGGAGGCTTGGAGATCACAGACCCCTAAAAGTTGGAGCCCTAAGTTATGTTTATATCCGTGTGCTTGGCGGAACTCACCTGGTAGAAGTTCTCCATGGATTTTGACAAGGAATGGTGAATGACAAACCTTACGTCCGGCTTGTCTATACCAAGACCAAAAGCGATCGTTGCTACAACTGCCTAGAAAACAAGACAGGGGAAAACACTCTTAATATAATCAACAATTCAAGATGGGATCATGGAAACTAAAAATATCTCAATTTCTAAAGGATATATTTTGATATTTGAAGATTGTTAAAAATAAAGAACTTGAGATAACCATAATATTTTACTAATATCAACCGTTTCCAGCCTGTGCCCAAGTCAGTTTAGTAAAATGGCTTCATCTTCCTCTTTCCTTTCACCATTCTTTTCCTCTCATTTGCACACTTTTTGTTATCTGCTCTTCCCCATCTCTTCCTTGCAGTCATTTACCCTCCCAACTTCAACACCGTCATTCTCCTTGGGATTATTTCATTTTCCATTCTCAGTGCGTGATTATGTCATAGTTTTTATTTTAATAAAAGGGAACACTTTTCTGTAGCCAAACAGTTTCAGGGGTCAAGACTCGAGTGTAAACATAGGTGGTATTTTTAACTGTTTGAGATAAGATAAAGAGGTAATTTACTTCAAATCACCCGCCTCGGTGGCGTAGTTGGCTAACGTGCTAGTCGTGTTGAGCTCGACTGCTGAGGACGGGTAGATTGAGGTTTGAATCTCAGTTGGGTGAACTGGGGGGGGGGG
>CABFOV010000025.1:315699-359953 GCA_902141375.1 Timema poppense | reverse complement strand
GAGGACGGGGAGATCGAGGTTCGAATCTCGGTCGGGTGAACTGGGGGTGGTTTTTCCTAAATGGTTTTCCAATCTCCCTCCACGCAAATGCGGGTTCACTTCCTCTAATTTAACCTTCCCAATTCCTAATCCATTAGCGTAATTAGTACTCAAAGCGTATAACCCCAACGGGTAGTAAGACGCTGTGCTAAATAATAAAAAATAATAAAATTACTTCAAATCAACCCTAAACCAGGCGACATTACTTGATGTGGACATAAAGTTATCAAGTGGGGATATTTCAAGATGTTCAGTCCATAAGAGGATGAGATGGTCCCACAGAGAAAGAAGTGGAGGATTCATTAAAGAGAACGAAACAAGGAAGAGTAGTGGATGAAATCACAGTGGAAATAATAAGAGAGAAACATGAATACACCAGTTATATAGGGTACTGAGAGTTATATGGAAGAAGAAGAGGGTACCATGAAGAAGGGAATTATAGTACTGAATTTTAATAAATGAGACAGGAAGAGATGTACAATTTATAAGGGGTTGATGTACCACTGTACGAAAGTCAGTGACCTGGTGGTCTAGGGGTAAGGTGTCAGACTTCTGTGCTGGGGGTCCGGGGTTCAATCCTCGGTCCCGGCACAGATTTATCTGATTACCAAACCCTTCCTTCACCTCTGACAAGACATCTTGTGAATGTGGGGAATGCCAGGCCTCCACCGTGGTTCGGATCCCACGTTAAACTGTAGGTCCTCCATTTCATCTCACAATCACCCTACCATTACACTTTAGCGTAAGTGCGTACAACCCAAACGGGTAATAATAAACACTGTATAGAAATATATGGGAAGATGATGGAAAAGAAAATAGGGAAAAATAAAAGGTGGAGAGAGGATCAGCACGGATTTAGGGAACAGGGGTCTACAATAGATTTGATCTTTGCTATACGGCCGCTGAAGGAAATAAGGTATGGATGTGAAAAAGATTTGGTAAAAGTGTTTATGAATGTGGAGACGTCATTTGATATTGTAAATATAAAGAAAGTCTGGAATGTTATGGAGGGGCTGGAGTGGTAAGAGGAGTTTTAATGAGGATAAAGAATATATGTGAGGATAATTTAAGTGGTACTATATCTCTATAATATATATGTGTTACTCTCTTCTGCTGAAGAAGGAGAGTCATATAGACTGAAAATTTATAATTATGTATTTTATAATTTTATTGTTTTAATTGTGAACTTTGAGGCCTACAATTTTCTGGTAAGTATGTAGGCCTCCTTTCAACGTTTAATTCTCTAACAACCTGATTCAGTGGCCACATGGTCTAATGCACTACTCTAGTGTTGGACTAGACCGCGGAGGATGGGTAGATTGGGGTTGGATCCCGGTCAAGTGCAATCAAGGTTTTTTTCTTAAATGATTTTCTACTTTCCCTTTATACAAATGTGGGTACATTACCTCTAAATAAAACCTTTATAATCCCTAGCCCATTAGTATAATTAGTACATAGGTGTATGACTCGAATAGGTAGTAAGACGTTGTGCTAAAAAAAAAATCTATTGTATATAAGTTGTGCTATGATGAAGAAAGGGTGGACAAAGTGGTTATAAATAATAAAAAAAAAGAGTCAAGCAGGGAAATGCCCTCTCACCACTGATATTTAAAAAGGTAATGGGAATGGTAATATATAAAGTGGCAAGGAAACGGACAGATGATACGATTAAAGCAATGATCTTTGTAGATGACTATTTATGGAGGGAAGAAGTACAGGAATGGAATGAGTATGTGAAAGAGTGTGGAATGGCGAAGAATGCAGCGTTGATAATAGCCAGGAAGAGGTCAAGACCCAAAAAAAGTTATAAGGCTGGAAGTCGAAACCTTGGGAATGAAGTTTTTGAGAAGCGTGTTAGCTGTCACGAGGAGAATCAAGATTAGGAATGAACTTTTCCGGGAAAGAGTGGGGGTACAGGGAGTACATGAGATAATAGAGGAAGTAGGTGTGATTAAGAGGAAGAAAAGGAAGGAGGAATAAAGAGGAGGGAAACCGGGAGAGAGAGAAAAATAGGAAAGGACAGCGTGTTGGTTGGTTTGTGTGTGTGTGTGTGTGTGTGCGCGCACTAATGTCTAACACAATTCGGTTGGAACCTACCTGATATTCCCCACTCATCCATTTGACATGCACTTTACTGCGTAGCGTGGCCTCCAGCTGGGCATGGTAGCACCCCACACGAAGGCCTCTGTTCCTTAGATCTTGCATCAGATCCTCACAGTCTTTGATTGACGTCGAGTATATTATACCTGATTTGCCCGCATACCTCACCTTCAAGAGATCCGCCAGCTCGTCAAGGCATTCTTTTTGGACTGAAGGTTTGGGACGAACCTGAATGATTTCATAGATCAATTTGGCATGAATAATGATAATTAATAATTAGGTCACTAAATATGTGTCCAAATAATGACTAGATTTTAAATATTATCAGACTTACAAGTATTTATGGTGTACTTTTAGATTCAAATGTTTGAATTTAACTCAATTAAACATGGGATTTATTCGGATTTGAAATTTTGAATCTGATGAAAAACTTCAAATAATAAGATTCAAAGGAAAAATGGTTATATTAAATTTAACATAAAAAAAAGAGGATGGAAGGGCAGGAAAATTGTAGGCCTCAAAGCTCACAATATTTTTTTATTTTATTTTTATTTAGCACAGCGTCTTACTACCCGTTCGGGTTATACGCTTTAAGTACTAATTACGCTAATGGATTAGGAACTGGGAATGTTGAATTAGAGGAAGTGAACCCGCATTTGCGTGGAGGTAGAGTGGAAAACCATTTAGGAAAAACCACCCCCAGTTCACCCGACCGAGATTCGAACCTCGATCTCCCCGTCCTCAGCAGTCGAGCTCAACACGACTAGCGCGTTAGCCAACTACGCCACCGAGGCGGGTCTCACAATAATTGGAACCACATGATACGTCCCAGCCAGTATGGGCAATAGTCTATCAAACTTACCTCATAGTAGAGGTTGGGTCTATTGAAGGTGGCCTTCAACACAAGGCACCCTTGTATGTTGAGCATCTTTTGCGTGTCGACAATAACCTGAGTGGTAGCGGTTGCTGTGAGGCCTAAGATGGGCACCTCGGGGAACATTGACTTCAACACCCCTAGAAACTTGTAGTCTGCAAGGGTAGGCGTTCCAAGGGGTTGAGGAAACAAGGAAGTTGATTACTGGCTATTNAGATTTGAAAGTAATCATCATCAACTGTTTCAAGCCCGTGGCCGGGTCAGTTGAGTAAAATGCCTCCAACTTCCTCTATCCTTCCACCATTCTTCCTCCTTTAATTGCTTCCATTATTTTACTCTCACTTGCACACTTTATGTTGTCTTCTTCTTGGCTTCACTTGCGGTCTTTTTTCTACATAATTTATCTCCAACTTATTCTTTTGTGTTATCCTATAACTTCAGTGGTGACCTGGCGGTCTAGGGGTAAGGTGTCAGACTTCTATGCTGGCGGCCGGGGTTCAATCCTCGGTCCCGACACAGATTTTAATCACCCTACCATTACACATTAGTGTAAGTGCGTACAACCCGAACGGGTAGTAAGACGCGGTGCTAATAATAATAATATAACTTCAGTCCTCATCGTGTTTCTCCTCATGCCAGCTATAATGCTCCTCACAAACTTCACTACCATACCTCCACTTTCATAGTAGGTGGTAAAGAGAGTAACATATCTTGGAAGAGTAATTTAGGTGAGTGTGGAGAAGACAAGTACCCCCTTAAGTTTTAAGTATGTTCTGGATAGAGCATATTTTACACCCATTGTCACATATGCAACAGAAACCTGAAAATTGGATGTAAGAGAGAGAAGAAAAGTGGAGGTTAGGGAATTAATTTTTGGGGAGCATGTTAGCTGTCACGAGAAGAAACAATATTAGGATTGAAGTTGACCGGGCGAGAGTTTTGGTGCAGGGATTACATGACCAAACTAGTTTCTAACAGTTATCTTTATGGACATGTAAATAGGAAGGAAAGTGGGGAAACAATTCAAACAAAACTTTCCCAGTAAATATATATGAATATATATTTAGCAACAGGTCTTACTACCTGTTCAGGTTATACGCAACTAGCAAGCTAAAGATGAGGAAGGTTGATTTTAGAGGAAGTGTACTCACATTTGGGTGGAGGTAAAGCGGAAAACTACCCTCAGTACACCCAACCTGGATTCTAACCCCGATCTCCCTGTCAATGGTGGCTTATACACACATGTACTAATTACACTAATGTGTAAGGGATTAAAAAGGTTGAATTTTAAAGAAAGAGTTTCCACATTTGCATGCAGGGAGAGTGGAGGACAATTTAGGAAAAACCAGCCTCACTACACCCAACCTAGATATGAACCCGTATCTCTCTGTCATCGGCAGTGTAATCTAGTTTGGGAGTGACGACTTAGAACATGTGGCCACCGAAATGGGTCACCTCAGTATAAATGCTCCCTATTCAAACCAGACAAGACAATCAAAGACATATACTCTGACAAGTGTGTCTGCCACTCGCCTGGTCGGAAGTCGTGGCCCCACTGGGAGCAACAATGCACCTCGTCTATGGCGAGCATGCTGAGCCGCCCCATTTGGTGCATCTTCTGCAACTTGGCCATGAAGCGCTTGCTCTTGGCCAGTTTCTCAGGAGTCACGTACAGCAGCCGTAGGAGCGACTTGTTGTCCAACATGGCCTGGGGAGGGAGAAAGACAAATACACTGTTGATATATACCCACTTCATTCGGTGGCCGCATGGTCTAGGGCGTCACTCTCACAATAGGCTGGACTGCCAATGATACCCGTCAGATGTATCGAGGGTGGTTTTCCTAAATGGTTTTCCACTCTCCCTGCACATAAAAGTGGGAACATTTTCTCTTAATTCAACCTTCCTCATCCCTAAAAGATTAGCGTTTTGTACATATGTGTGTAAGCTGAATGGGCAGTAAGACCTGGTGCAAAAGGTGTATAAGAATTATTGATACACATTTTGTTAAAATTAAATACAGAGACTTTTGAGAATATTGGAAGAGACTAAGTCAGAAACCAAATAATTAATAAGCTTTGTCATTACATTACAAGTAGTAAGAGATCAATTGTTTTTTATGTTTGTGCTTTTGTGTTTAACAAAAAAGCATAACAAAAATATAACAAAATACCTTAAAAAGTTAATGAGATTTTCCTCAAAGAAATATTTTATTTTAAATATATGAGAACAAGGCCATGAGAGGTGATAGAACTGGATGGAGTAGATTTGAAAGAAGCAAAGAGTGTGAAGTATCTTGGTAGTGTGATTGAGGCAAAAGGGGGCAGCAGAGAAGATATAGTGAGCCGAGGGCAGCAGGTAGAGGTTTTCTACAGGTGTTTAAGAGACCTACTATGGAAAAGAGAAGTGCCCCTAAAGTGTAAGAAGGTGCTTTATAGAGCATACTTCATACCCATTATAACGTATGCAGCAGAATCTTGGACTTTTAATAAAAGAGAAACTCCTAAAGTGGAGGCCATGGGAATGATGTTTCTGGGGAGTATGCTAGCTGTCATCAGAAAGATAGGATTAGGAAAGAAGATGTAAGGTCTAGAGTTGGGGTTCAAGGGGTACATGAGATAGTAGATGAATTTAGGATGAGATGGTAGGACATGTAATGAGGATGGAGGGGGAGAGGATTCCAAGAAGATGGATATGAAGTATGTAGGGAAGAGATTGTAAGGGAAACCAAGGAAGAGATGGGAGGAACAGATAGCAGCAAGTGTGCAAGTGAGAGGGAGATGGAGGTATTTTATTAGACGAAGCTGGCTACAGGCTGGAAGCAGTTCATGATAATTATGAAACGTATGGGAAGGTAAACTGAGGGTGATTTTTCCGAAAATTGTTTTCAACGGGTAGTAAAATCCTGTGTTAAAAAAATTTCTATTTTATTTTATTTGAGTCTTGTTTTTATTTTTAAACAATGTTTTTTAAAAGTTTTATATCTAATTTAAAAATCAGAATCTTCATTTTTTAGACTTTTTTTTTTCAAAAGTATTTACTATTTATAAAAATGAGTGTCATTCTTATTTTAAGAACATGTGTTGTTATCATATTATATTTTTTAAATCTCATATTTTAAATATGTATTTACATTTTATGTTTGTTTTGACTAGACCTTTTGAATATACTATTTTACTTTTAAAATAAACATTTATGATGTTAACATTTTAAAACTATAGAATCACTCGAACCCAGAAGCTTTTTGAAACATTGGACTCGAGTTCAGCGTCAATGAAAAAACTCAAGATCGCCGACCCTTCGTTCTGATTATTGTTGCCTCTGATATTTTGATCATTAAAGATTTAATACCCTATTTGTCTACCACGTATGCAGACTTTTAGCCACTCGGTTGAAACAGTCCGTTGCCCGGGGTATACCATCTTGGAAGTTGTCTACACATCATACCCAAACTAATAAGTGAAAATTGGGTGACGAAAACCCACATAGGGGATAAAAAGAAAAATTGTAGAAAGAATCCAATGTACAAAGGTGACATCTTCTTTCTTTCTTCCTTCTTCTATCGTAGAAAAAAATCACACACACAAGTTTTTATATTTCTGCATTATTAATTTTATCAAAAGAAGATGAAAAAAGAGTGTTTTATTCCCTTTTGCCGTTTTTTTTCATAAAGGCACTAATACCATCATCATCATCATCTCTTCTCTCTCGCACTAACGCCCTTTTGAACCAGGTTAATGTTTTTTAGACTAATGTCATTTTAATTTCAGTCTGTTTTTTTTCATTGAAAATTTTAATACTTTGCGGTGCAAATTTTGTTGTTGTTTGTTTTAGTCCTTTTTGCACAACAATGGCATACTACCGTGGATTGTTGGCACAAATATATGATATTAGTGCAATGTTGTTATTGTCTGTGGGAATTTTAATGGTTATTTTCATCATTTTTTTTTCTTTCTAAAACATGGTGTCTACTTAACTTGACCAATGAAATCCCTGACCTATTCCTTTATTTTGCCTGATCATTTCCTAAAATTCTCGACTAAAAAAGTATGTCACATCCTTCTAACTCGCACCCCCTCCCCTCTGCACCCTCATTTTCTATAAACCTTTTTTTATGAATAATAATAAATTTTAAAATTTGAATATTTTTTTAATTCGTATTAAAATTGTTTACTATTAATTAAAAATATATTACGCAGCTACAAACAAAAAAATGACATTATAATTTACTGATTTAATGATTATCGTATTTCATATTTCGAGTAAAATATCATTTTCCCTGATTTTTATTGTGATTTACCAAATTCCCGTTTTTTCCCGATCACTTCAAATTCCCGGCTAATTCCCGTTTTCCCTGATTTTCCCGGATGGTAGACACCCTGTAAAATCATATACATGTATATGTATGAGAGAGAAAGAGAGGTAGACATACTAAGCCAAAGGTCCCGGGTAGAGGTGTTATTCTTAAATTTAAATAATATGATTTATCTTTCTTTATTTTTATCAATTTGATATTAATTTCTTTATTTCATAATAAATCATCTGTAATAAAGTAGGTAGTTACCTTTTGAATGGAATCCACCTCCTGCTTTGTAGACTGAGAATTAAGAATAGCAGCGTTAACATTCAACGCTTTCAGCGCCATCAACTGATCTTCCATGAGAGACACAAGTGGACAAATCACAAGTGTTATACCTGTTGTAAACAAGCAGACAACTCACAAGTGTTATACCTGTTGTAAACAAGCAGACAGAATATACCGTTAATATTCTCTGTGCGCCTCCTCAAGGGTGATATAGTGCAACCCTTATTTCCAGACATTGAATATTTAGGTTAGGTTAGGTTCGCTTGATCTTTTAAGGGCCATAGAGGCCGTCCTTAAATTATGCAAGGCTTTGTTTCCATGAATTTCCCCCTGAGAAACAAAAAAATTGTAATCTAGATTTTTGTCTCTCAATAAATCTTGATAAAGTTTGTTTTATGTAAAATGGATGCTGACGCATTTGTAAGATTCATGAGAAAACGTTAGAAAATATTGAACCCTTCCCTCCCCCAAAAACCCTAAGGTAATTTAAGGACAACCCCATATTGAACAATTAAAACACTGAGAGAGTCACATAAAAAAATATTTCAACATTTTAAGTAAAAATAACTTTGACTAAGTAGGTACCTTTTTATTACAAAACGAAATTTAATATATAAAACAATGTGTTAGTTTCATTTCTCTCAGAAGTTGTTTAGATTGGTATCAGTATTATTTAAGAAAAATAAAAAGCCTTTGTGAAAGATTTTGAAATTGGTGCAATTTTTTGTTTCGTTTGGGTTTTATGCTTATGTACTAATTACGCTAATGGTTTTAGGAATGAGAACAATTATATTTGTAGGAAGTGTACCCAAATTTGTATAGAGGGAGATTGGAAAAACCTTTTGGAAAAACCACCCTCAGTTCACCTGACTGAGATTTTAACCCTAAATTCCCAGTCATCGGCAGTCTAGTCTAATGCGAGAGTAGCATCTTAAACAATGTGTTCACTGAAGTGGGTCTTTATGCAATTAAATGTGACAAAATATAGCATTAAAAAAATTGTGTATTTCTACATTTTTGCTAAAAATGTAGAATGAAGTTGATTTGAACGTTGATTCACCATAGGCCACGAGCTGCACATTGGTTTGGATAAGGCCACATGTGACTCTCAAGTTTTACATGCCTGATTTAGGTAATAGGACAGCCCTAATGAAGTGACAGCTCATTTAGACCCAAGGTATCATACAAACAACACCTCCAAAGGCTGTGGTTCAACCAAAAGTTACACTAGATTGAAAATATAAGCCAAGGCAATAGGTCTACCTAGGTCGGATTTATGTGTGTGAGGGGCCCCCATAAACTCATGTAAATTACATCAAAGTGTGTCTGAGGAAAGATAAAAATTAACCACCTATTTAACTCTATACAAATGTATTAGCAACTAAGCAAAATAAAGTAGTATATATGCTCAAGAGTTAGCGCAAGACCTTGTGAATAATCATCGAGGACTTTCCTGGCAAATATTTCAAGTGTCGATAAGATTTTTAATTTAAATTGCACACCCAACAATTTGTTTTTACCTAATTATTTCGTGCAGGAAGAACGATAGTGTAGGCACAAGACAAGAAGGTGTCTATAATATAAAATTATAGTTAATGTTGTCTTTCTTGTGGTTGTTTGTGAGGGCCCCGGGGCAATTGCCATGCAAAAGGTGAGGTTATTTTTAGGGGAAGGTGGTGTTATTTTTCTCAAAAATCTATGATATTATAAGCTGAAAGTGATATTATTTATGTAAATGAGTCGAAATGGTATTAATTTAGAAAAAACTAGGATAAAACTGTCTACATTTTACGTTCATATTGTGTATTTAACTATTTATTAACATATATTCAGAAAAAAATCAAATATAAATATACACAAAACATTTCACACTTAGTAATATTAAACTCAATATCTCAATATCATTAGCTTCGAGTCTTACAAATAGCAATATTGAAATAATCGACTATCAACTTAGGAGAAGGAAATAAAAATTAAGATGATATAATTTTAACAAATATGACCGCTTGTAGCAAGGTCCATATTTATTAATGCCCTTGCTTGGACCTAGCGTGAAATCTTTTAAAGGCTGTAAACAAAGAATTGATTTATCGAAATTTAGGTATCGTAATGTGTAAAAGTGGAAATCGATTTTTAATGCTAACCTCAGATAAAAAAAAAGCTTAAATATCCTGAAAACACTTATATTTCCTGTGATCCATTTTATACCCCTAACATAAGTAAAAACTGATACTATTCGTATAAACAGCAGCCTTGGTATAGTGATATCACCAGTGTTACTGCTTCGTATTATTTGCGTGAAAAAAGTAGAATTCGTTTAAAAATTTGTTTTATCGCAAATGTGAATTTTGCATTGTCCCTACCAATAAGTTGTAGTTCTAAGCATCGAGAAGGAGTACAAAAATACATTATTAATAATACTTTTACCCAGGTCAGTGGCAGAATAGTATAAGGCGTCACTCCCGTCTTAAGACTAGCCTGCTGACGATGGGGATATCAGGGTTTGTAACTTGGTTGGGTCAAATGAGGCTGGTTTCCCACTCTTCTTTCATGCTAATAGGAGTACACTTCCTTTAAAATTCCTCCTTCCTCATTCCCACACCATTAGAGTTATTAACCTGCGTACAACCTGAAGAGGTACTGGTAGTAAAAGGTGGTGACCAAGAAAAACTTTTGAGAGGTAGGGAGGCAAGGGGAATGAGGTTGAACTACTGAATCCAATTTACACATCCTTGGCTGCTGAAAATATTCATTCTAATTTCAATCAAGATGATTTGGTTGATGATCGATTGTGTTGGTAATAAAATGTATTAATAAACATATAAAAAGTATTACTAGGTACCGCCCAAATGTACCAGATTTGACGAGCGCCGGCAACTGGTAGCACAAGCTCTTGCCACCTCCTGTCGGCATGATGAGGATCACATCCTGGCCAGAGAGGACGGCGTTCATTGAAGGGAGTTGATACGGCCGGAAACCATCAAGTTTAAAGACAGTTTTCAAAATGTTGTCTACTTTGTTGGACCATTCAAAGTCTGGAAATTAAATTCAATAGGTGTACAAATTTGTAAATAATTAATCTACTCAATTATAAAGGCATCAAACTCAGATCTTTTGAGATTTGTAGTAAGGCTTCTCGCCAAGTTTGTAATCGAGATTTTATGTTTTCTATTTGAATGTTCAACACCATGATTATTAATTAGGCCTATCTACTATAGGAGGAACTGGTTAAGAACTTAAAGGAAATGCACTCGCATTAGCATGGAGAAGGCATGGGTAAAACCACAAATGAAAAGCCAACTTGAGTGCAGCTATGGGAGAATCAAAATTGTACCTCCTCGTCTCTGGCAAGCCATCCTAGTGCGAGCTTAACACTTTAAACTGTGAAATTGCCAATGTAGATGAAAAGGGTATAATTTATTATTAAATACTGTATTCGACCTAATAGTAGCCGAGGACAGGATAGCAGCCGGGGACTCTTAACTGTAGGCTAGCTGGGGTAAAAAATTAAGATGTTAATAGTGGCCGGAGTCCTAGTAACGGCTGGACTGACTTAATCAGGGTTGCCACTATTTTCTCAATACCAAAGTGCCAGTGTTTTCCAGAAGTAGTTCTCATTTTTCCAGGCCGCTTAGATCAAAGAAAAGAATAATACAATCTCATTTTTTATAAAAGTGATTAAGTGTGAAGTCATGTAACTTCTGTTTGAAACAAGATGATTTTAGATTGATGGGAAAATACATCTTTTGTTGCTTCACAGCCCTTGTTTAAGGGGTAATAAGTAAGATATACTTGAATCAATGTGCTTCATTATTCAGGTCACTTTTTTGTCCATCCAAATACCTTCTATTTTAAGATTTCAGTTTATTGTATTTTTACTAGATTTTGCAAAATTCCCTGTATTTTTCCCAGCTCGGTTTTTCAAGTGTGTGGCAGCCCTGTTAATTGTAGCCAGGACATAGGTGGTCCGAGAATTGTTATGAGCCTCACCCTTCACCATTTTCCTACTATATTTATATTTAGCACCGCGTCTTAGTACCCATTCGGGTTATACGCTTTTAAGTACTAATTACGCTAATGGATTAGGAATTGGGAAGGTTGAATTAGAGGAAGTGAACCCGCATTTGCGTGGAGGGAGAATGGAAAACCATTTAGGAAAAACCAACCCCAGTTCACCCGACCGAGATTAATTTTCCTAGTACCCTCCTTTCTGTTATTCAACTCCGACTTCAACTCCGGGCTGAGCTTTCTTGATAATTCCTGCACTTTACTTTGTGGAAGGGCCCTGTCACTCGACTAAAAGCGTGATCCCTACTCTTCAGTCATCAGCTAGTTTTTATACCGTGAACATCGTGATATCCGAGGGGGTTTTTCCCGGCCAGAGCTCCAAAAGTAACCAGGGTCATTAATTATAGCTGGGATTAAAAGTAAAGTTGTTAATAGTAGCCGAGGCTGCTATTAGGTCAGATATGGTTCAGCATACTATTTTTTTAACCAATAGTAGACCTAATATTCTAAATGCATTTTATATTAAAAAGTCAATAACGTGATAGGAAAAGTACAAATGGGATCATTGGCAGAGTTCAGTTAATACCTTTTTACATTATGTATTTTGAAATAGTTTAAATTAACAACAAAATTTCAAACTTATGGTAAGATTTTGTATTTATTATGAAACACTGATAAACATGAATTAATTAAAAACAATTACCATAGTCTAAACTTGATATGAAAAAAAGTGTGATTTAATTAAACCACAAATTAAAAAACAACAACTCTACAGCGTCAGCCCGCAAGCGAACTATACCGACCGAGTTGCCACCGCATGTTGGAGAAAATAGTTCCAACATTTGCGGATAGAAGGTGTCATGTGATGCGCACAATTAACCCTTTGGCCACTAATCTCAGTTTTCTAGACCAAAGCTGCTACTTCTTTATTCAAGCAATATATAAATAAGCCTAAGAATAATTGTTATCAACCTGTTGTGTATATTTAATAAAAATAAACTATAATTAAAATAATTATATGTGCCAATATCAAAAGCTGAATTAAAAATTTTCTGTACAAAAATAATATCTTACTTTTTTCAGACCAGTTGTGATTCGCTAGATCGTTACTTTTCTTCAAGAGTATTGAATCTTTCAGCCTATCCCTTCTTTGTTGAAGAAACTGTTTCCGATCCGATAAACTCTGAAGTTTTGCTTCAACTTCTTGCAGCTCATATTCAATGCTTGCAAGTTCATCTTCTGGCGGTGCTACAGTGAAAAATAATGTTAAAAAAATAGTTACATTAAATTTTTTATTCGGTTTTTTACATTATTATTATTATTATTATTATTTTTATTTTTATTATTATTATTATTATTATTATTATATGGTTTTACATGCATTTCAGCTTAGGGCCTTCCATGCATGCGGTGCTTAAGGATCTTGAGTAACGTTTATAGATTCTGATGGAGAAATGTTCCCACACAACAACGAGAGGCTTCCAGTGCCCTCCATCTAAAGTGTCTCAATCTAGCACAGACACACCACCCGGCCCCTGCCCGTTAATTTATTAACTGAGAAAGAATAAACGCCAAACAATGATACAGTTTTTGGTTGTGTCGTTAATCAAACCTGAGACTCAAAGAGAGACGTGCTACCGAATGAGTTAAAGTACGGGACTTTTTTACCTGTATATTAAACAATTAAGTGAGTTTATCTGTGATTGGACGTGTGTTACCTATGTTGTATATTGAATCACTCGCTGGTAGTTGGGGTAGTCCCTTATCATGTTGGCATATTTTAATTTTTGTTACATATAATTTAGCTCTAATTTATGTACCGTATGCTATTAGTGTATTTTAAGACATCACCAGATATCGAGTTAACATATATTATGTGCAATGGGGTCAAGAACTTTGGTGGTCACTTTTACTACTAAACTGACTGTCTTTGTCATGCATCCATATTTTTGGCGAATAATAGTAACCAAGAAGTTGTGAATATGATAAGAACAATATTTTAATGAAAATAAAACTTTTATGTGTTTATAATTTAAATAATTAGTCAATCAAGCTTAATCTAAACTTTAAAGTCTTTGAAAATTAAATTACAATACAATTTTGGATGGATTAATAAATTTTTCAACTAAGTTAGTGTGTGATACGAGAGTGGGATTATTACAATTTTTTTTCCTTTGTCAAATTATGAGAAATTAAATTTTGTCTACCACCTATACACACGAGATTCTGAATTTTCTGATCATAACAAAACAAATGTGATGAAAAAACTCTAAATTATTAAAAAAATTATTGGAAAACTCACCTAATTAGTATTTTTAAGCAAGGCTCCTACAGGTAATTTATCAAAATTTTTATTTATTCACACATAAAAGGTTAGGCAGAGCTCTGTAATTTTTATTTATTCGCACATGGAAGGTTAGGTTGGCTCGATTGAGTTTTTTTAGAGAACACATTATTAATATTTTACATCAATAAATATTATCGAGTAACAAAAGATTTTCTATGTAGTTGAGATCTTTGGCAATCTGATCATGCACAACACAGTTGAGATGTTTGGTGATCTACTTCAGGTTGTTTCATTGAAGGAGTTTCAGAGTTTTTTAATAAAGATAATAAAACAATCTAATTAATTATTTACAAAATTGGAGTCTATTAATTAAAAAAATAAAAGTGTAGTGTATGTAGACGCTTAATGTGTATTAATTGGGTCTAAAGATGTGAAATCACCAATGAACAATAATCTAACAAGGTGTCTCGTTTTAACACAAGGAACGTTTTTATTTCACACAATGCTATGGCATAACATGTCAGAATGCTACCCTGTCAATTGTGTGAGTTTTAGAATTTTTGACAAGGTTTGTTTTGTTATAGTCGGAAACTTCAGAATCTGTGTATATATGTGCTAGAAAACATTACATTTTTGATAGTTTGACCCTGAAGAACAATCAAGAATCCCACTCTCGTTTCATACTATCCCCCATTTTCCCACGCAAAGTTCTTGTGTGTGTATTCTGATGACATTTTTACTAACTACTAGCAAGCCCATACGGCATTGCCCATGACCCACTGTGGTATAAGAATTATATAAGCCCCTCTCCCTAAGGCGCTCGATTTGCCATGAGAATTTAATTATCAAATTAACAATATTTTCTTCAAAAATTTGTTGAAAACAGCATAATTAAAAAGCTAATTAAAAATTTAAAAATAAGGCTTCAAAGTGCACTAGGACCCCCTTCAGTCCACTTATGTTATAAATTTCAGATATATGCGTGCCGTAGATTTGGCTGAGCATCCGCACACAAATACACACACAGGGTCAGTTCATGTCAAATTAACCAATCACTCAACCTGACCATTTTGTATTTAAATGAAATTTTTACCAATTATTCTTCCCTTAAAATTAACCACAAATATATTTTTTAAAGATTTTTTGATGGCCACGTTTTTGAGAAATCGATTTTTGAAATTTCAATTAAAGTAGATTTTTTCTCCCGCACCACATTTTTCAATTCTTTATGATTGGGCCAAAGATAATATACCAAAAATTATTTTTTTGTATTCAACCAAAGAAGATTATGAAACAGAAAACACATTCTTATAACCAAGATTAAAGAATGCAAAAACAGTCAAAGGGACCCAACAGTTGCACAACTACATTCCAATTGATAGTAAAACTAGGCTGAAAGTTAAGTATTACAGTCTGTCAACTGAATCAAGAGAAGAAATACTATCTGTTGAAGAGGAAGACAACCTATTGGAGATAAGTGACATTGTTGGATTTCTAACTTGCCAGTATTCAAACCATTGGTGGTTGGGGTGTGTTCTTGGTGTTGAAGAGGAATACATCAAGTTAAGTTTTTGGAGCCATATGGACCCAGTCCATCTTTTAAATACCCTCAATTCCCAGACATAATGAGTGTTAATATATTTGACATTATAACTAAAGTTGATCCAACGACACCAACAGGAAGAGTGTATCGACTGACAGCAGAAGAAATGAACAAAGCANCAGCAACAGAAATGAACAAAGCAAACAATATTTTACTAAAAAAGTGTACAAAGAACTAATTTTTCAAAATTAGCAATTGACTAGATTCATTTTTCTGAAAACATTTATGTGTACATATACATGTAAGTTCTATCTTATGAGTTTTCATACCATTCTTTACAGAGTTTTAATATGGCTAAGTCTAATCTCTTAAGTTGTTAAGAATTAAAAAGGCTTCCATAATTTAGATATTATGTATTAGATCACCTTACATACCAGAAGTTTAATATAATAATAATACCACCACCAACACCAGATCACGGGACTGAAAATCTTGTTACTTGCACTACAATTTTCATCAAAACTCATGATCCCATAGGAATCCCATTTTGAAATTTTCAGTTTATATAGATAATTAATATTTAAGTAGAATATATTTTTTTCAAAATTTTCAAAAAACACTTACAATTATTTTTCCAATTTTTTTTTGTTGAAAGAGTGAGAAATTTTTTGTTGTTAAAAGTGTGCCAATGTGTATATCAAATTAAAGCCCATTTCAAATTGAAAAAAATGAACCAAACATCATAATTCTAGCAGCAATAAAACAAAAATTAATAAGAATTGAAAAATGTGGTGGGGGAGAAAAAAATCTACTTTGATTTAAATTTCAAAAATTAATTTCTCAAAAACTGACAATTAAAAAAATCTAAAAAATCTATGTTTATGATTGGATTCAAGGGAAGAATAATTGGTAAAAATGTCATTTAAATACAAAATGGTCAGGTTGAGTTTTTTTGTTGTTCTTGTTGATTTGACCTGAAATGACCCCCTTTGCAGTGCACTTTACTAAAGGACAGATACAATGGACCCCTTATTGCACACTTATAGGTAAACAAGCGTTTTATATTGAATAAATATACATAAACTTGTAACCCAAATGGATTTCTTTTTAACCTGCCATTGATCACATGTTATCTGAGAAATTAATGTCTTAGCGACGTAGTTGCCCACCATTTAGGTTGCCAGGGGTGGGGTACAGTCCATCTATTAGTATCTTCTTGACTCCCTTTCACAGGAAAGTCGAGTCAGAGCCGTGATACAGTGAATACCAAGGTCATAACAGCAGTAATAATCTTTTGGATGACTTGCACCCAATCGTGTGTCTATTGATCGTCATCTCGTGTATGAGTCGTACCTAAACATGTATATAAGCTCTAAATGCATCATTCATTATATTCTTTTAGTACCTAGCAATATTCTTATATATATCTGTAATGTGGCAAAATATCTGTGCTGGTATGTCCATTTCCAATTTTTCCCTGGTGTGGACTCGTCTATAATAGAATGACCTCTATTCAGTCCCAGGAAATCCTTTAGTTTAACATTGCTCAGTTTCCACAGAGCAATGTTCGCAGACACCAGAACGTCACACAAATATTTATAAAATGTTGAGAAATTTTCTTGATCCGTGAATTAATTTTGTGCAAGTAATAATTGAGAGGTTTTCTTTTTATTGATAGTCTGGATATCACGGACATGTTTGTTGCGACTGATATACTGTTAAATGGTTAAATCTTTTATCTGATGCCAGACATTTTCACTTTGCATATTTTGCAGAAAAGTATTTCACTTTCTCTAGAAACAATATCCCCTTTCAATTCAATAATAATTTGCCTCAAATGACTTGCTTTAGATGGTTTGGTTTAAACCATTCTAAATACACATAAAATGATTGCAAACAAATAAATATAATGTGGACTTTATAAATGAAAACTATTCATTTAAAATCTTGTGACGGCTAAAATAATGTGTTCTACTTAACATTAGAATAAAAATACCTGCTTTAAAAGTGATAGCTCCCCATCCCCCGCAGCCCTTTCCAACTTAGGTGTAGTGAAGATCTCACCAGGAATGTGGATCTTATAAGCACGCAGGTAAAGGGGCACAAAGTTAATTTGGACTCATACATTATCTTCTTCAGTCAACAAGTGTGTGGTAAAATATCTGATGTTTGAACATTCACATTTTATCAAGGACCGATAATTCATATAGGCCCATATAACCTTTTTAAAGTCATTTTCAAACCATTTTAAATTTTCTTTAAAAAAAAATGCCTACAAATTATTTAATAAACAAAAAAAAAAGCAAGAAAAATGACCTAAAATTATAGAATGGCAAAAAATGACATATAAAATATACATTTCTACAACCAGGGGATGAACAGAACAATAAATGAACAGAGTTTATTTACAGCTGAGCATTGTCTCTGATGGACCAAAAAAAAGATGACATATCAAAATCCGGACCCTGGTAATAACAAATTTACTACATTAAAATGCTACAATACAGGTGATGTCATGGTAAACCTCTTAGGCATTGTAAATGTATATTTAAATAAATTTGTCAATTCAAATAACAGATATGATACCTAAAGAATAAAAAAAAAATGTGTAAAATTAAAACAAAATATTTACCATATATTGTTATATAACTTAGTATTAATAAGTTTTTATCTTGAAGCATCTGACACCTTAGCTCAGTCTGCCTACTGAGCTAAGGGTCTTGGGTTCGATTCCCAGCATTGCCGAAAATTTATCATTAATGAAAATATGGGTTTAGCCTTCCACATTGATAAATTAACAGTCAAGGACTGGATGCTGTATCTTTCCTAGTCTCAAGAAAGATTATAAGGCATTTGAAGCCACAACAACCCTAGCCAACCGGTAGTAGAAAATATATGACTAATAAAAAACCGACTCGGGCCATATGCTGGAAACAATAATGGATGTAAAGTAAAACGTTTTTGTCTTGAGGCCTTAGTCAGAGTTGGTACATTATCGACTCCATCCAAAATCGCTCCCAACTCCACAGCCCTGCATTTAAGTTGTTTTTTTTCTAATAAAATATTCCTATTTTATAATACATTTTATTTTAGTCGACCTTCAGGTTTTGGTATAAAGTGCTTGCCTCAAGACCCGATGTTTGTGGGTTCAAACCCAGCCAATGTTGACAAATTTTTCTTGAGCGATAAAAATTGATAGCACAACTTCCTTCTTGTCAATTGTGGCATGTTAAGAAAACCTGGAAGATATGTGAAAATACCTTTCCTGGCAAAATTGGTTGACCCTTTCGCTCTCACTTATAGAAATTCTTGTGTGATAATACAGGATGTCTTCCATCCAGGAAAACTGGAATTAGCTGGGAATTCAAAGTGGTCAGGGAAAAAACTGGAAAAAGTAGGGAATTTGGTAAATTACAAAACAAAATCTGGCAAAATATTGTTTTACTAAACATATGAAATATATTAATCACTAAATCAGTAAATTACAATGTGATTCAAACTGTTTCTTTTGGATTGTAGCTTTGTAATATATTTCATAATTTCTTTAATTCCTATTAGGCTATGTTAATACAAATAAAATAACATGTTTATATAAATTTTAAAATTTATCAATATTTAAAATAATATATTAGTTAAAAAAACAAGGCGGGATAAGCTTGCAACATAATTTTGGGTCTGAAATTTTAGGAAATGATCAGGGTAAAAGTCGAGAATTTCATTGGTCAAGTTGATTACCATGTAATATCAGTCGGTTTAAAAAAGTGCACGTTATATACCTCGCAAACATATGGCACACCTCAATTTATATTTCTTATTGTTTTATCTTATTATAAGTTATTCACCAAATCATATAATCAACAAGACCACAATATGTCGAGTTGTTGCTTTTGGCAGTCAAAACTTTACAATAAACTAAATTACTTTGTTTTTGATATTGATTTTTTATACATTATTAAAACACAAACTAATGAAAATTACTATGTGGATGTTTCTCATTGTGGAAGCATAGTCTTTGGCTCACTTAAAGATGCTTTACAAATGAAAGCTTCTAAAATGTATTTTCTTATTAAATTAAGATGGCAAACCAGACAAAAGAAGGGTGGTTGATGATGACATTCAAACCATAATTTGTTGTGTTTGTGTGCTCTTTACAGAATATAAATGTTTTATTTTGAAAATATCTTATGGATTTTTCTCTAAGTTAAGGTATAAAAAAATATTAATTTTTGTGGCCAGTTATAACGAGATAAAAGTGTGAATAAAATATGTTTTAATTCATTATTTCATCTACTTTAACTTATGGGTCATTCTCAAATTGAGGGACAATTTATGTCTCCTGTCTATATAAATATTTTATTATTTTTAAAACAAGCAACTAAATTTTTTTTATATATATAAAAAAAACCACAGTAAAATACTCCCGTAATACTGTTATTTTCATTTGAAGAATCCATTTTAATAAACTCTTTATGAATTTTGACATTTTAATCAATGTTTGTTTGTCCCCAAGTAACACACTGGACAAACACGATATTTTGAATTTGGCGCTAAAACCTTCCAGAATGCTCTGATTTTCCCCATTAGCAGTAGTGTGTTGTTGTCCTGTACTTACTATTTCTTGTTTTTTCATTAGTTAAAGAGTTTATCTGGTATTATTTGGTCAACGTATGAAAATTTAGGTAAATAGTATAAAGTATATTAATTGCAAATCATTTCGCTAACGTTAATATCATTTGGAGTTTTTGAAATAACTAAACCAAATGCTGATACTAGTTCAATTGAATATAAATGGAGGCTGAAACTAACCACAATATTTGTTTGCCGCTTTATACTTATATTATGGTTATGAAGCTCAAAGCCTGCCAAAAACATAACATTGCTTGGTAACAAAAATGGTATGCACACTTCACTAACATTGCTTGGTAACAAAAATGGTATTATCACTTCGCTAATGTTGCTTAGTGACGAAAACGGTATCACCTCGCTAACGTAAGTTAGGGGACGAAACTAATGATAGTCACATAGTTCACATAAAGTGAAATTTTCAATGTAAATGTCTTTTTCCTAAACATCATTTTGCTAACGCACACGTCACTTCACTAATGACAATAAAATAACTTTTTCTCACTAACAGTATTATTAAAAACAAATAAAAAATGAGAAACTTAAAACTTAATTTTCTTTAGATTTAGGAAAATTTAGCATCACTAACACATGAATTTTGTATGATTATTCACTTACAAAATCCTAATTTAATTCCAAAAATTAAGAAAATTTATATATCTTTTATATTCTTGCTAAAAAATATGGTAGTAAAAATACATATTTTATTTGGATTTTAAAGATTATAACTTATTTTTGCGCATCTGAAACAGTGTTAGAGAAGGAATGGATTATGGGTATCAACTTTGTTGAAACTAAAAAATTGTAAAATCTAGCTTTGCTGGTATTTTTACTTAACTCTTTAATAAATTTTGTTTAATCAGGCTATAAATTATAGGCGACTTTTCCTGAAATTTTTATTTTTTTTATTTTTGGATTTCTTATTCGTCCCTCAATTTGAGAATGACCCATATATACCTCTTGTTACCACAACCATAAAACAAAATATATAGTAGATTTGTTAATATATTTGGTTATTTCAATGAGTTACAAAAACACCAGTTTTACAGTACTTATTAAGGAAGTATTATTAAAATTGTTTGATGACACTTTTTATTAATATGGTATACTCACATGGTCTTAGGCTCACATTAGATTGTAATGATGGTCATGAGGATATTTAGGTTTGAATCTTTGCTAACTGCATTTGGAAGAGGTTTCTATTGTATTTTCATCTTCACACCACACCAATATAAGTACTATTTCTTATATTAAGCTATTATTAATACTTCTCAAGAATGTAAAAATATAATATAAAATTTTAAAATATTTATTATTTCAGCAGGAGCAAGACACCTGCCAGGAAAACACCAGGGAAATTCAAGCAACCACCCAAAGATCCGGTGAAGGTTTTCTGCCGTCTCAAGCCGTTGCAAAATGATGGTGATATTTCCTGCCTGATGGCTACTGACACCACAATAACCCTCGTCCCCCCAGAGTCGTGCCTGCAATACAGGGCCAACAACTACAAGGAGTACCAATATGTGTTCAAACAAGTCTTCTCAGAGTCTTCTCAACAGAAGGAAGTATTTGATATGGTAGCTCTGCCCCTGGTCGATGACCTAATCCAAGGCAAAAACGGCCTCTTGTTTACATACGGCGTCACAGGAAGTGGTAAAACATACACGATGACTGGGGAACCCAATGACGGAGGTATCTTACCAAGGTGCCTTGACGTTTTGTTCAATAGTATCTCAGAATACCAGGCGAAGAAGTTTGTATTCAAACCTGACAAGATGAACGGTTTCGAGGTACTGAGCGAAGTGGAGGCCATGCTTGAGCGCCAAAGAGAATTACACGGAGATTTAGCCACCGGGAAGAATGCGAAAACACCGCGAAGGTGAGTTAAGGACGATACAAAGATTTACTAGATCATAATTTAGGGATTCTTTTTAAAAAATACTAGAGGAGCCAAAATTGACTCAAAATCACTATATTTGCATTACAGTTATCAACACTGACACAATTTGTCAAACGTAACATCTGCAGAACTCATGGTCTAGCCTTAAATATATTTAAGTGATTTTGATAGTTTTAGAACTGTCAAAAATTTCAAATTAGTTTTATATATTTTGACTGTTAAGATGCTATTTCATAATTAAAATAATGTTATAAATATTTCTAATAATAATTTAAAAAACAATATTTTTTTTCACTTTTTGAGGAATTGAATACAAAAAATTAATGTTTCCTTGAATGATTTTGTGATTCCAAATGAATTATTTTTTTAGAATATTAACCTATTGGCTTAAATTATTTAAACAAAAGAACACAGGTCACACTTTACATTGCTGCCATTGAATAAAGAGTTAATGGTTGTCTATTGAAGAAAATAAATCTTTACTGCTCAATCCTCCGACCTAGATTTCACTCTATTGGGACTCATCAGGAAGGAGAGTGAAATAAATGCACAACACAACTTCTTAAAATAGGAACCCAAGAAACACTAAAGGGAGAAAAAGGAAAATCTTAAATCATGTTAAGGCACTTAGATAGGAACTTATAAAAGGAACAAATAACATAAAGGACAAACACGGGACAAAGGGTATGAACATTGAATGGGACTGTATAATATATCTCTTTAAGGAAAACCTATTTTTACTTCTTGAGTTATTTTGTTATATTTGAAAGCAGGTACAGGAAAGGTGAATAGAAATATATAAAAAAGAAGACAACTTCTTAATGAGCGCAGATAGAATGAAACCTAGTACCTAGGTTGGTGGATTGGGCGCTAACTATAGATTTTTTCCAAGAGCCAGCCATTACCTCTTTATTCAGTGGTAGCAATGTAAAGTGTGAACTTTGTTCTTCTTTTTAATGTAAAAGCCATTTTGTGTTTGTCCCTTTTATATGTTTCTATCCACCTTTCCTGTACCTTCTTCCAAATATAATAAAATTGTGTCATAAAGTGAAAAGAGATTTTTATTGAAGAGGTATAAACTTTTTTAGGAAATTGTGTTTTACTTTTCACACTCCCCAATGGCGAGTCTTGATATAATGAAACCTAGGCTGAGATAGTAATGACCGATTTTATTCAAGAGGTAGCCATTATTGCTACGTCTAATGACAGCAATGTATAAGTGGGACCTTTGTTCCTCTTTTAATTGTAAAAGCCATATTGTGTTGGTTTTATTTGTGTCTGTCTCTCTTTTCTATACCTTACTAGAATAGTTTGCTGTTTAGATTATGACAAGAAAAGGTGTTAGAAACAATAATACCTCAAAGTAAAAAACTTTTAAAAACAAATAAGTAGAAAAATTTAGTTTTTTTAAATCTTATATATGACTGAGTTTATATTTGACTAAAAACTGGTATAAGAAAGTTTACTGTAATTTAATATAAAAAAATCAACTTAACTAAAGTGAAATAAAAGTTTATCAAATTAATTTTTAGTCAAATTACATTTGAAAACTAATTTAGTCTGCGGATATGTGCCCTGAAGTTATGACTTTATTTTCTGTCTCTTGAAATTGGTCGAAACAATCTTTTACTGTTTTATAGGAAGAACTCCGATGAAGAGATCGGTTTTCGAATCCCAGACACCACTAAAATCACCCAGTTGAATGATGACAACACTTTTGGAGTATTTGTTACATATGTTGAGATATACAACAATGGGATATATGACTTGCTGGAGGACATATCTGATGATATTCTTCGCAACAAGTAAGGGAAATACTTAAAAGTGTTGATTATAACATAACGGTATTGATTAATATAGATAAACACATTTTTCAACATTTATAGGCTATGAAATATTACTAATTATATTAATAAAAGGTATCAGATGTCACATGAGGCTAACAGAGGGAACAAGGCGTACATGCACCCCTCTCTTCTCTTTTCCTAAGAGTTTGGGGTGGGGGGTCCCTCTGATAAAATGGGTAAAATATAGTCATCAATATCAATTTATTTAACATGCAGATTTGTACAAGTCGACTTGTCCTTTTCCCCCTTACTAGCACCTCAATTTCATGTTTATTTCATCTGCTATAAATAGATGTGTGAAGCCAGTTGGCTTGAAGACTAATTTTCGAGAACTGTACAGGTGGCCTTATATTTAATTTAGGGATTTGGATTGATTAAAAACGGACAAGGCAATATTTATTTCAAGAACATTATATTACAGATCCCTCCAGGTGAAACTAGTGCGAGAAGATGCTAGCCGCAACATGTATGTTCATGGGGTCACGGAAGTTGAAGTGAAATCCACCAATGAAGCATTCCAAGCATTTTATAAAGGTCAAAAGCGAAAGCGTATGGCCCACACAGCTTTGAATGCAGAATCCAGCCGGAGTCATTCGGTGTTCACTGTTAGACTTGTGCAGGTTTGCGAATTAAATAATTAAAGATATACTCGACAACTATCTTTTTTAAACTTTGTTTAATGCTAGTTTGCTCCCAAAATACCAGGGGGAAAAAAGTTACCTGTTCCTGGCCCCTGGGTCAGGACAGGCTTGTTATAATTGTAGACATTTTAGGAAATGTTTTTATTTATTGGACACTTAACTAAAGTTTACAAAAACATCCTATTTTCTCAAACAGCAGCAAAGTATTAGCCTTAATATTTAATTATCAGGGTTACGGGCTAGCAAAACTTCACAGTACCAAAATAATAAAATTGGCTTCAGTCCTCACATCAGCATATAAAAATGTGACAATTAATAAATTAAAATTTAAATTGATTAAATTGTTTTTGAGCTGGATTTAAAAATGTCAGCTTCACACTCCACTACTGAATATGAATTATATTATTATATTGTTTGGTTGCTATGACAGGCCCCCTTGGACTCTCGTGGCGAGGCAGTGGTGCAGGACAAAAGAGCCATCTGTATAAGTCAGTTGTCATTGGTAGACCTGGCAGGTAGTGAGAGAACTAATCGCACCAAGAATACTGGTCAGAGGCTTCGAGAAGCAAGTATGTCCTTAGGCACAAATATTTAAATCTGAGTCTTTAACATTTAATAATATTATAAAACTTAGGGATGGATCCTTCTGATTCCTTGAATTCTTGAGGATAATCAAAATTCAATGATACGAAGAAAAAAAATTAGATATAAGATTTAAAGTACAAAACTTTGAATTTTAAATTTTTTGTATTAATTTTCAAGGCTATTACAATGCTTTAGAGTGACTTAGCTCAACAGGAGACACTAACCAAATTAATTTACTACATGAATAAATCAGAATTCATAATAACAAAAAATAATATAATATAGTTAGTATTTATTTTTCAACTAAAATTTTATTTGGAATGAACATAGGCTAAATCATAGTTTAAATTAGAAGGGATACCATAGCCATCACAATTATCTGAGTGATGTGGGAGTGTAAATTGTTTGGATAAAACACTGATAGTTATCTTACACTGTGAAGGGCAGCTTCTTTAGGTTCTGTTTGTTCTTGGTTGGACAGCAGATTTGGGTGACATGGTGGTCTAGGGGTAAGGTGTCAGGCTTCTGTGCTGGCGGCCGGGGTTCAATCCTCGGTCCCGGCACAGATTTATATGATTATCAAACCCTTCCTTCACCTCTGATAAGACATCTTGTGAATGTGGGGAATGCCAGGTCTCCATCCGTGGTTCGGATTCCACGTTAAACTGTAGGTCCTCCATTTCATCTCACAATCACCCTTTCATTACACATTAGTGTAAGTGCGTATAACCCGAACGGGTAGTAAGACGCGGTACTAATAATAATAATAATAATAATAAAAAAATAAATACAGATTTGATGTTCAACAACTGTTTTTAATATTAGGATTGCAATAAAAGAAATATATTTTTCTTTTGCTTATTATATGTTTTAAGATTATAATTCAATATTCGATAGGTAAAATGAAGTGACAAATTTGAGAAAAAGTTGATTCAACCCAATGCTAGACTTGAGTACCGGTAGTTTAAAATATAATTAGTAGCCTTAACTTCGCCATTAAAGTCGATTATTATTATTATAATTATTATAATGGTCAAAAAGTGAGTTTCTCTCTTATTCTGTGTTCCTCTCCTACTTTGTAATTTTTCCAGTTTATAACGTTATTTAAAAATAACTTTCTCCTGCACTTGTCTGGCAGGCAACATCAACAACTCGTTGCTGACACTCCGTCTATGCTTGGAGACCCTCCGGGAGAATCAGCTCCAAGGAACGGAGAAGATGGTCCCTTACCGTGAGTCAAAGATGACCCATCTATTCAAGAACTATTTTGACGGGGATGGGCAAGTTGAAATGATTGTCTGCGTCAATCCCAGTGTGGATGACTTTGATGAAAATGTGGTAAGTCATAGCTGCCAACTCCCAGGCATTTTCCTTATTATGTAACAAAATATAACTAATTTTATAAGTGCATGGTATCTGATTACTTTGATTTTAACAATATAAACATTAACATTCAATTTTTGGAAGCTTACTTAGCACTATGACAGTTTTATCATGGTGGCTACAGACAGGGAAAACCTGAAAGTCAGGGAATTTTGTAAAATATGTTTTGTAGCCACCCTGTTTATGGAATTTGAGTGTGAATATATAATATATCTTTATAAGGAAAATATCTTTCCACTTTATGCGGCTATTTTATTATATTTGTGAAGTTGGGTGGTGCCGATCAATTTTCTTTAAGAGGCAACCACTACATTTTTGTCCAGTGGCAGCAATGTAATGTGTGAACTGTTTTCTTCTTTTCATTGTAAAAGCCATATTGTGTTCATCCCTTTTCTATGTTTCAATCCACCTTTCCTATATCTTCTTCCAAATATAATACAGATTTATGGACTTGCAATCTTCAGCTTTTTGAAAAAGGTTATTTCTTTGCCTTGCATTGTGTGTCTGGTGATGAAAGACTCATTGTTTACTCTTTTATCTACTTGTTGGGGGTGTGGTTTGTGAAATAATGTACAGTTAGTAGGCAAGGGGGGAGGGTATAGTGTGAAGAGCCCAACAAAAAAGTTATTATGCACAAGATATTGGAATGTTAAGGTCAGAAACTGAATATACTGGTTGTTGAATGAGGCAGGGTATGAAGAGTACATACAATATGAATAGATAAAGGCATCTTTATTTAGGGTGGTTAGCACACAAATCAGCTTAGTACAATATAGTATCAAATACAACTTAATGTAAAGGTGTACAATGCACATCTTAGAAATCATTAATGCTCTAACTTCTCTCTCTGGTAGGAGCTCAGCACCAAGTGAACAGCAGTACTCTAGACTATGTTGAATTGTGTCAAAATTAATGTTTCTGTTACAATTACAGTATATTTAAAAGGTGGGTTTAAATTAGTAAGGATAGCCAGCACACTTACCTTGGTGATAATGGAGTAGAAATTGTTTAGATAGACCACTAAAAACACTTATTTAAAAGTTAATTCTATGATTTACTATGCTTGCGGCTTGATTTTTTGTAACTAAATTTAAAAACAAGTTTAAAACATTAATAATCATGTTAATAAGCATAGAAAACACTTTTAAAATTTTAATTATTGAATTGAACTAAAAAAGCTCATAAACATTTTTGTTGTTGTTGTTATTATGGATTATTTCTGTCAATTATTTAAAAGAAAATCAGATTATGATTTTTACCCTTGGTCTCTTGACTCTTTAACTAAGGTGTTAATAGTTTTCTCATCTCATTATGATTTCAAACTGAGAAAGGATGTCTGACACACACCTTATTGGTAACTGAAAGGATAGAAGCCAAGCTTACCTTCGGGACTCAACTGGTTTTGAAATCTGGTTGATTACAAACTATTTATTCAAACAAATCTTATCCTCCATGCTCTCACTATCACAGACAGCTTCATCAGGCCAAGGATGCACATCATATTATGTGTTCTACTAGATTCTCAAGAACAAGGTAATCTGGGTTCCTAGCCTTTCAATTCCTAATAAATTACCAATTAGTTTAGGGATCCATTTAGTTATTCACACATCCTTTATGAAGAGATCACTGATAATTCTCCACTTTTTGAATGAATCATAATTGGTTTTGTCACCCAGCACGTGCTCAAGTTTGCGGAGATGACACAGGAGGTCCAAGTGTCCCGCCCAGTCCCACTTAGGGTGGACCTTGGACTGGATCTACCGAAAGGAAGAAGGAATGCTTACAAGGTAGGGCATGGTTAGAAGTTGTATTGGATTGTAAAAAGATGATAACTTTCATTTCAGCTTACTTGGGTCAAATTTTCTGGCTGTGAGTCTTTCATTGAGGTTTAGTTCTATAAGTCTATATCTAATATAGATAAAATAGATTATATTCAAAATAATGTAGTAAATAATAAGATTTAAAGGAGGAATATAAGTGTATGACCCGAACAGGTAGTAAGACGCAGAACTAGAAAAAAAAAGATAAAAACAAATATGTCTGTATGTATTTTCTAAACTCTCAGGTGTTTTTGCACACCACCGAGAGTACGTATACTCCAGGTTGGATACTACAACTCTAGACCATTTTATACCACTTATGACCTAATTTGATATGGACTACACGTTTTTAAACCACAAATTAATTTGGGTCTGCATTATAGCAAATTATATGGAGACTTATTAACATGTTTATATCATTTTATTTTTATTTTCAGAATCTTGAAGACTTGAGGAAAGAGATTGAAAATGAAATGGTTGAGCCAAACATGAATCAGCCCATTTATAGGTAAGTTTCTTTTGTAATTTTAAAATTAATCTTTGTCAAAAATAAAAATAAAATATTCTATCTTATATGATACCATGTTTTTCACCAATGTTGTATATGTAAATTGATACATCTTTAACACAAACATGAATGATAGGTCATCTGATCATGTAATACATTTCTGTACTAAACTTAGTTCTTTTACAGCCTCAGTGGACCATTCCCTTGCCTGGAACTCTTGAACCCCAATGACAATACAATTATGGATCTGACTCATTTCCTGGAGCTCCGAATACAAAGGAGACAAACCATTCAGGAGGAGATCAAGAAACTGGGTGAGTATTCAATATTTTTACTTGTAATATATTCTTGTAAACCTTTTAAGATTGAATAAAATTAAGCTCAAACAAAATTTAAAATAAATGCATTTATTAGCATGTTAACATTTCAAATTCAATGCCAAATTTAGTTTTCCTTAGACAGTAGAAGACTTGCTCAAGGAATTTTATTTCATACACATTAGTTTATTTTGTAAATATTGTGGTGTTGTGTAATTTCTGTCTTATTAACTGGCCGCTACAAGATACAAATTATGTGTTGTGTTTTTTACTTTGGTAAATTTAAACATTAAGGGTTATAATGATATACCATACCTTTCGTATATCCAGGCAAGGGGCTTGCTTGTCCATATCCAAAATACAAAATAGTAGTGATAAACCATTCATTGTTTGCTAGGCAAGGTACTCACGTTGAATTGTGTGTAAATATTGGTGAATCTGTGGATCGCCAAAACAGGTCATCCTTTATCTTTCTGCGCCCAGCTGGCAATACGTCACTGTGAGTCTTGATTCTTGCTTGAGTAGTCACCATATTTACTTGTTAGACATGAGAAACAGGGACTATATAAACAATTTTTAACCTATAAAGTAACCCAGTGAGGAGATTTTGGGACTAACACCTGTGAACACATCATAGTTGAACGTGAATTCACTATTGAACTATTTTAACAAAATAAGTTATCTCCATAAAAAAACTCTTTTTGTTTTATAAGGTGATTGTATTATATAATAGGAAGAAGTTATAGGAAAGTTGGATAGAAACATATAAAAGGAACAAACACAATATGGTTTTTACATTGAAAATAACATAATTCACTCTTTACATTAATGCCACTGGACAAAGAAATGATGGCTGCCTCTTGAAGAAAATCTGTCATCACCGCCCAATCCCCCAACCTAGATTTCAAAATATCAGAACTCAACACGGGGAGTGTGAAACACGCAGAACAACTTCCTTAAAGCGTCTTGGGGGGGCAGGGGTGAGGTAAAACCAGAAAATTTTAAAGAATGATAGGACACTTAAAAAATAAAACAGGCAGCCATTACCTCTTTGTCCAGTGGCAGCAATGTAAAGTTTGAACTGTGGTCCTCTTTTTATTGTAAAAGCCATATTGTGTGTTGCTTTAAAATGTTTCTATCTACCTTTCCTATACCTTCTTCCAAACACACAAAAAAACTAATTTATAACTTTAGGACATAGCATGGTTAGTAAATAAGTATTATTTGGGGCCAAAAAATAAAATTACCTTTTTAAATGCATCTCATCCCTTTCAATGCTGGGCCGTTCGTTGAATCTGAGGCATATTTTGGGTAGGTTGGGATAGGTGGAGTTATTTAATTTTAATTGAGCAAAATGCTAAATAAAACATTCCCTTTTTTTTGTGTGTGTGTGTGCGCGCGCGCGCATACATTCCTTTTTTCCATTTGCTGGGTGTATTCATTCCTCTTTTTTTAATTGCTGTGTGCGTTCACTCCTTTCTTTTTCTCATTTGTTGGGGACACATTATTTTTTATTTTTTTTGGTGCGTTCAGTCATTTTTTTCCATTTGTTGGGTGCAGTAATCTTTTCCTCTCTTTTTTTCATTATGGGTGCATTCATCTTTTTCTCTCTCTATTTTAATTTGTTGGGTGTATTCATTTTTTTCATTTATTGGGTACATTCCTCCTTTTCTTTCCATTTGTTGGGTACTTTCATTCCTCTCTTTTATCATTTGTTGGGTGTGTTCATTCCTATCTTTTTTCCATTTGTTGGGTGCGTTCATTCCTCTCTTTTATAATTTGTTGGGTGTGTTCATTCCTATCTTTTTTCCATTTGTTGGGTGCGTTCATTCCTCTTTTTCCATTTGTTGGGATGCGTTCATTTCTCTCCCTTTTTTTCATTTGTTGGATGTGCTCATGTCTCTCATAATTTTTTATTTGTTGGGTGTGTTCATTCCTCTCCTTTTTTCATATGTTTGGTGCATTCATTCCTCTCTATTTTATCTCAGTAGTTGCCACTACTTGTGCCTAGTTTGTACAGTGTTGCAACTTTGCATACGTTTACACCTTGCCTTTTCTCTTGGCTGTAGCTTGCAAGCAAGTGGTTGCTTGCTGGAAACTCATGGTATATCATTAGCATAGTGGGGATAAAACTGAGTAAGGCAAACCAAAGATCCTGAAAATAATGGCCAGGTTAAGACATAGGTCCGTGTATATCATTGACCTTAGAGGTGGTTGTTGTAGCTTAGCTATATTAATTGTTGTTCATCTCTAAGCGTCTGTGAGCTTGGGTCTTTTCTTTTGAACTGCATATTTTAAAAATCTTCAGGGTATAGTCGATTCATAATTTTAAAATGTTAAGAGCATATTATATTTGATTATTGAAGAGGTTACTTTTACGGGTTCCTCTGTTGGACGCCAATTAAAGAGATTATCGTTTAGTTAGCTGATAATTGCCCCATGGTCGAGCACTAATTAAAGCGGTACAGTATTTTGATGATATAATTGGTATTTATAGCCCCGTGATCGAGTGCCAATTTTTACGACACAGAATTATTATGCCCCGCGATTGGGAGCCAATGAAGCGGCACTGTATTTAGATGATATAATTGGTATTTATAGGCCCGTGATTGAGTGCCAATTGAAGAGTTCTTGAATAATAACACAATTGTAAAGTTTGATACTATTTATTTATTCAATAATCACTATTCGTAATAGTCGGAAAACTGATCATGTTGCGTAGCGTAACACTTTAGAGAGGCGGCTGATAACACGATCATAGAAATCGCGGACAGGAGTTGCAGTCCGAGTACATCAAAGACTGGGCTCCTAGTGCCGTTCAATTGCACCATCTTATGTATATATCATTGCTCATGGAAGCTTCGCGAAGCTTGTGTTTAGAAAAAATAAAATAAAATATAAAAAAAACATCTGGATGGAAGTAGAATGTCCGAGAACAGGAAACTGACTCCAATTACCTTTTAAAAATACATATCGATCTTTCGAGAAGAGGAAGTTATTTTTTTAAAGACATTTAAATTTTCATTTTGACTCTACTGGTCCACTCTGACGTCATTTACAGTGGCTTTTATGCCTTCTTGGAAGAAGTGCTTTAAGCGCCACGTAATAGATTGTATTATTTAAATAAAATAAAATACTTTTATAAAATTAGGACAATATTATTGTCATTGCTCTCACATATTCTTAAGGGGCAAATCAGGTACATTACATTATTTTAAAAGTAAAATATTATATTTAAAATGTCACCAGTTAAAACAAACATAATATGTAAATACTAAATCTTTAAAATGTGAGATTGAACACATGAAACATATGAAAACAACGCATGTCCTTAAAATAAGACTGACCCTCAAAAAATATCGCCTGGTCGTGATATTGATTTGAAGTGAACTTCAATTTCGCATTATTGTACAGTGTTTTAAATATGAGCTAAAATTAAATAGTCTTAATACAATTTTCTTATGTGAAATATATCTAACTCAAAATGTTTCTGTAGTGCCTAATTTCTGGGTTTGAAACTTATACTTGTCTCTACCACAGTCCAGCTATGACAATTTTGGATATGTTTTTTTGTGGGTGGTATTTAAAAAGTAAATAGCATCTTTGGTCTACATAAAATGGCCAGTCAATAAACTTGGATGCACTTTAAGAGTATCAAATTCTGGTACTCAATAACTGAGATAAAATATCATTCCTTGGAAAAAAATTTTTGAATCTCATCAGAAGTTAAAATTCTATTGTGAATTTTTAACTTTACAAAAAATTTTGTAATTTGAATTTATTATAAAAAGTTAGATTATTCAAAAAATTTGACTTTTAGATTCTAGTCTCGAATTACGTTATTTTAAATCCAAATCTCATATTTATTCAATTTTGAAATAACTTCTAAGATTTGTTAGATTCAAATTCAGATTTATACTGGTTTAGTGTGTTCACATACAAGACATACAATACCAGCCAAGTTATTGCCCCAAGGCCAGAGCTCACACTGCCTGACTGTTGGAATGTGCCACCACCCCTTCTGTCTTGATGAACACAAGGGGAGGGAGTATTGTCCCGTTACAATTGTAAGGGCAACATGAAGTCACCACTTGTCACTACAATTACATAAACAAGTAAAGCAAAATATAGGAAAATGATTTAATCCTATGATTATTAAAAAGAAAATAAAAGAGCAAAAACTACTCACTTAACTGGAAGATGTAACCCCATAGGTTCACATTTAAAACAAAACACAATACAGTACATTTTGGGGCACTTCTGACCCTTTCTTTAGTAAATAATAGTAGAAAATGTGGAACAGTAAGTCTAACTTTTTTTTATCTTATGCCTTTCCATTAGGGCTTTCCAAAAGTAACATTAACTGTTTGTAGGGATGAACCGTTCTAATTGTTTAGGATACAGAATTAATAATTTGAACACATTTTAAATTCAAGATTTAGAAACTCAAATTTTGAATAGGGTTATTTTTATTTTAGTTTTTTAATAAGACAAACTTAATGACCCTTTTTTTAGTAATACAAACCTAAGAACTATTTTTTTTAAATAAGACAACTCTAACAACCGCCCTTGGCCACAAGTTAACAACTCGTTGTGAAAACAAAATCACACCAATTTTCTAAAATTTGGATTCAAGATTTGTAAGCAAAATAAATATTCATATTTAAAAAAATAAAAGATTTGGCCTGTCTCTAATAATTATCAAATTAATTGTTTGCCTTTGTGTTGAAGGTCTTAGGGAAATTGTGTTCATAAATGTTATCTCTGTTTTCAGAGGAAGAACACATAAAACGGCTCATGGAGGCGGACAGGGACCTTGTCTTGCTGAAGCAGGAGAACTCTCTGGTCAAACAAGAGCTTATCAGTACCAACTTAAGTCTGGAGAATGAACAGAGAAAGGTTGGTACTCCCAGTGTTGACCTGGCCAGTTCAGCGATCGCTGACCAAAAGCATTTTCTATAATCCAAGAATAATGTTTGTATTTTTGATTAAAAAATTATCCTACTGATACATACCACTTTTTTTAACACTGTTATTATTTGTGAACTTCCAGAATGTTATTTTGGAAAACCGTCTTGTTGAAAAGGACAATCTTGTTGCATGTCTACAGCGGCAGATGAATGAACAAGAAAAACTCCTAAGATCGCAAGAATTAGAAGTAAGTGGTGTATTGGCCCCAAAATAGACAAAACTTTTCCCTCAAAAACACCCTTTTAAAAATCTCAATGCACCCTAAAATTTAGTGGCTCAGGCTAAAATCATGATAACCTTCATTTTATGAAAAAATTGCTAGCAGGGATTTCTGATAGCTTACTTTTGAAATACAAGTTGTTTTTATAATCAGTCAAACCCTATAGACCCGCTTCGGTGGCGGCATGATCTAAGGTGCTACTCTATTAGATTAAACTACCGATGATGGGTGGATCAAGGTTCAAATCTCGGTCGTGTATTGAAGGTGGATTTCCCAAACTGGTTTTCCACCCTCTCTTTAAGAAAATGTGGGTACACTTACTCTAAATGTTACCTTCGTAATCTCTAGAACCATTAGCTTAATTAGTTCTTAAGTGTACCCTAACAGGTAGTAGGATCCTGTGCTAAGAAAACCTTTGATGACACCTAATATTGATGAATATTTTATAGCTAGAGTTCAGGATTTCATAGAAGTTTAAATAGTTATATATTCCTTATAAATATATGGGGTTCTCATGTTTTTGACCTGACCCCCTTCAATTGCACCCTTAGATAATATAACAATGCTTGTGCCTTTGAAGGCTGCATGTAGCTATCATGATTTATCTACTGAAATAGGTTTTTCTGCACTAAATTAAATATAGAAATAAAGGCATGCATACACAAAATTCATTCAAACTTTTTTTACTGGTTCATTAGGCGCACAGACAAAAGCAAAATCGAAATTGGCACTTGTAAGATGTTGGGATTAAAATTCTGGCTAAATGTGATGAGGTGTTTTCTAGCTATTCCCTAAATGGTTTTCCACTTTGTCTCTTTACAAATGTGTGTGTGTTTCCTCCTGACTAACTTCCTCCTCCCTAACTTAAAAAAATTATGTTCTTGACAGTCTCTGTTTATAAGTTTAAACATAATTTTCTTAAATACCTTGATATAAACATTTATTGATTGCCTTGTTTTTAAATGATCATAAGTTTGGCTTTGTCCTCCATATTAATGCATTATATACTTATAAATATGAACTTGAATGTAAGCTTTGTGTAATCACCTCCAGTTGCGCGAGAAAAACATCAAGATCAAGCAGAAAGCTGTGGAGAAGGAATATGTGAAGCAAAGGTGTAACGACAAGATTGCCGCAGAGAAGGAGAAACTGTCCAAGGAAATGGAAACAAGAGTGAAAGAGCACCAGGAGCAGCTACAGGTAAACTTTTTTATTAAAAATAATAATTACAAGACTTACAAGTCTACTTTTTCAATTCAAAGTGAACTCATATTGAATAAATTAAATAACCTCAAAGCCAAATCAAAGTTCAAATGTTTTTTGTAAATTGTTTTATGCTTGAAAAAATACTATATTGGGAGTAATTATAAAACTTATACAATTGTTTATAATATTTTGTTTTATTCTGATAAAGCAAGATATAACAACTTAAAATTCATTTACTTTAAATTTTTCCATAGGAATATTAGGGGTCTGCAAGCTCGGTTTTTATCATTAGTCAAAGATTTCAAAAATCTCTTTGAGTTTGAGTATATTCATAACTTTAAAAATGTTAAAATATTCATGTTTTGTAACTCAAAGCCGGATTAAAAAAAAGTTGAAGCTGATATTGATTTTGAAGCCACGATGAAATTTCAAAGCTGTGAGGATCCCTAAAATGACTTTGTGTATAAAAGGCTCTGTAGCCAATTTGGTTTTATTTTGTGTGTATTCAAAAATGATGTGATGAAATTCATATGATTTTATAGTAATTTTATCGCGTTGGTGATGGTGCCTCGAATACACTTCTCCAATGTCTGCACTTCATTGACATTCTTCGTTTTCCATTAAAACATAAGAATCCACTTACGTTGCTCAAACAATAAATGCAGCTCCACTGTTTTCATTTAAATAATTATGTTGCCATTTCAAGGAATGTACACTGTTGAAATAGTAAGGTAGCAACTTATTGGCTCAGCCCGCGCGGTATGTTATACCTCCTCACTGCAGAATAGTTTGCCTAGCTACGCCCAAGGCCAGATTTAGACAAAGCCTTAAGTCCTTAAATTATTTCTTGACTATTTGGAAGGAGTGATGGGGGAGGGGATATGTATTTTTGCGATGTCCAAATGGTTTGATCTACTATATTAATTTTACTTTTTTGTTCCCTTCCTAATAAAATCAATTATTAGTTATGTACTTAGTTTATTACTGTGTATAGCTAATTATGAATTTATTAACGATTAGTTACTATATTCCACACATGTAATACAAATAACAAATTAAATCTAAAATATTTTATATTATTTCCGGGTAGACAAAAATAAAAGGATTTTGATAAAATCTTATCCATTGGACATATTTTAGCTATAAAAGGGAATTTATTTGTTTGTTCAGCGTTATTATGACTGTCTATATAACATTGTGGTACCATAGTTCAATTCCATACTTTATTTAATTTTACCAAAATGGCCACAATATAACTATTAGTAAAAAGTTTTGCTAAATACTTTGATTGAGAAAATTGTAGTTTATTAAGATTTACGTTGATTATCATTTTTTAATAAATAAATTAAATGTATAATGTTAACTGTTTTTGTCATATATATATATATATATATTTCTACTAGGGTGACCTAGCGGTCTAGGGGTAAGGTGTCAGATTTCTATGCTGGCGGCCGGGGTTCAATCCTCGGTCCCGGCATAGATTTATCTGATTACTGCCTCCACCGTGGTTCGGATTCCACGTTAAACTGTAGGTCCTCCATTTCATCTCACAATCACCATTACACATTAGCGTAAGTGTGTATAACCCGAACGGGTAGTAAGATGCGGTGCTAATAATATATAATATATTTTTCTACTAAATCAATTCTGTAAATCCAAACCATAATACTGGTTATGTCATCTGCAAGTATTAATACAATATCAGAGTGAGGAGGTTTAAATGAATGAAAATCAGGGAAAAATTTTGTTTTTTCTAAGGTTTGGAATATTTTTAAGTAAAAAAATATTGGAAGTTCTGTCCTGTTTTTAAAAATGGCTGTCGCCAAAGATACCTGGAACTTAATGTCCGATTGTGGTGCATTTATTTATATTCGTTAGGATGTCTGCTGAGGGAGGATCTAGCATACATACGGTCAGGATTTGAGTCTCCGTTAAAAATATGGCTGGTTTTGTTTATATCTGTAACTTTGGATCTCTGGAACCACTTAACCGATTGCGGTGCAATTTTTCTTTAATACTGGACCAATATCCAGGCAGGTTTTAGCATTATTTGTGTATAATCAGGTGTTTCACTGTGAGTCCCGATGAAGGGCCAGCCGATTGTTTGTATACATTTATGGAATCACATAATTACTGTGCTATATTATATTTGGAAGAAGGTATAGGAAAGGTGAATAGAAACATATAAAAGTGGGACGAACACAATATGGCCTTAACAATGAAAAGAAGAACACAGTTCACATTTCCATTTATCTTGTTTCAGAGTCAGTTGAGGAAAGATAATGAGAAGTTGCGAGTGGTGAAGCGTATCCTGTCTGATGAAAACAGCGCGTACATCCTGCCTAATGCTACATCTAGCTGCCCTTCCAATGCTAGACCGGAGCTTAGCCAGTTACAGCCTGGTGCCGGTGTTGAGCACAACGTTGTGCCCTCTCAGTTCCTCACACCTCACGTGCGCAAGGTTCGTCTTAACTTGTCAACCTGCCAATCTCTTTCATTCATGATATGACTTTCTCTGAATATAATACTTTATATATTTTGTATTATATATTTGTTAGTGTTCCTGTTAACTGTAAAGTATTTTATCAAACATTTTCATAACTATTTCAACATCTTTGATACATTGTAAATTTATAATATTTTCGTAGGAAAACTAGTCTATATTTTTCTTCAGCTGAAATATTAATATTTTCCAAATATCATATTTGTAGAGGGTTTGTTGTTTGAAAAGTGTTTTAAGTGATTTTTCAATTTATTATTTTTCTTCTCTTCACATTTTTTTAAAAAGTTTATTTTGTGTTGGTTATGCTGAGTAACTTCTTTAACACTTATTACTTTATGGTTTTTTTTCGCTTTCTTGTTGTTTTTATCTTCCCTTGTGTAATGCTTTCTTTTCTAATGTTTTCTGAAAATATTTTTGGCTTTATAATTGTTTGCTTGTGCTGCTAGTCGATTAGTTTCTTAACTTCTTCTTTCTGATTTTATTTAAACTTGCAGCTTCGAATGTTTCTGAATAATTGTATTTCGCTTTTTCATGACACATCTTGTTTATTTTCATAATACTGTTAATAGTTTTGTAGGAACATAATCTTCCAATAAATTGATCAAATTGTGAGATTTAGTGCTAGCATAAATAACACACTTCAAGCATGGTCTGTCCTCATCGCACGGCTTTATTTTTCACTATTGTCTATGTAGAAGTATGTTGCTCTACCCGAGAGTTGACAAGTGGTGGAGGGGCTTTTTTTGACCTTCATAATGAGGAATAGTTCAATAATCCCAATTCTTGACGTTGTGGCGCCCCCTTGCACTCCTCACAGCACGGCATCATGACACGTCACCGCCGGTCACGATCCGCTGGTAACAGTAAGGACATGTGGCTTGACCACCGGCCCGGCATCCCCGCCTCCCTCCCCACTGTGATGCAGCCGCAGATGAAGAAGCGCAAATCCATCACAAAACTCACCGATGCCAAAGACGTGACAGGATCCAAGGCCTCAAAGTACTGTCTCATGACCCAAGAACAAGATTCGGCAGGCGAACTAGAGACTAGGCTTTATAAGGTAAACATAAGTATCTTGAGTATATGTGTTTATAGCAAGCAGGCTTAACATTACCCTCAAGGTATTCATTAAAAATTGTTTTACTAAAGTAAGTACCATCTTACAAAAAGTTAGTTTCTCTATGTTATAATAGTTGGGATATTTGAGACTCAGAAATTAGCAATTGAAACAAGAAAAAAAAAGAGAAAAAATTATCACTTCTCAAAGGTTTAAAATAACTGCCTTAAGAAATTTATTAACCAAGCTGAGTGAAAATTGTTTATTTTGAACAATATTTGATAATAGGCCTCTTACTTTTTTCTCGAAAACAATTTATATAAAACCTTAAGTGCGGCCTAAAATTACACCCTTGGATAACATGCGATAAATGTCGTACCTTAGAGGACTTCATAAAGCTAATTGATATATATCAAAATAGTTTTAAAGGCGCATAAAATACATGCATTGATGCTACGACATGCCTAGCAAGCAGGTAGGGGAAAATACATGGCTTGAGTAAAAACCTGACCCAAGCCACAGGCTGGAAACTGTAATGGATGGATGTAAATAAGATATATGCTATGAAAAAGATAAGTGCACTTGAGCTGTAAGGAATTACTACATAGGAAGAGATGCTTATTATTCGCGATGTACCAAATTCCTAAATATTTATGAAATAGTGACAATTTTATATAAAAAACTAAATCATGAAATTTTAACAAAATTGAGAAATTATTACCAAAAATAATAATTCGTCTCGCTATCTGCAACTTAAAGTAGGAATGCCTTTGAAATGTTTTCACTTGAACACTTTAAATTCTAGCCTGGTGAATGGTCAGAAAACTTGTATTTACTCATCTACCCTCTGTGCCATCCACTACCTATTTCTCGGAAGGACATTATCCTCTCACAATAGGTAACAACAACAATCCTATTACAGAATATCTCAAGTACTGTTACCACTTTGCAGATCATTCAGACACGAAGAAAGAGAATATTGAACTTTGTATATACTTTGGCATTTGGAAAAAATATCTATATTTATCACCGCGTTTTATTACTTCAATGAGGTAGGGATGAGGAAGAAAGCATTTTAGAGGTAGCTTACCCACATTTGCATGCAAGGAAATTGAGGAAAAATTAAGGAAAAACCCATTATCAGTAGACCTGACTGGAATTCGAACCCTGATCTCCCTGTCATCAGTAAGCCAGACTAACACATGAGTGACGCCTAGACCAATCGGCCAATGAAGTGGGTTTTTTGACAATTGAAATGACGACACATTACACTTAACCAAATTGTACATCTTTGTTATATAAAATAACCAAATTAATTAGTTGATCATTTTTTTAGCACTTACTACCTATTCAGATTATACGCCTATGTACTAATTACATTAATGGGCTAAGGATTAGGAAGGCTTAATTGAGAGGAAATGCACCCACATTTGCATGGAGGGAGAGTGGAAACCCATTTTGTAAATTTAAAAAAACATGATATTAGCGCGTTAGGCCACTGAAGTGGGTAGTTAAATGTTGAATAATGGGTACTAGCCAAATGGGCAATAAAATGGGATTAAATAAAAGTAGACTATAATACACACAACAAATAAATGAAACCATTCTGTATAAATACACAATCTAGTTTTCAACTTTTATTTTGACATCACATGGGTTGAATAAATCAAAAGGAAGTTCCTTTAACAAAACCTGTGTAGGTAATTAATAATAATAATAATATTTCGCACCATGTCTTACTACCCGTTTGGGTTATACGCTTTAAGTTCTAATTACGCTAATGGAATAGGAATTGGGAAGGGTTCAAACCCCCTCCACGAAATTTTATGAACTATATATATGGCTTTATTTATGGTTCAAACAAAATCAAAATTAAGATACAAATACAAATTAGGGGGCTGTGTTACCATATAAAGCACTTCAGAGAGCTTCTAGAGGTGTTAACTATTTAGAAATTTTCCTATCCTTCGGCATTTTGGGGGTTATTTGCCATTAAAAAAACACTGCACAGAGCTTCAAAGAGTGTTTAATCACTTCAGAGAGCGTCTAGAACCGTTTAACATTTAGTTTTTCTAGCTTCCAGCAATTGGGGTGTGTTGAAATTATTGGCTGGCTACGGCCATGACTTTTATTCAAGAATCAAACCTGGAGGAATATAGCATTGCCACTCAAAACCAAAGGTTCCTAGGTTTGATTCCCATGTTTTTGTCATATTTCACTTACTTTAATACGATAAATTCTATTACTAATCCTTTTCCTGGTAAAATTATCCATATATTGTTTGATATTTAAATTTCTTTCTAAACACTTTACTGCATCTATCCTAAGAGAATGTGCAAAAAAAAATGCAGATAACTAATATAAGGGTTTTTATAATTTAAGATATTTGTTGTTTCCTTCTATAATCTCAATGTTTGTTGACAGGCTGACGTTGTGCCCACGAGTGGGGGAGGTGCGCAAGTAATATTTAACGACTTGGAAACCCTGAAGCAACGCTCTCCACTCTCCCCAGGCGCTAATAAGAGGAGTGCCGAGGAGGGGACTGTAGAGCATTCAGAAAGACAAGCACGCTGTTGTATCTCCCTCGAGGGCCACAACAAGAGACCAAGAGTGTGAATGTCACATAATCCGCCAAAACTCCT
This sequence comes from Timema poppense, assembly GCA_902141375.1. Lineage (NCBI taxonomy): Eukaryota > Metazoa > Arthropoda > Insecta > Phasmatodea > Timematidae > Timema > Timema poppense. The sequence goes on along the minus strand of CABFOV010000025.1, from coordinate 318,296 downwards.
CAGAGGTGCCCATGAAAAGATATTTTGCTACTTAAAAAAATACTTCTGTTCAGGGACGGTAATTTTATATTTGATTTGTCCTTAGATTGTTTGTCAATTACTGTCAATTATTTTTTGTCTTGAAATTAGTTTTATTGCTTAGTCTTTTATATTTTTACATTTTAATAATTCTTATAATTTGTGTTTTAAATAAATCATCACTTAGAGATAAGGTGTACTTTAAAAAAAATATTTGTTTAAGATAATGATTCTGAAATATTAATATATAAATTGAATCCTTAGGGAAGCTTAAGAGCTAAGGATTCACAAAAACTTCAGGTTCATAAATCCGAAATATCAATTTTTTTCATTCTCTCTAATATTCAATTTGAGTTTGATTATAAATTTTCTTACTGGCGTCTTAGCCCAACATGATTTTAGAATAAATTTAATCAGACCCCAGCCTAATAATTTGTCACTTAACTGATCATAGGAAAAAAAAAGTTTGGTTAATATATTTATTAAAAAAAAAGTATTTAGTTACTAAATTAGACACACTACACATTTAATGTTTGATCAGTTGTCTTTTTTATAAATGAGATTTATTTCGCTTTGATAGGGCTAGTTCAATATTTTAATAAACGGAAAAAAAATAATTTTGATCCAAAAATATGTATACATAAAAATCATTATTTTATCATTTATTTATTTTAATCGCAGTTTTTTTAAATATAATAAAGTGTTATTCATCATTTCAATTAAAGTAAAATTATGCTAGTCGATTCTAATAGACTTTTTAACAATCGGTTTGAATAATATGTTCATAAATAAGCTGAACTGCAACTTTTGCATGGAATTTTATTGAAAATTAATTTATTCAACTATTTCATAGATTTAAGTTAGAAAACTTGATATACAAGGTTTTTAAACCCAAGGGAAATTTATTTATTGACACTATTTATACCGATTCATAGCATTTAGCTCAGGACCTAGATCTACATCTTGAATTAACATTACATCTTTTAGCTATGTTCTTTTTTTTTAAAAAATACAATAAGTTTAGAATAGGCACCTAAATCTAAAAGTTCTAGTTGGCTATCTTTCCTATACCTAACCTACTAGATGGTCCACCCCGGGTATATTATGCCCCTGGTACCCTGCCTCACTGGATGTCCCACCACACTCTTTATCCAATAGTTCCCAGATTTGTGAGAGCCCCAGCGGGGGTGGGCATCCCCCTCCACCACCTGTGGAGGTGCCCTACCAGAGATTTCGCTTGGCTTACTACCCACAATATCACCACCTATGGACTTACAACTAACTTAACCTAAAGATTTATAAAAATACCCAACTTAGCCTAAGTACAAGACCTTCTTATAGTTGGCTGCAGGGTCTTTCAGTTGTTATCGCCGATCCATTTTCTGAACTGAGAACAGCCATCCGATGGATCGGCGAACAAACCAGATGCTCGACAGCTCCAGCCCAGCATCACACACTTGTCGCCAAGTGGGCGGGACCCTATGAGTGAGGGGTTGATTCTCCTGTCTGAAGATGATGTTTTCTTCAACTCCTTAGCTGGTATCAAGGCACCCTCCGGTTCATCAGCAGTTCACATTATTAGAATCCAGAGAACTTTTCTTCCTGCAGCTAGGCTCCGGTTTACCTGGAGATCCCCACTACATTCTACCCAGCCAGCTAATAATCCAGTTTGTCTTTGTCACACCTATTGACTTAGTCAAACTGTACTGTTGTGTGTCATCCATATCTGTTGTAACGTCACTGTCTCTCTCTGTCCTGTACCCTTATCTTAAGTTGACCAGTCTATTTTGTCCTCTATTTTTCATTGCAGTTAAGTACTTTTCTCTTTCTTACTTGGACACATTATCCGCGATTGCATCCAGGAGACTCCATCGGTTTACGTCACGCAGTATGTGATAAACCGTGCTCGCTTGCAACGGTATCTGCAGGTTAATTTTATCTTCCAATGTCTCAATACACTCTAGTATGATGAGTTCCAGTGTAGAGAGTGGCTTTATGTGGACCCTGCCCAGTAATAAAATGTACCAAACCTGGAGAGGGCTGCAGGTATTCCATTCCCAACCGTTCAGCAACGCTTGGAAATATCTTACGTGTTTTTCTACCAATTTTGCTCCGCTCCCACTCGTCTTGCCACTCCTCTTCAAGATGTTTCTTCACCTGAAGTCCCGTTGTTATATTTGCTCTCATGAGATTAGCCATTTTCTTCATTTCCCCTTTCCTTATCCAATGTAATACTGTTCTCCTCTTCACCTCTAAATCCAAGGGTCAAATACCTAAGGCTACAAGCAAGCTTTTCCACATGCATTTTCCATGTGTGTCATGAAGTTGCACCTCTCATCTAGCATCACGCCCAGGTACCTAGTATCCTTGCTTCGTCTTAACGTTTTTCTGTCAATCTTAACCCTTGGGTTTCTCTTTAGTACCCCCCTGAATAGCACGTAAGTTGTCTTTCTAAGGGACCTGTTAATAATACCTTTCTCCTCCATTTTTAGGGAAACAATATTTTGTAGGGCTGGGCCAATGTCGATAATCGATCTGATTTATCAGCCGATAATTATATATATATATATATATATATA
>CABFOV010000025.1:285956-315473 GCA_902141375.1 Timema poppense | reverse complement strand
TATATATATATATATATATATATATATAATTCTCAAGTCATGTAAATATACATTCTTTAATTCTGTGAAATAAACCATTCACTTTTATATACCTTAAGGCTTATTTAAAATATGAAATATTTCATAAATATATTAGAGATAAAGATTTCCTCAAATAACAAAGTTAAACACTATTAAAAACAATATGTATGATTTTATTTTTTGTGGATTTATAAAAAATTCAAGTGCGTGACGTTGGCTGCTTGCTGACTACTGAGTGCTCCAAGATGCGTTTGATCGATCGCTCACTTAGAGCTCCCCAAGATCAGTTCTTGGAGCACGTTCAAGCATAATTTTGAAGTACTCATTTACCAATTTTGTAAATGACTGTTTAGTTATTTTGTCATTTAACTGGGTGTTAATATACCGATCATTTAAAAAAAACTAATTCAGCATCAGTTACTGGCAATATCTGCGAAAGGGTTCATCAACGCAGCCCTAATAATTTTGAAAGAACCAACCCAATCTAAAATAACTTATGTTTCACAACACCTGCAACACGTCTTAGCTCTCCAGTAGGCAGCTCCCTTAAAAATACTTAATTTGAAATTTGTTGCTAAAGAGTTTGTACAATATTGAATTAGTATACTAGTTTAATATATTTTATTAAAATAAATATTGCGTTGGACTAAATATGTGTGCATAGAACAAAGTATTTTTTGATTCACTTTTTATAACTCATATTTAAAAGAATAAAGGAAAAATTGTGCCAAACAGCGGTCTTAAATTAAAACCTCTAGCCATGCTGTCGTAGTCCAGTCATTGTTTTACTCTCTTCTGCTGAAGAAGCTACCACAAAAATGTCATAATCATGTGTTTTGATAGTGAACTTAAAAAAAAGATCTACAAATTTCTGGTATGTAGAGTGGCAGAGTTAAGTACCGTTTTATCCCCGCTTTGATTACATCCTAGAACTTTACTCTTCAAATCCCCACCAGATTTTCAATGAGGCCTTATCAGGCATCATTCTGATATAAAGAGGTTTTAGGCACTATCAATTATAGTGTGTTAGAAGCCTGTTAAGTTATCTATATTTTACTGTGCTTTAATTCACGATTTGGGCTGTGGGCTATTATTTATTTATTGATACATTCATGACAATTACAGTGGTCAAGTTCAATCTGTAGAGGTGTGAAAAGAACACTTTTCCACATGTCAAGAGGAGTAAAGGAAAGGTTTGGGCATTTAAAATAAAATAAATTTTGAATTCAAAGTTATCACTACTAAGAAACATACTAATCTCTTTCATTTGTTGTGTGGTTCTTACATTGTTTTACTCTATAAAGTGAAGTAAAGGTACGCAAAAGCCAGTATGCAACTTTCTTAAAACTCTGAGCAAATGGTTTTAAGTTTGCTCGCATAGAATTATGGACCAAATAAATAGTAGACTGCATTCTGGTCTTGAGTTGATGCCATTGCTATAATTGTTACAAAAAAACTCAACTTATACTTGATATTGAAATTAATCCACATTTGGAAAACTACATAGTTTATTTTTATGTAAAGTGTATATTTGATGGTACAATCCTTTGCAAAAGTTCAATTTCCTATTATGTTTGTCTGAGAATTTCAAACTCATATATTAATAAAATAAATAAATCATATTTCTTTATCTTAAATTACTTTAAATTTTCCAAAATAAATACATAGAATTTTATATTGCAATTGATGGTACCATCATAACTTAAAATTATTTGTATATTTAAAAATAAATACCGTTTGGAACCTGTTAATAACATATTGTAAGAACAAATATTATTTTGAATAAAAATATTACATTTTTATAACAAATGTCTTGGGATTTGTATCAGTATTTTTCGCAAGTAGAATTGGTCAAACTGTTATTAAACTCTTATCTGGAAAGTTGGGTTTCCATTCCAGCCGGGTTCTTCTGTTTTTGTCCCCCTACCCCCAACCCCTTCCTTTTCACCTGTCTTCCAGGAAAATACAGTTTAGGTTTAGTGGTTTTACCTTTGTTGTAATATATGCAGCTCAAACAATGACAAGTGGGATTCCAGCAAAGTAGAGACAATGCATATTAAGTTTATGAGGAGCATGCTGGATATAAACCAGGTGAGATAGGTTAAGGAACAAGGATGTATGAGAGAGAGAAAGAAGTAGTACAGGACATGAATGAGGTGAGGAAGCAAGAATGAAATAGTATGGGCCTGTCAAGAGATTGGGAAGAGAGCAATTGTTGAAAAGGATATGGAGCTGAATGGTGGGAGAAGAGTGGGTTAGTTTGAGGGAAGAAGATATCAATATTATAAATATTTACTGGTTTACAACTCAGTTATATTAAATTTCAGCTCCATAATTACTTTACCTTAATAAAGGCACACAAAAAGCAGAAACTAGCAAACAAGTTTGACCACTTATAACTGATGAATTAATGATTTTAAATTATTGAAACACTATTTATACTTTATAATTATACACTATAGCCAAAACATTTTCCCCCCATTGGTTTTATAAAGAAATGGGAAAGGTGAATTAAATACATATTAAAGTTAGTAATAAAAAAATAAGTTTTACTTGGAAGGCAACACATTTACAAATGTCTTTGATATTATACAATAAATTGACCGTTTGTCAATGTTGGCCATTTTAGAAGTTACACAATCTTCTGAATATATCAATATCTTCGACTTGTGCATAGTGGCCAGGAAAACTGTCTATTCAATCTTATTTATACACTTTCTAAATGAGTTTATCCTAAATTTATTTTTGAGTGTTTGCCAAAGTAGTAAGGATGGACCCTCGAATCCTTAAGGATATTCTAGATTCAAGAGAGAAATCCTTTAAAAAAATATTTTCTTTAAATTTATCAAGTTAAACTTGTTTTATAGCTCACACACTGTTTATTGGTGATTCAGAATCGATTATAGTTGTAGGATAAACAAAACAACCAGGCTCTAGACCAGTAATTGAAACTAACAATGTATGAATCGATTATGAGAAAGAATGATAACATTAATTTATCTACTATTTGTATTTTCTTTTCCTCTTATGTCAATATATTTTTTTTCCAAGACAGGAATTTGTAAAATAATGGATTCGACCCAACTATACAAAGTTGTATAATAAATTAATAAATTTGTATTTTTGTATCAGGGATTGTTTTCTTGTAGTATTTTAAGGCCATCCTGGGGTCAATTCTAAAGAAAAAAATGTTGCACATTTTTGGCTAGGCGGTAAAAAGTTTGCCTTTTGGACAAGTGCCTTGGGGTAAATTCCTGGCACTGTCCAAAAAAAGTAACCTTGATGAAATTGGGGATTTACCTTTAACAGAGATGTATTAATAGCTGACGATGTATGCGTGCCGATCCTGAAAAAATATTGTATTGTCTCAGAAAGGTATATACAAATTAATTAGACTGCATTTTGTTTAACACTTTATTTTTTATAACAAATTGTGAATCTTTTATATTTACATTATAATTACACAATATGTGTGCTATTAAAAAGGGTATAAAATTTTACAATATGACAATATTTATATTTTATATACTTTTTGTAAGTCTGTGGTTATAATACAATATATATATATTTTTAAATAGACAAAGAAAAAATGGCTGTATTAAATTAAATATTGAAAGCTGCTTAAGGAGACCGATGTACCCCAAAAATTTCATAATTATGTGGGTTTTTTTGTGAACTTTTGAGGTTTACAGCATTATGATAACTGTTTACATTTTACCCTACTATCCTTTCAATGTTTCATTTAAACAGATAAAAAATATAATTATAATCTTTCAAAAACATTTTGTTTGGAATAAATACTAAGTATTAAAAAATTTTAAAATCTAGACACTTAATGGTATGTTGGATTTTTCAAGGATATTTACTCAAAGATGACTGAATTACTTATACAATCCTAAAAATCTCATACAAAGGTTAATTGAATCGGGTTGGTTTTGGTAAATAACTACGAGTTTAAGATTATAGTTTTCTTCTCACAGTTTTTATATTCATAAGTAATTTAAAACAGGCTATTGGCACTTGGGACCACAATGTTAGTGAATTATGATCCACTCATCTTGCCAGCGTTTACACCAAGTGGGGTGAAACAATGACCAGACCGCAATTTGTTAAAGAGTTTATTGGTGAATTCTGTAGAACTTAATATTTTAGCTGTCTTGAAGGTAGATGAGACATTACATTTTATAAATAATCTACTTTTCACAGAAAAAATATACATTTTAAAATTTGAATGTAGACAAGCTGTATTCAAAAAATGCTCTGTACCTAGATCTGAAATGTATTTAGTAAGACACCCTTCATGATAGGCGAATAGATTTTAAAAAGTTTTCTAATTAAATTATACTAAGTAATTAGTGTTAGATTATAGTAGGTGATGGGCAGATATCAGGATTTTTTTAAGTTAGAGGATAAGATAATATAGTATTCTTGTGGTTTCAGTAAATAATTACTTGAGTCTTATGTTCATGAGGAAGGAATGTTGTCTGATTTATGTACTCTGTTCCCTCTGAAAGGTAAATTCAGTGCTGATGCTCAAGTACACTATGGCCCAACCTTGTAAGCTACACAACAGTTCAATCAAACTAAATAAGATTGATGCGCTTTAGGTTTCAATTTCATATACTTGAATATAAAAATAAACATTTTTAAAGATTATTTTTTATCAATTTCCATGGCTATCCCTCCTAATTTAAACCAGGATTTAGCCTAGGGCTCTATTCCAAATAATCTTGAATAAGAACTTTACAAACAGCGTTGGAATTAAAATACCAAATAACTATTTGAACTAACACTTTTCTGTTAACATAAAACAAGTCATACCCTGACTTATAATACTTTAGCGACATGACGCTACCGCTCACATCAGTGTCCAGTGATTAGTATGCTTGCCCTTTTTTCGAAATATAAGGCTTACAGCCTTTATTTTAGCTACAAATGTGTTATTTATGACAGATATGTCTGTTTATGATGAATGAAGTGCATAGATAAGTAGAAAAAAAAATATTTCTTCAAGTTATGACAGTGGCCTGGCACCTAATATGTTGCAAGTAGCGATATGCCTGTACAATTTCATATACATTAACCCTATTTAAGTTTATAAGTTAGTTAGCATGTTTAGCATATTATGTATATCTATGAGAGTTGGCCAAAATATCGGGGGCGGGGGTTATAAAGTTAAACATTAGGGGTGTGTAAAGTCCACTTTTTTAAATCAAAGTCGAATTGAATAATCCTATATATTATTTCTGTTGTCAGCATCCCTTTTTCTCAACTAATACAAAGCCTACAGCGATGAATAAGGTATCAGCAGATGGGACTTTTTACAGAGTTCTGACATAGCAAACTCAATTTATGTTGAAACACATTGTTGTCTTTGCAATGACTATCAATAAGTCTCAGGGACAAACGCTTCAAATTGCTGGATTTAACTTGCCAAATGCTGTATTTACTCATGAACTCTATGTAGCTTGTTCAAGAGTCACTAAATCTAACAATATTTTTGTAGCAATTACCAAAAATGGCAAACAAAAGATTCAAGAGGATTGCATTATGACATAAAATAGTGTATAGAAAGAGTTATCGTAGGAAAATTACTTTGAGTTCCTGTAGCGCCTGCCACGTCAGCACCCGTCCGTGATATATCTTGGTCTATTCATCTGGTATGAAATATCCCCAAAACCAAATTGAAGTTTGAATATTTAAAAAAGTGTTTAATGTTTGAAAATAATATATTGCATAATTATAACTAGATATTAAATGTATTATATTTGGAAGAGGAGAATTGGATGAAAACCTATAAAATGGAACAAACAAAATATGGCTTTTACAATGAAAAGAAGAACAAAGTTCACACTTTACATTGGCTGCCAATGGACAAAAAGGTAGTGGCTGTCTTTCTAAGAAAATCAATTACTATCACCCAATCCCCAGAACTATAATTCATTCTATCGGAACTCATCGGGAGGGAGTGTGAAACGTGCAATGGAACTTTCTAAAAGAGGAAACCAACAAAAACTATTATAAAGTATAATTTTAAAAATGATAACTTAAGTTACTATCACAACATACGATTTAATTATTTGAGTTTTCTGTTATGTGAACATTAATTTGTGATAATATAACGAGACAAAATGAAAAAAAAAAGAAAAAAAATTGAACATAGATGTGTATCTTAACTTGAAATATTTTTTTTTGCTCAAACTTTGTAACTGAGTGAAGTCAAAGTTTTTGAAGCTTTGTACACCCCAACTTAACATACTTTATGGGTTTCAATTATAATACTTAAGTTGTGTAAAAAATTGGCTCAAGACTGTCAAGTTTTTTTGTATTTTTTTGTATGAGAACGACAAAGAAATTATCAGGCATAGCTGTGAAGAATTAATTTACCATTAGTCAAATATTTTTTTACGAAATAATACATTTTTTGTGTTGAACACAGCATCTAGATCTTAAATAAACTAAATGTGTGTAATATTTACTCAATTCTAATTTCTCAACATTTACAATGCCAATATTTTTCTATGCATATAAAAAGGGGTTTAGAAATAAAACCTGAATGAAACAATCAAGTTTGATTTGAGAAAGATCACAAGACCGTAACTGTAACATTTAGTTCATTAACAATTAGTTTGTACTAAAGTTAAATGGCAAAATAACTAATAGTCACAATGAAAAATTACCCAATTCTGAATATTGCTGTTTCATTTCAATGCCATAACTTGTATTTACTGGATGTTTACTGGGATTTGAGAACTTGAGAAAAAAGTTATCAAGTTTGACGTCCTTAGTTTCCTCTCATGAATATACCTGTCTAAGATAATCTGGTGGCAACACAAAAGAGCAAGTGACTCATTCTTGAATGAGTAATAAATATTAATAAGGAACCATCCACTAATTATGGAACCAGTATAATGGTCAGAGCCCCTGGCTGCTCAGCTAGAAATCCCGGGTTCAATTCCAGGCTGGTGCCGGAGGATTTTTTTTTTTTAGTAAAGGAGAATAATTCCCATTGTCACCAAGGTTTGGTTTATTGGGCATAAGTTAGGTTAATATCTTCAATGGCTTCACCCCGTCATATTCACTATCATCCCCTCACCTCTTCAGGGCATGAAAAGAATCTCAACGGAAAGTATATATAATTAGTACATTTGGGCATCCCATGCACAACAGTATACTAGTACTGGCTAATCTTTCCTCAAACTAAGATAGAGATTGATGTAGTCCGTACATGCCAGGTTTGGCTAAAATTTGTATGCAATCCATGGGACCAAGATATTGTACAAGAAGTCGTGCTGTGTGTACCAGGCTTTAGAGTTTTGTGGAGTTTATTGTAGCAGGTACTTTTGTTTTGATGTGTTTATCAGTGAAAGCTAACAAACAAAAGTTTATAAGTATGTCTATAATAGGTAACAACACCACAATGTAGATCAAAGAACAGAAGGACGCCCAAAGCCACAATAATTATAAAAAAAACTTCAAATAGCTTCTTGAAGCATAAACATTTTTAAAAAAATTCCAGAAGCTCCCCTTTTAAGTTTGGGGGCACCCCTTCCAAGCTTGCTCAAGAATGTTGGTCACGAGATGATATTGATTCATGCCATTATTATAATTTATTATTGACACCTTAATTCAGTCGGTAGCGTGTCTGTCTACTAAACCAGGTTTGGTTCCCGGTATGGCCGAACAATTTATCATGGGTGAACTGTGGGTTTACTCTTTCACAATGATGAATTAAAGCCTGGGGACTGGATGTTGTGCCTGACCTAGTCTTAAGTTGGATTATAAGGCATATGAAGCTATGATAGACCTAGCAAGCCAGTAGTGGAAAATATATGGCTTGAATAAAAATTGACCCAGGCGGTAAATTGGAAACAGTTATAAAATATATATTTGTATTATTGTTATCATCAACAACATTATACACGTTACATGAGCACTATAGGCAATTGTATCCACAGATCTAATTCAGATTTGTCAAATTTGACTTTTATCATAAAAGAAAAGCCAAACTCAGAAAGTTATTTAAGGAACTCCCTTATCACTAATTTATCCTGTAGAGCAGGGACCCTCAATTATTTATGACAAAGGTTTGTTTTAAAAACCCAACATACTTCCGCGGTCTGGAAAAACTTTAATAGTGCCACAAGTTCAAGTCCTATAGGACTATACTAATTCAAAAACATGATTTTATTTATTTATTTTTGCTGGCCAACCATGTCTACTACCGAAATAGCACCATTTCTTATGTTTATTGCTATCTCGTCAAGGTCCTTAAAATGTCTCAGTGGTCCACCATTTGGTGACCACTGTTGTAGAGGCTCAGCCTCGAATATTTAAATTTACATTATTCTGCTATATTTTTTGCTTATTGTTACTGCTTTTTTTAAATACTTATCCTTTTACTACCCTCAAGTTATTTATTTCTTTATTTATGGTGGCTACAGACAGGGAAAACCTGGAAAAAAAACAGGGAGTTTTTGGATGACAGGGAAATGTCAGGGAATTTAACTAAAAATAAGGAAAAGTCAGGGAATTAAAACATATGTCTAAAATGTTCCATTAATTTCGCAACTAAACACTAAAACAAAAGTTAATGATACCTAAATAAAATAACAGTCATCATCCACCATTAAAACTGGAAAAAAGTAGTCGGGGAATTATGTAAAATATGTTTTGTAACCGCCCTGTTATTATTTTTACCATCATATACTATTTTTGTAACTATACATTAGTATATGTATAATTTTTTTACTATAATTGTTTATTTTATTTTGCTATTATGCATGCTTGTAAAGTACTTGTGTACTTTTCAGTGCTGGCCTCTCATAGGTATAACGACTATTGGCCAGCACTATAATAAAGGGCGATGAAATTATCAATATTATTAAATATTATTTTAACATGGCTACAACACCCACTTTTAACATACACCATTTAGTTGGAAGGTTATTTTATATGTGGGACTTGACACTAGAAATAAATGTTACCTAGAGAGGTAAAAAACGTAAATTCTATGCCCACGAAGATAAGCACGTACCCTTAGATGTACAAGTGTGTGAAGCTTTGAAAACCTTTGACTTCATTTAGAATAATAGTCAGCTTTAAACATTTATGTTCACACGAAACAAATCTATAGGTGATTGCATGTTGCAATAAAAATTTGATGCATCAACTTACGCTAAAATATTTTAAATGGACAGTACAAACATTCTATATATAGTAGTTTCTAAGACTATGTAAATATTCACAATAGTGTCGTTTTTGCATCATAAAACAATAAAAAATAAACGGCTTTGGGAGTATTTCAGACTATTAAATTCGGCTTTGAATAAAAAATATATACTTCACACACCCCCCACTTGAATGTGTGAATAAAACTTATGTTGTTAAGTTAACAAATGTGAATTTAAAACAAGTATCTCTTGATATAGCCCCACATCCTTTATGTTCCGGCTGACTAATGGAGTAGAATAGTTTTATTCAATAGATATAAATAAATACATACAACACATTACTGCCATATTTAACTTTGTCCCCCACTAAACAAGCTGCTAGCGTTGCGCTTTCTGGGACCCACTTCCCGTTTCTAGAAGTGTTAAATAATTATTGGCTCCCACAACATTGATAGTGGTATTTTATTATTGCCTAGTTAGTAAATGAGCCTCTGGTGAATAGTTGGATCAATAATTTAAGTATAGTCGGGTCATCAGAGGAGGAACCTCCTTAGCAGTTGAAAAATTAAATCTATTTTCATGTGTTTTGCGGCTGTTACTTTTGGACAGATTATATTAATTTCAACAGCCCAATTTAGCTATCTGCGATCACGTCCTTGTAAGGTTGACACATATTTTTATAGCACCCCGTCTTACTACCTGTTTGTGTTTTACGAAAATGAACTAATTACAATAATGTATTAGGAAGAGGAAGGCTGATTTTAGAGAGAAAGTATACCTGAATCTGTATGGAGAGCAAGAGCGAGAGTAGAAAACCATTTAGGAATAATTATTTTCGGAACTCCATAATTGTCAGTCCAGTCTAGTGTAAGAGTGACACCTTAGACCATTAGATCATCAACGTGGGTGCTAATATAGTTGAATGACAAATTGACAAGGATGAGATCCTAGATAGTTAAGCTAGTAGAGCAGTTTGCATGTAAACTGTACAACCAGGATTCAAATCCCTATCCAGTTGTTAGTTTTCTATATTTACTCAATCACACCATCAGAAAGCCATATGAAAATACGTGTTTCAACTGTGAGTTAATATCCTTCTGTATGTTGGCTAGTGATCTTCTAAATGGTTCTTCTTGATTCTGACTACAAGAGCTAGAACATTTGGATAATATGGGTCAGAAGAACCCAGGGTTAGTGTGCTCGATTATGCACCTCTTACAGTACTTCTTCACTGCTCTGTACCCTTCAAGAGAGATCTGACAGTCCTGTATGTTGAGCTGCTGCAGTCCCCGGCAATAATACGCTACGCATTGCACCCCTCGGTTCGTCACTAGATCACAGCTGCGTAGGCTCAGCTTCTTGAGGTTAGGGCAGCTCTCTGCGAGTGCTCTCAGGCCTGCATCGCTCACGTCGCACTTGCCGATGTCAAGTGCCCGCAGTCTTGGGCAGGAGCGGGCCAGGACCGTGATGGCGTCATCACTTACAGCCTCACAGCCGCGGGCGTTCAGGTAGCGCAACTTGTAGCACCGTCTTGCTATCACCTGAAAGAGAGGGTTGTTCCAACAAGTTAAGCTTCTGCTAGGAAAACAAAAGTTAAGATTGAACGAAAGTTACCTTGAGTAAAGTTATTTAATTTAGTAGTCTTACTCTACAACAGTTAGACGTACAATTTAGAACTGGTATGAGAGGAATATTTCAAATCCTTAGGAAATTTGGGATTTTTTAGAATTAAAAAAAAAAGGTTTATTTTCATATGTGAAAATGGACAAACAGACACAAAGTCATGGGGACAGACAAAATTATCAAATTCCCTTTTTTGAGTTCGGACACACATAGCTAACACAAAGATTCCTCATAATCCGAGGTAAAAAATTTCCACAATTACAATAATACTTGGTATTTATATAGGAAAGTAAAAAATGTTGAGATTAGGTACTTCTTCAAAAGGGACTCAATGTATAAATACATAAAATAGGATATATTTTATGAAAATCGCACCATAAGTAGATACTCTCCTCCCAAAATATATTTCTGGGTATAGCCTTGCTGATGATCTCTTTTCTACTCCTGTTGCATAATAATTATACTAATATTGCAGATTGTTTTATAATCTAATAAAAGTATTCCAATAACTTCCTTGCATCTTCAGATAATTTATAAAGAAGTATAGAAGAATTAAATTTCAATTTTCACAAAATTGGCGAGTGTCAAGACATGTCATTAGAGTTTAGAACCTTGAGCTTCATCGGGGTGTAGTTATTACACAAACTTATGTTTTCAGGTTAGAAACAAAATTATAAGGAAAGGGGTGGGGTTGTAAGATATGTATTTGAGTCAAGTGAACTTAATTTAATTTCACTTTTGTACAGATGGTGTCAATTTGGACAGCTAAAAGAAAGATTAAATTTATATATTTAAAAAAAGTTGAATGTTTAGTTGTTAAGTCTAACATTAAGGCTATTAATGGCTTAATTTAAGGGTTAGGGATGAAGTTGGTTAAGAAGAAATGGGAAAACCACAAAGTCGAACCTTGACCTCTTCACCACCACCAAACCCAGTCTATCACAATAGCAATTTCTTAGAGCCCGTGACCACCGAGGGGGGCTTAGGTAACAATTCTCTGTTTACTTCTGCTCTAGAGCAGGCATGTCAAACTTGTGAGCCCGCATGAGGGCTAATCCATGATTCTGTGTAGCCTGCAGCCTTTAGATGAACAAACATAACATTCAATCGAGTTCTGAAGGAAGTGGCTGAATTTACTTACTTGGGAAGCAAGTTAACTAGAGACACCAGAAATAGAAGAGAGATAGCTAGTTGGATTAACTAAGCCAAAAACTTTCAACTCCAAGAAGAACCAGCTCACATCTAACAGTCAGCTTGAAGGTTAGCAAGAGTCTGTTGAAAGTTTATGTATGGAGTGTTGCCTATGTGGGTGTGAGACATGAACAGTGGAAACTGAGGAGGCTCAAAGCACTGGCATCCTGGTACTACTGAAGGATGCTGAAGATTAGTTGGACAGGCAAAGCAATGAAAGAGGAGGTGTGCACTACGCCAGACAAGAAATCTGTCGAGTCTGATTCAGTTGAGACGTTATTGGCTGATTGGTCGGTCATTCACTGTCACACCAACCTACTAACGACAATAGCCGGGGGTGACACTGAAGGTTGAAACCGGCAAGGAAGACCACGCCTGGAATACATGCACCAGATCATGTTGGATCTAGACTGTGCGACCTACATGGAGATGAAAAGGAAGGCAGTAAGAAGAGAGGAATTGAAAACTACAGCATACCAACCCTTGGGTTGAGAACCGAAGAAGAAGAAATGTAGTAATTATTACATTATTGCAAATTAGTTATTATTTATTGAAATATAGCAAGTGAGGTTGACATACCACATTTTTATTCCTTACACATCATACATTGATTCTCAAAGATTATTAAATTTATGCACTAAATATGATCAATGAATGACAGCACATAAGTGTGTGGACATTGGTTTTCTTGAAAAGGAACTAACACCCGAGCAAACACATTTATAAATATTAATTTATTATCATCAATTTATGATTTCAACAGGATATTTAAAGCTGAACACACAAATGCTGCAAATAAAAAGCTTCAAACTTTTGGTAAAAAAAAAAATTCACTGTAAGTCTTAAATGTTGTGTAATCTTAATTTTCTTTTTTTAATAAATACTTTAGAATTAAGATTTTTTTTTTACTTATGATAGTGACAATATTGAATTTTCTCAAATTTAGCCACCTCAGTATTTAAAATTATAAATGTGGTACTTATGATTAAACCAATTTAATAAGTCCACACTAGAGTATAGAAAGTAATTCATTCATTTGGTAAAAGAGAAAAAAAAAGTCAAATATCTACAGTATTGATTGACTTTTTTTAAAAATTATAATAGTAAATATATGTCTGTAAACACTTATTACTAAATATATACTCATATATATATATATATTTACTATTATAATTTTAGAAAAAATGTTGATCAATACTGTGGCTATAACTTTTTTTTTTTACTAAATGAATTAATTACTTCCTAGACTCTTATTGCAGGTGTTTTATATATATATCCACATACATCATTTATTGTGTACAAATAATTGTTGACATACCTTGAGTCCTGCATCAGAGACCTGATCACACTTGGCCACAGAGAGGTACCTAAGGTTGGCACCCAGTTTGGCCAACTCGTATAAACCAAAGTCTGTCACTTGATTACAGTCTGACACACTCAGCTCCCTTAGCGTGTTGCAGAAACTCGGAACATACTTGATTCCCGCATCTGTAAATATATACACATTACTACATTAAGATCTATCCTCAGTATTATTTGAGACCCTTGCGGGTACAAATGTAACCATATACCTACTTTCTCTTTAAGTATGTTAAGAATGAATTCTTGAATGTGAGTATTTATATTTAAAGATAGTTTGCTCACTACTCAGATTCCTCATGATTGGGGAAAGACCACTATACCGTAATATGTATCGAGCATTGTTTGAACATACCCAAGTTAGTAATCGACCCACAAATTTATAAAAGATAACGATTCTGAGGGTAACAGGAAGTGCACCCTCATTAATATGAAGAGAGGATGGAAAACCCAAACAAAGTAGTCTCTTAAATCTCGACCTAGTGACCCATAGCTACCAAGTGAAACAAAGGTAGTGGAGTGTCACCTGTGATCTTCATAGAGGAAGAGATAGGGGGAGTGTCACCTGTGATATTAACATAAGTAGAGGTAGGGGGAGTGTCATCTGTGATCTTCATATAGGTAGGGGAGTGTCACCTGTGATATTAACATAGGTAGAGGTAGGGGGAGTGTCATCTGTGATCTTCATATAGGAAGAGGTATGGGGAGTGTCACCTGTGATCTTAACATAGGTAGAGGTAGGGGGAGTGTTACCTGTGATATTAACATAGGTAGAGGTAGGGGGAGTGTCACCTGTGATCTTCATATAGGTAGAGGTAGGAGGAGTGTCACCTGTGATCTTCATATAGGTAGAGGTAGGAGGAGTATCACCTGTGATATTAACATAGGTAGAGGTAGGGGGAGTGTCATCTGTGATCTTCATATAGGTAGAGGTAGGAGGAGTGTCACCTGTGATCTTCATATAGGTAGAGGTAGGAGGAGTGTCACCTGTGATCTTCATATAGGTAGAGGTAGGAGGAGTGTCACCTGTGATATTAACATAGGTAGAGGTAGGGGGAGTGTCATCTGTGATCTTCATATAGGTAGAGGTAGGAGGAGTGTCACCTGTGATCTTCATATAGGTAGAGGTAGGAGGAGTGTCACCTGTGATATTAACATAGGTAGAGGTAGGGGGAGTGTCATCTGTGATCTTCATATAGGTAGAGGTAGGAGGAGTGTCACCTGTGATCTTCATATAGGTAGAGGTAGGAGGAGTGTCACCTGTGATCTTCATATAGGTAGAGGTAGGAGGAGTGTCACCTGTGATATTAACATAGGTAGAGGTAGGGGGAGTGTCATTTGTGATCTTCATATAGATAGGGGAGTGTCACCTGTGATCTTCATATAGGTAGAGGTAGGGGGAGTGTCACCTGTGATCTTCATATAGGAAGAGGTATGGGGAGTTTCACCTGTGACCTTATCATAGGAAAAGGTAGGGGGAGTGTTACCTGTGATATGTACGCAGCGACGCAGGTACAGGTAAGCCAGTTGAGGGCAGTTCCTTACTATGACCCGCAGACCACCATCCTCCACCGCCTGACAGTCCGTCAGGTCCAGGTACTGCAACAGCAAGCGTCTAGGGGGCTCCGGTCCGGGTGTTACACTGATGCAGGAGATGCGCGTGCAACCTGCGCACAGAGCAACAAACTCAGGTCATGGTGGTTCATGTAACGATGACGCATTTTAACTTATAGTTCATCTTTTTTTTTCTAAGTTAAGACTTTGTCGCGTATGAGTTTCACCTGGCACCTGGCTGCCTGATGTAGCGCTTAGACGGTTTGTAGTCATATAGCTACAGTAGCCCCATGGCTTCTTTGGTGTTGACTGACAGCTCACAGCTGACAGCTTTGAAAAGTTACCAGACCAAATTATGTATTCCTACGCCGAACCATATTAACTGCAAAAACATGTGCTTAGCAGCTGTCACTTCTGACAGTCAAAATTTAGGTATATACCTAAATGTTGACTGTCTGAAGTCAGTTATGAGCTGTCAGTCAGCACCAAAGAAGCCATGAGGCTACTGTATCTATTGTAAGAGTACGGCCAACGATTGACATGGTACTTGCTGCAGGGAGGGGGGGGGGGGCTGTGATTGGCCCACGTGACTCCAGAGCTTGCCACTGACCTATCTATGGCAGCAAGCAAACTGTTGGGCTCTTATGGGAAATATATTTATTTCGAAACATTTTCCTTTAATACTCGAAATTACGCCAAAATATTTTGCGTTTGGATGTAGAACACATTGATAAATGGATGTAGGATTCTATTCAATACCTTCTGGACCAAAAAGTTAAAAAAAGAAAAAGTTTTGATCAATCAAAAATCGAAATTGAATTGGTAGCCGGAAAAAACTTCACGGCTCTGTCATGTCCGTTCTTTTTGATTTTGATTTGTGTTTAGTAGCCCTAATTAATAATGCATCAATAAGTGTATTTTTATGTAGTGATAAATGATAAGAAATCAAAAAATGGGTAGATTTAAATAGCCTGAACTAGTACATTAAACTTAAAACAAAATTGTGTGTTGTAAGTTGAAATAAATATATTACAATGATAGTGAATGGCTTGTTCCTCATTTTATGTTCAATTTACTCGTTAACTTAAATAAGTTATCATATAAATCAAATTGATCCGAAAAAGAAGGAATATTTTTCTCGAACGTTCAAACAACATTGACGCCCAAACTTAATTTATAATTATCGGTAGAGTTGGCCTAGGCTATGAAATAAATCATAAAATTATTATCTTGTGTATAATGATCCTTAAAAGAACTAAACAATTAACATAATATCTTAGATAGTTAACTACAATAATTATATTAAAGCAAAATTTAAAAACTGTGTAGTAATTAAATTTTACTGTTGAATAAAATGTATTTATTTTGCATTTTCACGCAAAAATGCTTATTTATTATTGAGCTTTAGGTTGAAACATAACGATTTAATGCCATTTTTTTAAATACATAATTAATTTGGGATATTACTCATTATCATCATGCCATATTTCAAGGTTGAAAATTGGTGACCTATTAAAGGCATTTCTAGGCAGGGTGATACTTGTGTTTGTTTTCTATTGCCTTCTGCGGTTTGGAGGTGAACGGACAACAAAAATATCCTAATCTTAACCCAGGAAGGGAACGTTTCTACTACAAAATAAACCCTAACCCGGCCGGGAATCGAAATCGATATCCTTGGACTGTCAGCCAAATACGCTGACTACCAGACCACATAGCTAGTCGAGATATGAATCGACCAACCTCGTTAATGTAAAATAAACATAGTTTCGATTCTAACTATACTAACATTTTTTAACAACTATATCACAAATTAGTCTTAAAAAATGCTAATGTAATATTACATCTTCATTTATTAAATTCAACAATGTGTTTTTGTAAAGGCTTTATTTTTTGTCATTGACCAAAATGTCACTGTATTTAAGATTTTGTAACTGTGTAAACTATTTCATCTACTGTCTAGGATTTTTTTAAGTATGTTAATTTTTTAAGGTGATTAATCGCGTACGCCCATCTATAAACAAATGGATCAATCTCCAATCTTCAGTATAATAATTTATAAAAACATTTGTTTTAATAATCCAAACTCAAGGCAATGGTAAAATCCAAGTTTATGTATCAGGCGTTCAAAATCCAAGAGGTGGCGAAACACAATCATATTTTTCCCCCGGTATGTATTTAAATGAAATACCATTTAAACTATACCAACGTCTTTGTAATGATACAAGCTATCTTGTAAAAAAAAACGTTACTTTACATCAACACGTTTTAGAAATATTCCAATAAACTCAATTTTGTCTCATATACCGCCATGTACTAGTTAGGTCAGTCAAGCCTGCCGCCTAGCAGACGACGCTTGATGGCCGTACTCTTACTATATAGAGCTCTATTGTAGTCTGAAAATGTTGTACTATTTAAGAGCTGATGTTTTATTACAAATTTATTGTTATTAGTATTATTATCATTACTTAACTGTCTTTATTCTTTAGAAATATAGGTATAATACCTTGTTTTACACCTACTCCTTACATAATGGTTCATGGTTAATATATATATTTAACATTTAAAATAAGAAGCTTAATGAACAAAATATTAATAAATTAAACCTTAAAACAAAAAAATCAGAAAAGGCCATACAAATCAACCATACTCACAATCATTATTAACTGATAAACCATTATAAATGTTATCTCAATCATTAATTAACTTAATAAACAATTCTAAATATAAAATTTGTATAAATGTATACCATCAGAAACAATTAATTTGACAAGAACCATACATGCATATATTTGATCAATTTTGGCTTCATAACTACTTAGTGCTAGATGCATGGCTAGTTGGTTTATGGTTTACCAAAATTTAGGTAAAAAGTTCTAACATGTCCTTACAGCATCAAAAACCATACATTTTACGTTAAATGATTTTTTAATTCATTAAGTTCCAAATGTATTCAATTGGAAAGATGTTTCAAGCAAAAGTCGCAGCTGTGAGAGCTAGGCGTATTGTTATAATTATAAATATAGATCTAGCTTCCCCCAAACAAATAGGGCATATAATCAACTTTTGACAATGTCACAAAAGAACATTCTAAGACATTTTTTTTTAGTGGTTTTGAATCTTCAGAACTACAATTTCCATAAGAAATACAGCCTTGGTAGTGTATTTTCCTTCAAGTAGGAGGTGGCCTTAAAGTGTGAATTGTGTCTTGCATATGCACTCACCACTTTTGACGGCATAATGGCAATATAAATTACACATTCCATGAAATCTACGATACATTTCCACTAAATTCTAGTTTAATCCTCTATCAGTTACTTCATTGGTGTAAATTTGAGAGTAACCCTAACGAGCAACCATCGAAGACGCCTAACGGAATTGTTATTTAAGTGGCCAAATGGGACCGCAGAGAACGTAAACTAAGGGCAATGTGTTTGCATTCTTTTTATAGCAAGACCTTTTTTGGTCAAAATAAATTAAATATTGCTCTAATAGAAACATAGTGTTTAATTTCATTCACATGGTGGACTCAAAAAGTTGTTGAGAATCTGTCATGAGCATAGCGGAGTCAGATGAGAGACTTTTTAAATGAAGAGAAAAAGTTGTCATTAAAATTCAGGACAGCTATTCAAGAAATCTTGAGATCACACTGTGAAGAAAATTAAACTATGTTTATACTGGAGGATTATTTGAGTTCTGTTGACAAAAAAAAATATGTTTTGCTATCAAAACTGCGAAACTACTGCCCTTAACTCGCATTCATTACACTTCCACCTTAATTCTGTTGCTCAAGAACGATATTTTTGCTAACACACCAAGTATACTTTACAGTTAAAGGAAAAAAGAAATTAAATGAAAGAAAAATATGGTATATTATACATTCTTTTTTGTGCTGTGTTCCATTTGGTTAAAAAAAAATCTAGGGTGTGGGCGTAGTAAGGCCCCTGTTCAAGCAACTACGTATTGCGGGATAGTGTACAGGACAGCCTACAGGGGCAACAACTTGGTTAAACCTACCACTATTTAGAAGGCTCAGCTAAGTGTGATTTTCCACTCCACATATCAGTATAAGGTAATATGTGTATTATGCCCCATACAAACGTGTGAGGGACAATGTTTCATACTTATTTCAATAGATAAACTTGTAGTGGAATAAAGCTGGACTATAATGAAGTTGCTAAATTGCGAAATATCCTACGCGTATTCACGCGATCATTGTTTTCATTTGTTCAGTCCGCTGAAATGTATATTTAAATAAAGTACAAAAAATTCAAACTGCTAAACAAAATATACAAAAAAGTGATTTCAATATATAAGTATATAAACTTTATTTTTGATTTCACTATATAAGTATATAAACTTTATTTTTGTTCTTATTTGCTATCCGCCTCGGTGGCGTAGGTATCTAACGCGCTAATCTTATTGAGCTAAGCCACCAAGGACGGGGAGATTGAGGTTCAGATCTCGGTTGGGTGAAATGAGGGGTGGTTTTTCCTAAATTGCTTTCCACTCTCCCCCTCACGCAACTGTGGGTCCACTTCCTCTAAATTCAACATTCCCAGTTTTTTATCAATGTTTATGGTGAGATAAAATCTATTTCTTTCTTTGTTAGAAAATAAATCTATTATACAATTTCAATCATAAGCCTATTTCATTTACATACTGCAATTAAAATACTCTAAAATTGCTTACACCTGCTTTTAGTTATAATAATCCTAATGTCTAAAAATAACTCACCGATTAAATTATTATTATTATTAGCACCGCGTCTTACTACCCATTTGGGTTATACGCGCTTACGCTAATATGTAAATGGTAGGGTGATTGTGAGATGAAATGGAGGACCTACAGTTTAACGTAGAATCCGAACCACGGTGGAGGCCTGGCATTCCCCACATTCACAAGATGTCTTGTCAGAGGTGAAGGAAGGGTTTGGTAATCGGATAAATCTGTGCCGGGACCGAGGATTGAACCCCGGACCTCAGCACAGAAGTCCAACACCTTACCCCTAGACCGCCTGATCACCCTGCCATCGATTAAAATAATATAATTTTCCATATCGTAAGAAATTACGTAAAATAATAGGGGGGAGGGGCAGATGGAAAATCTTACGATCTCTTACGTGGAAGAAAGGGGTTGAAAATCATTTAAAAAAAGTCTTACGTAATTTGAGGACGACTCCTTATACATCTAATATCCCGGCTAGTCGGACATGCGATAAGCTCTCAAGAACTACCCTTTGTCGTGTCCAGGAGCGACTCAATACACGACGCAAAGGATTGCGTGGTTTTTGACAACCAGCAGTTTGTTGATATAACAATAATCCGCATCGGTGAGCACGTGGACTAGACGTAAGGCTCATATAGTTTGGTTTGCCGATGGCTGAGAGATTGGTGTTCAAATTCCAACGGGGTGTATTGAGGGTGGTTTTCACCTAAAATTATTTCCTACTCAGCCTCCACACAAATGTGGATACATTTTCTCAAAATTCAACCCTATCTATCCCTAGCCCTTTAGTGCAATTAATTGTGGATATCCCAGGTGGACAGTAAATCTATCTAACCTATATGAAGTTAAATCTGATGGACTAAATTTTATTTTGCGAAACCAAGCATTAATAAATGCTTTAGTTAGAATATAGGCCTATAAGTGTATAAATTAATGTTATTTTAACTAATATTTTTGACTCAAGGTTTATTAACGATTCAATCTAAAGCGTAAGTACAAGGAAGGATATTTAGAGGGAGTTCACCAGCATTGGAGTGAAGACGTGGTCAAAACAACAGTGATACATTGGAAACTATCCCCCAGTGTGTTCGGTCAAGACTTGAACCCCGACCTTCCCGTAATTTCCAATACATCCTATTGCGAGACTAACGCCAAAGAGCTTGTCACCGCGCCAAGAACTACAACACGAGTAATGACACCACTTAAGTCCTAGCATCGTTAATAGAATTACGGATCTATTGACCAACTGGATTCCATATTCGTCAGCACCACCAGGAATCGAGCTAGGGGACTTCTGTAACCACTTAATGATGAGGTAAAAAAACAGTTATTTAAAGTTTTTCTTAATAACAGAAATTCCCAGAGCGAATCGGTTCTTGCCACCCGTTAGGGTTATCAGCATATTTACAATAGAGGATAAAGGTGGAATTTAAGAAATTGTAACTGCACCTACGTTGAAGGAGAGTGGAAAACAATTTGGAAATTAAAAACCCCAGTAAGGTTGACGAAATTTGATTCTCGAGCTTTACCGTCACCCAGCAAACCATCCATAACGAGGCTGACGCCTTTGTCTGTGTGCTCAAAGATGTGGATCTTACCAAGTTGTTTGTCAAAAATATAGCTGCCCTAACGAACTCTTGATATTTCATTTAGCTATGTTTGAAAATGGTAAATGTTTCAAAAACTACCTGAAAAAAACAAAGCGTTTCCATTATTTACTAATAAAAAATTCCTCCTGTTTTGCACAAGGGATTTTAATTTTTTCCAAACACTTTAGAGAGTAATATGGAGGAATGTAGTTTCGTTTATCATCAAATTAAACAGTGTAAAGTCATGCCATTTATGTTTAAAACAGGATAATTTGACGTTAATGGAGAAAGATGTCGAATAGTTAGGCAATCCAATGTTTTACCGGGGGTGGGGGTTGGGGGGTAGGAACGACAAGCAAATAATACAAGTTTTCAAAACAAGTGGTTAAATTTTTCAATTCACTTCTTTGTACCCCCTCCTTAAAAGCTTATTACAGAGAGCTTGCAGTTAAATTTACATATATAGGCCTATTATATTTTTTTCTACCCGCCTCAGTGGCGTAGTTGGCTAACGCGCTTGTCGTGTTGAGCTCGACTGCTGAGGACGGGGAGATCGAGGTTCGAATCTCGGTCGGGTGAACTGGGGGTGGTTTTTCCTAAAATGGTTTTCCACTCTCCCTCCACGCAAATGCGGGTTAATTCCTCTAATTCAACCTTCCCAAGTCCTAATCCATTAGAGTAATTAGTACTTAAAGCGTATAAACCGAACGGGTAGTAAGACGCGGTGCTAAATATTATTATTATTATATTTTTTTCTAATTTTGTGAGCATTCTCTGTTTTTTTTTAGATGCGTGACAATTATGCTTAATGGTCCTAGATCAGGGAGACTTTCAGTCAGTTTTCCTCTAAAAAGAAATCTAGCCTATTATAGAACAAGAAATATTCCAACTCATGAGTCAACTGGAATCTGACCACGTGCTTGCGACGGTTGTTCTGGCGCCTGTAATTGCCCACACTCTGCCATGGAGGTTGCCGGTTCAATGCCAACTACTTGGAGGAGTTACTATGTTGACGCCTCTAGGAAACTTTCACGGGGCCGCCTACCGGAGCGGTGTCCATGAGAGACAAAAACAATGAAAATAGTTTATATAAGGTTATGTCTCATTTGACATTGTTTCCAGGCCACAGCCGAGAGATTCCATTAAACTGTTTGTATACCATACTTGATATCTCTAGACCTGGTGACTAGGCATGTTCAGTGAGTTATTCCTAGTTATCCCAAACACCTGGTATTTTTGAAAGAGTGCGGCATTCTACGACACGACGAATGCATTCAGGACAAAGTTGGCCATTTTGACCACTTCCTATAATGTTAAGCAGCTCCACATTACTTGAGTACAAACAGAGCCGTAGCTCAGAAAAAAGGTCAAACGGGACACATGTCTGTATTTACTTTTTTATTGTTTTTGTGCCCCCTGTCCACCGCTGAAGTAGGTTCAACATGATATGGCATATCCTGCATGTATATAATGTTTTAATGCAATGCTTTTAATACTGTTTTAAAGTGATTCAACACATAAGACCTTTGTAAAATTAGGCTGGTTTTCCTGCAGATACCAAATACATAAATGGTTCTATTCCATGCATCGGTGTTCGACCATCAGAGGCAATAATTAAATTCTTGACAAGAAAATTATTAAAGACAAGGTCTGTGATTTTTGCCAAATTTCACGAATTAGAGATATAACTAATAGTTTACTTCGAATATATATATATTTGCAAAATTATCTGGACGTTTCAGTGACTTTTTAAAAGATTCCCTGGATTTTCCCAGTTTTCCAAGTGTGTTTCAACCCTCAGATTTTTGTGTTCAAGGTGTCCCAAAGATAAAACCTGCCCCAAACGCACAGTATTTCAAGGTATATGTTCGAAATGTGTGGCACCAGCCGCCATGCACAGTTTCAATAAACATTCATTAGTCGGCGAGCGGAACTAACATTACGGCTGGCGGCGTACATTTCTAACGCGGGCTTTGAACTACTGTGCGTTTGGAGATGGTTTTATTCGGGAAATCCTGTAGTTTGCCTTGCATACACTCAGAGGAGAATTTATCTATTTTTGACGAACGGGTGGATCAAGCTTTATGACTACCACACTTGAGTTCACCTGAAAAATGGATCTGGTTCGCTCCTCCAAGTCCTGTATCTCATTGTATGCGAGGAGAACAAAGAGATCAAGTTTGTCTAAGATGAGAAAGTAAAGAGATATAAGTAGGGTAGAGTTCCGGGTCGAAACCAGTTCCCAACTAACAGGGGCTTGGGTTCGATTTCCCTCTCGACAGCCCACCAACTCCAGTCGGGACGACCACATTTATTGGGGCATCCAATGGAGTCATGCGAATACATTTTAAAATGAGAACCATCTTTTTTTTTTTATTCAGTGGTACCTTTGACTTACTCGAGACTTACTCTATTTATTAGGTACAAGTAGGGTAGTATAAATATAGATTACGAGAGATTACCCATAAACCCATAGAGAACAATTCCATGTGACACACCCGAGTGCATTCGACAAATATCCGTACCTCTGCCTGTCACCAATCGCAATCCAATTTGTTGAGAGATTCACGCTTTAGATTGTGTAGCGACCGGTGTGAGTAATTTAGGTCAAGGTTGTATTGACTTTACTCATATTTTACCTATTCTTGTTTTACCAGGCAGTGTGGCTATCATTACATTGAAATGAAGTTTGTTTTTGAGAAAGAATAAGGTTATGTTTTGGGTATGGCATAACACTTTATTTATCATTTAATCGGCCGATACTTTCCAAGGCGACTAGTTATATAAGTACACGACTTACATAGTAGATTAATACTAAAACAGACACAACTCGAATTCGTCCAGCTGTTTATTATTTACTAAGAACAGGGAAGTCCCAATTTTACCGATAGTAAATGCATCGGCCATTCTGGAAATGGAACTCGGCACCCTTGGTCCGATAGGTCAACGTGCTACCAACTGAGTTAATGTGTCGTAGCCTACTTTCAGCTTTCTTAAAAGTGATAAACTTCAGGTATCTTGCCTCGCCTTTTCTACACTTCCAACTCGCACGAAACTCGAGCACTATTTGTATTATTTCATAAGAAGGTCGGTCGTGAGAAACGGATTGGTATAGAACGAGAGAGATAAAGCGACGTCAAGCTCCACACAACTGGCGCCACGATCTGAAAGCGGCCACGCCCTCCCGACCTTCGACCTCCCAAGACACCTATTGTGATCCACCTAGCGCATGCGCGGCGCTAATTACCCCCGCAACTATGTAACACATACTGTGATAATTATACAGGGTGACACGTGGGGGACCTCACGTTACCTGAGATTAAAGTTTGGGCACGGGAAGGGCGGTTTATGCCCAATGACAGGGGTATCCAAACAGATGATTTTATTTTCCGCCGGGTCTTGGCTTCCCGCAAAAATTTACGTTAGAAGGAAAGGATGGGGTAGGTGTACTTAGGAGGAAATTTACCTTTAATTTGTGTGGAATAAATCATTTAGGAAGAAACATGCTTAATGTACCCGGCTAGGATAAATGCCTTCGACTTCTTTGTCACCGGCAAACAAGGTTAGATGAAATATTTAAGAAATAAAACTTTTAATTTTATAAATTATAATAATTTGATATTTTGCATGTACAGTTACCACATCAAGTAATCATGTAATATGTTAAATTAATATTAGTAACAAGATAACAATTTAGTTATATTTAATGATAATTAAGTCAACTACAGAATATGTTGATGATTACAATAATTAAAAATAGAAAACGTAATTAAAACAATTTTACATTTTGTATTTAATTGTTAATATAATAATAATATTTAGCACCGCGTTTTACTGCCCGTTTGGGTTATACGCTCTAAGTACTAATTACGCTAATGGATTAAGAATTGGGAAGGTTGAGCTAGAGGAAGTGAACTCGCATTTGCGTGGAGGGAGAGTGGAAAACCATTTAGGAAAAACCACCCCCAGTTCACCCGACCGAGATTCGACCCTCGATCTCCCCGTCCTCAGCAGTCGAGCTTAACACGACAAGCGCGTTAGCCAACTACGCCACCGAGGCGGGTTATTTAATAGTTATTTATTGTCAACTTTTAACTACCATAACTCAATTATCAACTTAAGATTGTTCATACAATCTGAACATTACATTTTGTATTTTAAATTGTTGTTTGTTATCTACTTTTAACTATCTTAACACAATCATCAACCTTATCATTACATTGTTTTCTTTGAGTTTTCTATTTTTAATTATTGTAATCACCAAAATATTCTAAGGGTTGTCTTAACTATCATTATATATAAATAAATTATTATATTGACAATAATAAATCAACTTATTAACATATTACATGGTTATATGATACGGAGCGGTTTATGCAAAACATCAAGTTATTATAATTTATAAAATTCAAAGTTTTCGTTTTTAAATATTTTATCTTAACTACTCCTTATTAGCAAAATCATGAACAATATTAAAAAGGCTATATGAGCCTGATATTAAGTTCACGTCCCACTGGTGCGGTTATCATCATTGTAAAAAGAACTATAGTCGGATCACCATAGTAACACTAAAGTAGGGTCACCATTGTAAAAAAATATAGTCAGATCTTCATGGTAAGCACTAGAATCGGATCACCATTATAAAACTATAGTAATATCACCATAGTAATACTATAATAGGCTTACCATTGTAAAATAGGGCCTATATAGTCGGATCACCATTATAAAACTATAGCTGGATTTCTATAGTTAAGACTATAGTCGGATAATCATTATAAAAATTATAAGACTTATGGAGGTAAGCAAACGCTCGTACAGTAAAGTGTTCATAACTTGCGAAACTTAGAAAATGGAAATTATCTTTTGGTTTTAGAAGTAGCCCTATCAAGTATCATATTCGTAAATTTAAAAAATGACAACTAGACATGGCTTCAATACCCGTTAGAGGTGTCATTTTTTTTTAAATTTCAGAATAAAAACTCTAGTAAGATCACAATGGTAAAATCCATAGTCGGATAACATTGTAAAAACTATAGTAGGATCACCATAGTGAAAACTCTATCATACACTTCATTAAGCCAAGACATGTTTTTTACAGACATTAATTTAGAAAAATGTTGTCATATTAGAAATCTGTGAGCCTGATTGAGGACCAAAAACTGTCACTCGTAAATTTCTTGTGTTTTCTAAAATGCAAGCCTTACGACTAAACATAACTTTGCCCTCTAAATGCTTTAAGCCTAGACTGTTTGAGATGATTATGACCCCCAAAAAACATTCTTTATTTAAATACCACCATCCGTCGTAATTTAGTCCTCATGTAGTGCGATAAATGCGTCAAGGGACGAATGTTTTAAAGATAATCAAAGTGTGGTCCCTGGCGCTAATAATTCTATTGTATGTTTAAAATACTGCAAAAAAAATATTGTTATTTATTTTTACATGATTCTTTTGAATCACTTCAGAGTCGACAAAGGACGTCTTCAAAATGTCTTTGTGTCCCATCTGTAGAGCTGGCAAAAAACAATAGGAATGGAATGTTACTAAGCCAGTGGGAGGGGGGGTGGGGGGGGGGTACGGGCATGTACCCGCTAATTACCGCACAAGAGGATCTACACAACACCAGACCTCGCTGTCGACAACTCGTGGAATCCACCGTGACTCTACAAAGGACAATAGAAGAGACGGGAATTTGTCGTTTATTTTGTTCCCTCTCCTTCAGAGGGAGGTGTTTGAGGAAATATAGGGGGTTAGGGGGGAGGGAGTACCAAGTCTTTGGATTAATACCGACATTCTCTCTTTGGGTAGTAGTCGTTTAACCCGCCTAGCAAGGCCCCGGTGCAAGATTAGTGACCACCTTGAAGCCTGGAATTGCCGTCATTACCGCCACCATGTCAACTGTCCTCACGATTGGTGGGAGTGTTGCTACTTCCCACGCTGACAACCCCTTCTTTCGGGGCGTTAGCCTCAAGCTGAACAAACCCCTTCTGAAAAGAGATTAGAGGTTTCTTTCCCACGCTGATCCTACCCCTTCTGAAGAGAGAATAGAGGTTTCTTTCCCACGCTGATCCTACCCCTTCTGAAGAGAGAATAGAGGTATCTTTCCTACACTGATCCTACCCCTTCTGAAGAGAGAATAGAGGTATCTTTCCTACGCTGATCCTACCCCTTCTGAAAAGAGATTAGAGGTATCTTTCCTACGCTGATCCTACCCCTTCTGAAGAGAGAATAGAGGTATCTTTCCCACGCTGATCCTACCCCTTCTGAAAAGAGATTAGAGGTTTCTTTCCTACGCTGATCCTACCCCTTCTGAAGAGAGAATAGAGGTTTCTTTCCCACGCTGATCCTACCCCTTCTGAAGAGAGAATAGAGGTATCTTTCCCACGCTGTTCTTACCCCTTATGAAGAGAGAATAGAGGTTTCTTTCCCACGCTGATCCCACCCCTTCTTAATAGAGAATATGGGTTGCCTTTTTCACGACTATCCTATCGCTTCTTAAGGTAATTCAACAATAAGAATTACTAGAAATTGTTTAAGTCTATAACCTATTGGCAAAGAATTTACCATAGGTCGGAGTATATGGGGCTATCCTGGGAAATTTAGCAAAGAACACGTATCAGCCCATTCTAGCAACACCGACCAGATAGGGAAACGGTGTTCGTTTTACGTGGGTGTATCATTAGTTGAGATTATCTGATCCCCTGCCTCCTCCACCTGGCATATTTTGTTCTGCTAATCGGTGTCGTCTCTACAATCGGTACAGTCAAAACATTACATTTAATGAAATAAATATTTAAAATCTATATTTGCAATGATCAATTTGGACACATTAATAAAATTAACGCGTAGGGTTTGTTTAAAAAAACTAATTAATTATAAATAACAACATTGTGTATTTTTTTATTTGGCACCACGTCTTACTACCCGTTCGGGCTATACGCTTAATTACTAATTACACTATTGGGTTAGGAATTGGGAGGGTTGAATTTAAAGGAAGTGAACCAACATTTTCATGGAGGGAGACTGAAAAATCATTTAGGGGAAAAAAACCTACTTCACCCGACTGAGACTCAAACCTTGATCTCCTCGTCCTCGGCAGTCTATCTCAACATGAAACTAGCACGTTAGATAACTACGCCACCGAGGCGGGTTTTGTGTACTACAAAATGCCATAAAATCTAATTATTGGAATATAAATGGAACAGGGTTTATATATAATTAAAAATTATGTAATTATAGCACTTTTAAACTGCTTATACATTAAACATTATTTTTATTTAACATATTATAGATATTTTATTGTGTACACCTCATATGCGTGTCTAATTATACTAAATTTCAGCCTTATACATAAAGTACTTTACCTTAACAGAGGTACGTGAGAAGAATAAAATAGCAAGTGTGACCCTTTATAACTCGTGAACATTGATTATTTGAAAGAAATGAATCACTATTTATAGATTATAATTATACACCTACTACTAACTACTGACAAAAAACAACTAAAGGTTCTAGTGTTGATATTAACAGACTTTACAAGCTATCATAAAGTTTGAGCCGAGCTAATTTAATAGTTCGGTCCATAATATCTCAAAGAATAAAAGCCTTCTTCGTTCATTCCTAACACTACAACAAATCAAAACAAGAAGTAAGCAGAACAATATAAACAAATGAAAAACGATAACAAACATAGCTAGTTAATTATTTTGAAACCACTACTAGCGGGCCAACAAACCACAAAAGTGAGAGAGAAAATGTCGCAAGACATGCACGTGGATTTGGAGCGCATGGACAAATATTTGATAAAGGAATAAAAAAAGAGAGAAAAAAAGTGTTGTACAATTCTTACACCACTCGATAATTTTTCAAAGTTAACAAATAAACTCACATAAATTTGGTTAAAAAAACAACAAAAAAGTGGCGGACATAGAATTGACTTTGGTGAACCAGGAAGGAAATATTGCAAGTATCAAAGGTATAATTTTGAAAACTTTAGGGATCTCTCTAATGTATTTCTCGGTAGACCTGTTGAATATTGGGGAAAGGAGAATGGGGCTCGATACACTCAGCCGAGATTCGAACACCAAACATTCACGTCATCGATAAACCATAGGAGATCAGTCCGGAAGTCCAAGTGCACAATGACGCGGGTAATAAGTTATGCTTAGAATGTTAGACTAATAATTTTTATTTTTATTCCTACGCCAAAACCATAATTTCTAGTAGAGGTGTAGCTTCTGAAGAAATGTCAATGTTACCCGCATCATTGGTGATACGGTAAC
>CABFOV010000025.1:255017-272308 GCA_902141375.1 Timema poppense | reverse complement strand
GTGACCTTGCGATATCCACTCTCTCCCGTTTTTAGGGGAATGGGATTACGTCCATTGCGTGTGGGAAAGTAATTCCCTTCTACCCGTGTTCTAGCACATGCACCAATAACTGTCCAGGTTAGCACCGGAGTTCTAAAACGGCTCACCGCACGAACGGAGAGGCTCGGGTTCGAAAGCCCAGAACCCTACCACTCTTCAGCGATTAAACTCACTGCCCCACAGAGTCCAACCCATTTCTGGGCCACCGCCACGAGCAAGCTCGTGACGTGGGCTTTCGGCACAGCCCTGTGTACTACTTATAATAGAAGTAGTCAAACGGGGGCATACCAGTCCACAGGGTCACACACGAGCACCTGTGGGTAACCGATGCGAGAATCAGACTCTCCGGCACTGGAAGAGATGAATAGTTGCGTGCGCATTACCCTCCAATAACTCCCCGAAGGCCTAATTCTCCGGGTGGGTATGGCGGGAAGCTATCATCGACTTATCTTGCCAAAAGGAAAAACATTAGCTTCACGTGCTTGCTAAATTTCACTAAGCTTTTAAAAAATGACCATTAAAATTTCAATTTTACACAGGTTTTATGTAAAGGGGTGTTTTCTCTCCTTTTTTCAAAACCTTTTAGAATAGCTGAGCTTATCCTGCGTACCCCGACGCTTCACTACTGACTGGCAAGGAAAGGTAAGGTCCGTTCCCGATAGGTTTTTACCTGGATGACAGTTTGAAAATCATACATGTTTAGGTTTTGGGTTGCCAACATTTGTAAAAGATCACTGCTTTGTTATAAATGTAAACTTAAGTTTGCTCATACTATCTATAATTTATTTTTATCCAACACGAAACAATATTTTAAACAAAATTTAAAGTACTTATTCTTCGTTTTGGAACGTTATTGATTATGTGTAATATAGTGTACACATCAATACCTTTGAATACAGGCATCGTATTTACTTGGAAAAGAGAAAATTCTCGTCATTTTTTTTTTACATACTCGTACAGTAAATGATTTTATAATTATTTTAACTTATTTTGTAATATTTAACTGAATAAAATATTTTCATCAAATGCGTGGGTGCATCATTATAAAAAAACTTGTTTACCGTCATGTTCAACCACATGGTTTAAATTCGTCAGTCGCCATTTTGAAGCTATGTTCGTTAGAAGTTTTTTGTGTCCGTCCTCAAATAAATATATAAATAATATTGGCCTAAATTACTGTGGTTAACTATCACATTAATATATTACCATTGGTTTTCATCACAGTCATCCAAAGTGATAGATGTCAGCTGTTGGCGTAGTGATATATTAGGGATTACTTCTAGTAACATTTGGAGCTGTCATACAAGTAAACTTAGGTCGTGAATGAATTATATCCAATAGGTAAATGTTAAAGAAGCGTGTAACGTTGGTTTGGGCATGTTGAGAGGGTCGGTGTGGATCGAGTGACGAAGCAAATAAATATCTGATGGTAGAGTGTGTGGATCAAAAGAAAAGGGTAGACCATGTAAGACGTGGCTAAATGCTGTAGATAAGTGTGTGAAAAAGAGAAACATTATAAGTTTTAAGAATGTCTCGTTGTATGGATGTTTTTGAAGCGAAGAGAGTTTGCAAGGATAGAGAAGTGTGGAGAAAGTTAATGAGGATGGATTAAGTATTGAGTTGTTTTCTGAGCTACATGCACAGTTTCTTGCCTACCCCGTAAGGGAACGACGTGATTAGGTAGGTATGTAATGTTAATATATGTATGTATGTTTGAGGAATGTTAGATCTTTGTTTATAATCATATACTTTGATCTCAAATCCACGACATTTCTCGTAAAATGTCGTTGAAACTGAGTTAATTTCACCTTTACATGGGTATTTAAAAACTATATAATTAATATAAGTGTTTTAATTCTATAGTGACAGTTTTATGACTTTCAACCTCATTTGCGTGTGAACTATACTTTGAATGAACAAACTACTTTTTAATAACGCGGAATTTATGGGTGTTTGAAAAGCGTCTAAATGTCCCGGTAGGTGGCTCCTTAACATCTCGGCCAGATAAATCGAGAGCTTGGAGGGACGAGGTGCATTTTCTATTCAAGCAAATGCTCGTGCATTTATTTTAATATTAATTCACCTCATAATGTGCTCCAGTGTTAGTTAGTGTAGGAAGTAGACTTATAAAAAAAAAAGCCCTCACATTGCTGATCATGTGGTCTAAGACATTAATCTCGCAGTTGAATGAATTGTCAGTGACACGGGAGGTCCAAGTTCGAATCTTGGTCATGTGCACCGGGTTTGGGTATACCGCATACGATTAGTCACTATTGTTTTCCCATACTCTCCACGATTATAAGGGAGACTTTCTTATCTATAGCTATTAGAAAAAAAACTGTTAGAAATACTTTCATTGAGCTTAATAATTTCAAGTATTTTTCTTTCTTTCAATAATCTATTGATCGAGGGTAATTTCTGAAGACAAGGAGGAGCTATTTTTAGGATGAAAAACAAAACGTCACTTTAGTATCTAAAAACTAGTGCCATTGGTGCATGTTCGACTCCTTTCCGAATCGACATCAACAGTACTTACAAACTAATAATTCTAGAACACACACAAAATTCAGTTCCCCAACCGTCAACTATTCGTAATATAAAGGAAAACCCAATTTCACGAATGAAGCATTTTAGGGGCCATACAAAGAATCGAACCTTTGACTCTTAATTCAGTAGAGAGACGCGCTATCAACCGAGCTAAGAAGTCTGACAAGTAGACTTACTAATGGTGAAATACTACATGAGCCTTAAGGGTTTCGCGATGGCATGTGCGCGTGCGTGGACAAATCTTAAGTTGACGTCATGTTGGGTAGTCACGAATGAGCCCGTGGTCTCTAGTCTCTGTTCAGAAAACATTAGATTTGCAATTTAGCTTGTGTTGTATGGTGACAGTATAGAAGAAGTTTAAGGGAAATGGTAAATAGCTATTTATATTTAGGACGTAAAGAAGATCGTACTATAATAAATATTATACTCCCCTTAACCCTTCAAAACCACAATGCAACACATGAACGAACGGTGGAGTTCATGTATAACCTCACCAAGCTGTACTTATTCTGTACCTCTTGCAAAATAACATCCACAGCGACTGTCACAACGAGAGAGTTCAACGAACGGGTGTGAAAGGAACATTTAAAAGACTTATATGCAAATGTAGAAAAGATAAATCACAATTTTAATTTCTCGAGAAAAATTGTTGCCCAGGCGCAAATCTCACTAGATAATTATTGAGAACCACTTATATTTTTTTCCATCAGGAATATTAAGCTGTGTCAATATTACAAATTGTTCTCTCTGGCGTCACAACGTTGAGGGGACAATTTTTCAATAATTTTAGATTTAGTTTGTTTCTAAAAAAAACACAACACGCAAGTCTTGCCACTGTCGTATTTTTCCATTAACTCTTGATCATGCATATGATAAAAAAAAATTATACGGAACTATGCACGGACTTTTTCGCTCTATTGTTTAAAAATGGAGATATTTACTCAAAACTCGTAATTTATCTGTGAAACGAAATAATATACACTAGCAAACCAGGGCAAAAATTGCGTCATATTTACGTAAAACATTTTTTGACTCCCAATTTTAATTTTTATAATTTTATTTTTAAAGAATTAAAGTCCTTATTTGTATATTTGGACAAAGAAAAGATCTATATTGGGTCCACAAGGGTCAACAGTTTGTATTAAAATTTTGACGCCCGGCTAACATTTTCGACATTTTATTAGAAGTTGCACATCTTATGGTTATCGCATTGCTATTAAATTCCTCATTAATAAATTTAGACCAGTAAAAAAATGTAGATATTGACTAATGAGTCTAAAATAATAGAGATAGATCGTTTCTCTATCAAACATTTCCCCTAATAGGTTAAAGGAAAAAGAACATACACTTTTTGAGAGATTACCTTATTTACTCACTTCATGGCATTAAATAATTATTACGTTAAAACTTAAGTAACATCTCTTTACAACCAAAGTTCACAATTTTTTTTTTTTGCCAATCTCTCAGAAACTGTTAGTTTTATCAAAAATATATTTCAAATAAAAGTGTTTTATTTTTAATAGTACTACAATTTTACAATGTTAAGTTATTTAGTATCTCAAATAGTTGTGGATCGATATAGAAATTTCCGCTTCTGTAAAGTACCCTAAAAGTCATTTTCATGGGTAAATGAAAATATAAATTTTATTTATAATTTTAATCAACGACTAGATACGAATTTTAATAAAAATCGTTAGGGCCAATTTTTAGAAAATAGATTTTTTCTCCTTTTGCCCTTAAGGAAAATACCCTTAATACTAGGGTTAGATGGTCAATTCCAAAAATCCTTTGGGGCAACCTTATGAAAACCCTAGATACCAAGTTTTAGCCGGATCGGTAATATAATTTAGACTCTACTTTTGACTTTTGAGGTACAGACAGAAGAAGAAAAAAACAAAAAAAACACTTTTTCTGATTCGGGAGTCATGAAACGTCTAAATTCATCAAAATCACTAGACACAATACTTTTTTTTACCTCTAAGGTAGCTAGAATTTAAAAACATTAATGGGAAAAAACCCAACTAACTCACGATATTAGGGAAAATTCTTAAACGAACATTTAGACGCAAAGTTGCAATAGTATTATAATCACCCGGTAGTCTCGTTGTCCGAGGTCAAGGGTGTAGCTAACAAAGTGGATTAGAGGTCAATATGTTCCCCGATCTTTTTGAAAAATATTACCAAAACCACTAATAATAATAATAATAAGAGCGAAAAATGGTACTCAATATCAATATATGATAATAGCTGATTTTTTAATTTTTAATAAGTGACACCTGTCGTGTTTTAAATTACATCGAACCTTCATTCCCGCTACCTCTCATACCCCATCCTCACTATCCTCGAACATCATTCAGTGCATGTGGTTTAATTTTAGTTTGGTGATTGGTCATTCCCTGACAGTAAATAAAGTCCGTTGACGATAGATTTTTACCTGGATGACAGTTCGAAAATCATATGTTTAGGTTTTGGGTTGCCAACACTTGTAAAAGATCACAGTTTTGTTATAAATGTAAAGATCTTTAATTACCTGTTATATATTACATTTAAAATAACGTAAACTTAAGTTTTCTCATACTATTTATTTTTTTTAAATAATTTCTTTTTGTCCAACTCGAAACAATATTTTAAACATAATTAAAAGTACTTATTTTTCGTTTTGGAACGTTACTGATTTTGTGTAATATAGTGCACACATCAATACCTTTTAATACAGGCATCGTATTTACTTGGAAAAGAGAAAATTGTTGTCATTTTTTTACATACAATAAATGATTTTATGATTATTTTATCGTATTTTGAAATATTTAACTGAATAAAATATTTTCATCAACTGCGTGCCTGCATCATTGTAAAAAAATTTGTTTACCGTCATGTTCAACCACATGGTTTAAATTCGTCAGTTGCCATTTTGAAGCTATGTTCGTTAGAAATTTTTGTGAAAGTGGTGTGAATATTTTTTTAAGTGGAATAAAACTATAAATAAACTTTGTGTCCGACCTCAAATAAATATATAAGTAATAATGGCCTAAATTACTGTGGTTAACTATCACATTAATATATTACCTTCTGTTTTCATTACAGTCATCCAAAGTGATAGATGTCAGCTGTTGGCGTAGTGATATATTAGGGATTACTTCTAGTAACATTTCGAGCTGTCATCCAGGTAAACTTAGTTCGTGAATGAATTATATGTGTAGAAACGTCCCAGTCCAGAGCTCCTAAGTTCGTAATACCAGTGACTGGAGAGGCCAAGATTCAAATATTTGGTGGGATGAAAGGGGTTCCACATGATAATTATTACATACCTCATTCTAAACAGGTCAATTCTTATAACCTTTTATTTAAGATGTTATATTTATGAATGGTTTTATCAACAGTTGTCTTACATTGTTTTTAAGCCCATGACTTACAAACGTAGCCTAAGACAGAAACAGCTTAATAAAAACACACACACACCTAGTTCGAAAACATTTCCAGGAAATTTAATGAAACAAAAAAATATGTCTACATTGGTTTCATAGACTGGCAAAAGGTGTTCGATAGAGTGAAGTGAAAGAAACTGATGGAAATACTCAGGAAGATCGACATCAACTGGAGGGACAGGAGGCTGTTTGCCAACCTGTATCTGGGACAGAGAGTGAGTGAGATCGAAGGTGAAAGATGGAGGGACTAACAGCGTAAAAATAGGAAGAGGAGTGAGGCAGGGAGGCTTTTTTTCACCCAATCTGTTCAACTTATATAGAGAGTGGCTTTTGTGTCGTACCATTATTTTCCTTATAAATACTCAAGTGTATGTGTGTGTGGGGCGGTGGCAAGGGAGTGGGGGGGAGGGGGTTTCACACAACTTCTAATTACTCTTAAGGCTTTGCGAATTTAAATATACTAGTGGTATAAGGATGAGTATAGGGCTGGCCTTAGAGCTTTTGGCACCCTGTGCGATAACCGAAACGGACGCCAAACACTCTCTTCATCACGTCAGTCAATTTTCTAAAAATTAGTATTTTTAAATCCTTAATGTTTTAATTTCTCGTTACCTTATAGTTAATGAAAGTATAGTGATCGTCAAAAAAAAATCGAGCTCACGATTTTGATGAATGTTGACATTTCATGACCCAAAACCTTAAAATTTGTATCTAGTTGTTGAATAATATACAAAATGGCTATTTTAATTTTCCCATGATAACTTTTGAGGTACTTTGCAGAAGCGAGAATTTCCATAACTCCACAACTATTTGAGATACTAAAGAACTTGTCATTGCATAATTGTAGTGCTATTGAAAATAAAAAACTTTTTTGAAATATATTTTTATAAAGCCAATAGTTTGATAATTGAGATATTGTCAAATATATTAATACAATTTTGTAAGCTTTAGTTGTACAGAGATACTACTTAGGTTTTAACGAAATAATTCTCTAATGTCATAGAGTAAGTAAGTAAAAAAGTTAATGTTATTTTTTCTTTAACCTCTTAGGAGAAATGTTTGCATAGCAATGGTTTATCGTTTTCATTTTAGACTCAATAGTCAATATTTAGCCTTTTTTATTGGTCAACATTTATAAATGAGGAATTTAATAGCAATGCGATGACCTGAAGATGTGCAACCCCTAATAAAATTTCGGAAATTATAACCGGAAGTCGAAATTTTAATACGAAGTGTTGACCCTTGTGGACCCAATATTGATATTTTTTATTGGTCTAAATATACAAACGAGGACTTTAATTCTCTAAAAGTAAAATTATAAATTTTAAAGCCGGGAGTCAAAAATTATTTACGTAAGTATAGCGCAATTTAGGCTCGGGTTTGCTAGTGTATATTATTTCGTTTCACATACATTATGAGCTTTGAGTTACTATCTCAATTTTCAAACAATGGAGTGATAAAGTCTGTGAAGAGTTCCGTACCATTTATTAAAATGTAAAATGATGTGGTGAATATTCCCACGAAATTTCATCAGTGGCCATCAATTTGATGTAGGAAGATAATTTGGTTTTCCCTTATAATAAAAAAAGTCAAGTGTTTTTGTAAAACTAAGTGATATACGAGGGAAAGAATAGATATAAATATTTGTCCGACGTAAAAGTTCCACAAAAATTCCTTCTTGCTTTATTTTGATACATCACGTGGTTTTAAGAATGTTAAAAGATGTATATACCAAATTTAAGACATATTTTTTAGAGGAAATAATACTTTTTTGTGTTTAGAAAACCCACCGTCATCTTAGTAGTTTTAAACTTTATTCTTTCTTTCAATTCTTTGGTGGATATAAAATAAACAACAAAGAACCCTTCCATAACCAAAAAGAAACAGTTGAATATCTTGATTATTTTTAATACGGTGCACCGCACAAACTTTCTCGCTCCTTTACCTAAAATAGAACGCAGTCAGATCATTTTGGCGTCATGTGTAAATATAATTTATACATTTATTAATGATGTCATTATAATAACCCGCAGTAAAGAAGTGGAGCTGGGTTCGAGTATATACGCTAGTCTCAGGAGTCAACCAATCTCCCAGTATAAGAAATTACATTAAGTTTGGGCCAAATGGGAGAAGGACTTAAGTCCAAATCTCGATTATTCACTCTCTCCCTATTAACTCAATGAACTGCCAAATTAGCCAGATCACAACTCCCAGACCGCATCGCTGGGCATGTGGCTCGTCTGGTCTGGTTTGCCGGTGACAAAGACGTTGGGGTTTGTGGTGTACTAAGGGTATATTTTTATAAATGGTTCTCCATATACTTTACAAATGGCCTCTTGATTTATTGATCATAATGCCTGGCTACTAATCTAGAAGCCCCGGGTTTGATTCCCAGTGGTACCATGGTTGTTGTTTTTTTACCTAAGAGGAGTTGTTCCTATGGTTACCATGGCTTCGTTAATTAGGCTTAAGTTAGGTTTAAGACTTATATTGGCATCAAACAATCATCTTCACCCAGGCGCGAATTAGATGGTGGGGGGAGGCGTAGGGGTGTCAAAGGTTCAGTTGACCCCACTGTGAAAATTAGAGAATTAATACAAAAAACAAAATGAAAGTTCAAATTTTAGAAAGAAAATAAAACACATAAATTATACTATTTTTTTTGTCTTTTTACGCGCAGACACTTCTTAAGCTGGGTCCACATGTATGTTTATTCAATTTTCGAACACGTGCGTTATTCATCCCCGTTTAATAAAATGTTTGATATGACTCACACAAGTGTGGAAAAAATATTCGTTTTCATATAAGAATATTTGTCATGTATAGCGAGTAAGGAACATTGTTCCACATAGAGTTGGTAGACTACCAAACATTGAAGAAGACTAATCATCGCCTGAGAGCAGTTCATCCACGAATACTGAATATAGAGTATGTGTGGACAGCAGGAGCAGCGGAACTGTGGGGAGCTCTGACCCCCTGGAAATAGTTTGCCCCTTCCGAGAGTAAATTCCCCCCTTCGATATATTTAAAATCCTCCGATATTATCGAATATGAAGCTGAAATATGGCCTTAAATCAAACTCTAAATGGCTTCTAGATGTATTTTATTGTCAAAAATTTGCCGGAGAATACCGCTTTAAATAAATACTAGACTAGAGTTAACTGGCAGAAAAAGTCAAGGAAGGAAGGCTCTAAATAGCTTCCAATCCAAGTTAATCCAAATTTTAAAAATGTCATGTGGAGGAAAACTCCAAATAGCTTCTAGATGCATGTCATTATGAAGAATTTTCAGGCTATGACCACCCCAAAAATACTAGTTTCTGAACTAATTCATTTTGCAAAATTTTGTCAGTGGAAGACCAATTCAAAGATTATCTTCAAGAGGTATCTAACCATTCTAAAAAATTAAGGTGAAGCTCATTATAAATAGCTTCGAAGGGCATCCAAATTTCAAATATGTCTAGGTGAGGAACACTTTAAATGGTGGCTTGTAATTAAAAAAAAATCAAGATAAAGACTACTTATAGCTTCAAGAGTAAACCATTTTTCAAAAAACTGTTTAGAAGGAGGGCCACCCCGAATAGTTTATAAAAACTATCTGAATTTTAAAAAAACTGGAGAGGATGATCATGGTTTAAAACATACCTAAGATCCAATGTGAGTGAGATGTTATTAAATGGTTTTAGACAGAAATCTAACATTGTAAGTAACTATGGTATAATTATGACCCTCTATGAAAATGATCTGGATCCCCCCCTGTCTTCACTCCATATCAATGGGCTGAAGTAACCGCACTCACATGGTGGCCCAACCTATTAGGACGGTTATATATCCATCACTGCCAGTAGAAGACCAGGAATGTCTAGTCGACAAACCATAATTGCATTCGCTAACAAAAAAAAAAACATCTTACGTTACACTCAAATATGTGTACATTTCCTGTAAAATCCAACATTCCCCATCCCTACTCCATTAGTGTAACTATATGTGGCTAGTCTAGACGGGTAGTATAGCGCAGTGCACAGCCAATTAAAAAATAATTATTGAAAACAAAAAACAAATTTAAAATTGGTATATTAGCTACGAATCACATTATTATTAGAGGCGTCTTCTATTTCGGTTACTGTTTTAACTAAGACGTTTTAACAAGCTAAAGGCCTTGGGTTCAATTCCCGACACGTAATAAAAATCTATCATCGGTGAAACACCCTTTTACAGTGAAGAATTACTGACAGCCGATAAATTGACTGCTATGTCTGTTTTATACTCAAGTTAATTTGTAAATCGCATGTTGATATAGGTCGGTTAAGAAAGGACACGTTTAATACCTCGGATAGCTAAATAAAATAAATAAGATATCTTTATCTTCTATTTGTGTTATTTCAATCTAAAATTACGTCAAAGAAAGAGAGAGAGAGATATTTATACAAGGACAAGAGGGTTTAAGGTCGTTTATAGAGATTGTCAAGAGATGAAAGGGGTCGGAGGGAAGGAAAGGCATGACGATAGTGTTTTGTTCTCCCGGCAATCTCTCACCGCGTCATAAGGGATCTTGGAGAGTTTTATTCGCAACCGTGTCATTACGAGACTCATGGACAATTTATCTCCTCAGACGAAACAACAAGAGAGTAATTTGAGACCACCCACCCTTTGGACACATTCAAGGCTTTCACGCAAATGAATGGACGTCTATGTCAGACCCCTTAACTCAGTAGTAGCGCGTCTGGCTACCGAACTAAGGGTTCATTCAGTGCTTGACTTCTGGCAATGCCGAAGAATCGATCATTGATTAAATAAGGGGTTTTCCAATTTCA
The DNA here is from genome assembly GCA_902141375.1 of Timema poppense. Taxonomy (NCBI): domain Eukaryota; kingdom Metazoa; phylum Arthropoda; class Insecta; order Phasmatodea; family Timematidae; genus Timema; species Timema poppense. The sequence continues at coordinate 261,484 of CABFOV010000025.1, read as the reverse complement.
CAGTGCTGAAATGACGAATGGGGTATTGGGTATTTGGCTAAGTTCATATTTAAGTCATATATTGGTGTATAATGTTGGTTCGAAAGTGCCAGCCTTGCTATGATAAAATAAAAGAGTGGAACACTAAATGAAATTAGATAACGGCTGAACACCAATTGAAATGAGGCAACGGCTGGAATTTATTTTGTGTTAGGTTTAAATGTGAGAAAGAAACGCACACGCAATTTTAAAAATTCATCGGAATTTCACCCCTTTTCGTCGATCCTCTATATAAATTGCCACAATATATATATTTAAAACAATTAAAATATGTTTTGCTAAGCTATAGTTAACAATCTCTGTTTTCTGTCAAGTTAGTTTGACAGAGACATTACGTTTAAATAAACCGTCTATTCTAATTACAGACATAACACAAGTTTTAAAAATATCCAAAAGCCTGTTATCGAGTTATTTCCGTTAAAATTTAATCAGCTTTGGTAGACAAGTATTTTTATTTTTAAAGGTAATTAGTTGTGTGTATGAATGATAAGGGTAGTTAAGGAAACTATGAGGTCTCATTTGCGGTATGATACAACCACAACGGCATTTTGGACCCCCATCCCATCAATCAACTCAGCACAGACCTGCACCAGTGGGCACGTGGACTAAATATTCGGCTCAACTAGTACATGTTGCCGGCGACCTGAATATTAGGGTTAGAATCTCAGCTGGCTGTAGTAGGGTGGTTTTTACTAAATGGTTTTCCACTCTCCTTCCATACAAATGCAGGTAGGTATAAATTTCGTTTAAATTCTACCTACTATCCTTCCTTACCCTACAGCGTGATTAAAATGCGTTTAGCCCTGCCGGGTAGTAAGTCGTGGTGGGAAAAAACTAACTAACTTGGGATTTAGACTCTGATTCAACCCGCCAACATGACCAAGTAAAATGCGAGCCTAACTCGTAGGAACGCCCGGTCACCACTGTGGGTATAAAATAGTATTGGTTTGTCTCTAAGCTAATATTCTAATTAAATCAGGTGACCTGATGGTCTAGTGATAATGTGTCAAGACTTCTGTGCTGGGGGTCCGGGGTTCAAACCTCGATCCCGGCACAGATGTATCTGATTGCCAAACCCTTCCTTCACCTCTGACAAGACGTGTATTAATCACAACTTGTGAATGTGTGGAATGCCGGCCTCCACCGTGGTTCGGATTCCACGTTAAACTGTAGGTCCTCCATTTCATCTCACAATCACCCTACCATTTCACATTAGCGTAAGTGCGTATAAACCGAACAGGTTGTAAGACGCGGTGCTAATAATAATAATATTAAAAAGGTATGGAAACATATCGGAGGTCTTGAATAGAAAGTCTGCGTCATATTATTTGTGACATCACAGGCCACGGAAATAGCCGTCTACAGCTGAACAAACAGCCGCTTACGTGTCATCCGCGCATAGCTTACAATATTTCATATATATTATTATGATATGTTATTGCTCACAAACTACATATTTAATATCTAATTTATGTATCTATTGAAAACGTGTATTTTAACTAATTGTAGTATTAGTTGGTATTTTGGGGGGATTAGGTTCATAACCCAGACTTCATTTTGCCATTGTTTACATTTCATTAACTCGTTTTTGTGCATAGGTTTTACTTATTGTTGATGATATTTTATATTCGTTTTAAGTCACGAGTGGTGTATCATTCATTAATTGTCAATAAATTATTGACCAAGAGCATTTTATTTTTCTGGAAGTATAAGTTACGCTTTATAATTTGTAATAGCTGTTTGCGTTGTCGGTTCTGAAGAGTATACTTGCTACACGTTGTGATCAATACTTGTGTCTGTAAGATATACAGTAGTTTGGATTTCATTAGAGTATTACCTATTAGGACCGCGTCTTACTACCCGTTCGGGTTATACGCACTTACGCTAATGTGAAATGATAGGGTGATTGTGAGATGAAATGGAGGATTTACAGTTTAACGTGGAATCCGAACCACGGTGGAGGCCTGGCATTCCCCACATTCACAAGATGTCTTGTCAGAGGTGAAGGAAGGGTTTGGTAATCAGATAAATCTGTGCCGGGACCGAGGATTGAACCCCGGCCACCAGCACAGAAGTCTGACACCTTACCCCTAGACCGCCAGGTCACCCATACCTTTTTAAAGTTTACTTTAGCCGCTCCACTGGCCACATGGTCTAACGCGCTACTCTCGCAGTAGACTAGACCGCCGATGAAGGGAAGATTAAGGTTCGAATCTCAGGTGTACCGAGTCCCCCCCCCCCTCCCAAGTGGTTTTCCACACTCTCTCCACGCAAATGCGGCTACGCCTCGTTTAAATATAGACTTACTAAACCCTAAAACTATCAGCGTAATTAGAACATAAGCATATATAACCCGAACGGGTAGTGAAACGCAGTGCTAAAAAAAAGTTACTTTGCCCCTCACCATAAAAATTGAGCCACAGCTACGTCCTTAATTATGTAATATTTAACAAAATATTTAAATCATTTAATATAAACCCAATCATCCTATTAATTTCGATTTAAGTAAAATTCAATCATGTTCCAAAGTTAGGAAACTAATATGGAGCAATAAAATTGACTTGTCAAAAGTGAGCATGGCTTTGTTGGGATACGACAGTAGAAATAATTTAAAATGGGAACAAAATATTTTTAAATGAATGAAAGGCTGGCCTAAAGTAAATTATAAAGCTGATCTTAACTTAACTCACTGCTCAGTATAAGGCAAAGAGGACTGAGACCTAGCTTAGAGATCTGTAGATGGCAAAGAAGACGCTTAACATAACGACATATTTGTAGATGGCGAAGAAGACTCTTAGCTTATGTTAAAGCTAATAACACCTTTAACCTATAATACTCAAAGGTCCAGAGGCAAAACATGTCTGACACATATATTGGCACATACGCATATGTAATAAAAGTGAATCCTATTGTGGCATACCTTGACCTCGAAATAATATTCAGACCGTTTATAAAACTACATAATAAATACCTCTAAAACACAGAAAATGACCTCTCATAGTCCTAGAAAATCAATTTTACGCCTCACTTACCTACAGTTAGACATTAACAAGAAATGTATTCCCCGTGAAGGAAAAATATAATTTTGTGTGGAAGTGTACCTGGTGCAAAAAATGCATTTCTTTGGAATGCATTTGTGTTTACTACCTTGGTAAACGCACTTATACTAACTCAACATTAGTATATCTAAAATAAACTATTTTTTACATTTAAAAAAGCATCTATATCTGAACTTTCAATAATGTATTTTTCTATTGGAACGCTTGAATGCAGAATTCAGAAACTATTAACGCACATGTAGGCACGCATCTATGATATTTAGGGAGAGGGGAGGGGGAAGAAAGGTTCAAAGCACTCTATTATTATTATTATTATTATTTTTTATCTTTAGCTATCTAGGTGTGTTTCTTGAATCCAATTTTGAAGCGTACTAGGGCTAGGGAAGGATTGGGAAGGTGTAGGTGTAAAAAAGAGTGTTGAAAGAATGAAAGAGTGGATAAAGAGACGGTAAGAGAGGGTAAAGAGATGGAGAGTATGGTAAATGTATGAAAACTGGACTAGGGGGGCGAAAGAGGGGAATAAAGAGATGGAGAGGGGAATAAAGGTGTGGATTGAAGGGATAGAAAGTAGTGCTACGGTTTGAACATTAGGATGAAGGAGAGGGGGGGTAAAATTATTATTATTATTATTATTATTAGCACCGCGTCTTACTACCCGTTCGGGTTAGGGGGGGGGGGTAAAGGAATGAAGAATGGGTTGAAGGTGTGCGAAAGGGGGTAAAAGGATGGAGAGATGAGTAAAGGGGTTGATAGAAGATTGGGCGAAGAGTGGGGCTAAGGGTTTAGGGAGAAGGTGAAGGAATGGAACGGGGGTTAAAGGAATGAAGAATAAGGTGAGAGAGTGAATGAATAAAGAGGGGATTAAAATAAAGGAGTAGAGAGGTGAGAGAGGGGTTAAAGGAATGGTTGAAGGGGAAAGAGAGGGTGAAGGAATGTAGAGGGGCTTAAAAGAATGTAGAATTTGGTGAAGCGGTGAGAGAGGGAGTAAAGCGATGGAAAGGGGATGAAGGGAATGGAGAATGAGATGAAGGAATGGAGAGGAGAAAGTGGTGAGGGGGTGTAAGAGAATGTAAAAGTACGGCAAGTGGTGTGTAGTGGTGAGTAGAGCACTCACTCTTTAAGACCATTATGGTCCAACCTTTCATGACTATCGGGGTCAATAATAATATACATTACAGTAGTGTTTTTTTTTACTAGATCAGAGGTCCCCAAACTTTCTAGACTCGCGAATCCCTTTCACGAACATCTGAGTTACGCGAACCCCCTGATAAATATCCATAGCTACGGACTTAATTTTATACCTAGTTTTAATAAAATGTATTTATAAATTGCAATCAAAAGGTTTAATACCTTTAAATTAACCTAATATGGAACTGTGGTATAACCCAGCATAAATAATGCAAGAATATTGAAACTACGTAAGTACAAAGTCAAATAATTAGATATTTATTTAAAAAAATAAAATTTAAATTAAATATAAGCAAAATAGTAACATTTGCTTAGCTTTACTGTCACAATATTATCACATTTCACATTGTTTTTTTAAAGTGGCGCTGGAAATTGCTGCATTGACATAAGTTAAATCCCTTCCTGTAGTCACAAAATTCCATGCCGATTTAAGTTTCAAAAATTGTTTACGAGTTTTAACAACTACTCACATCTTCGCGGGACTTAGTGAGAAGAAAGCTCTTGCTTTGGATGGCACAAAGCTTTAATGTCGGTAAACCGCAAACGATAAGGGAAGTTTCAAGTCACTTTCAACATTGAGCCTGTTTCTGTTGTGGAAAGTGAAACAAATTATTGGTGGGGGTGTAGAAAAAGTAAGCGTAGTATTCTGAAGAGATAATGGACACAAACCTCATTAAGTTTATATAATATTATCTTGTAAATCTGCGTCACAAAATTTCATAAACTGTTCGTTAAAAATCCGCCATTACGGAAATATTTTGGTGGATCCCTTGGAAGATTTGGGAACCAATGGACTAGATCAATGTAGTTATTGAGATGACTGCATCTGTTTTTACGGTGCAATTTTTTTGATGATGCAGATTGATGTTGCGCCTTCTTATATTATGTATTTAAAAGTACTTAAGGTTGGCAAGCTAGAAGAATTGTAGGAGCGTGACAAAAGTTTTACCATTCTCTGCATACCCAGCAATACCTTTAGAAATGTGGTATTAAAACTTTGGATTTCACTTATATAATGTACAGGTTCATTCGGTATGATTATTATAGCCGAATGTAAAAAAAAAGAAAACTTAGGCTGGATATAACATAGATTACAATAATGTATAGATTATATGATGATCTGTTTAAGATTCATTAAAAGCTTACCATTATTTTTTTATTATATGTAATGAAAATATACACTAATATTATTTATTATTTATATGAGAACCACGTTTTACTGCCCGTTAGGGCTATACGCCTATATATTAATTACGATAATGCATTAGGGATTAGGAAGGTTGAATTTAGAGGAAGTGTACCTAGATTTATGTGGAGGGAGAGTGGAAAACCCTTTAGGAAAAAACCTTCAGTACACCCAACTGGGATTAGAACCTAGATATCACCCGTATCAGCAGTCTAGTCTATTGCAAGAGTGACGCCCTAAATCATGCGGCCACTGAAGCAAGATATACTTTGATTAAATGTAACAGAAGTTGACATTTCATGGGGGTTTGGGCCCCAAGGAAAACCCCCTACTTCCCATTGTTACGAAAACATGTATTGGTAGTTATTATAGGTCTAAAAAAGGTTTAAATATACTAACATTAGGCCTAATCTATTACAGGATTAAGGTAAAGCTTACCTGTATTTAAATGATTTGAACGTTTTATTTGCTGGAAACTTTTCCATCATGTTTTTATTGTTTGTGTGAGCAATTTTAATATGCGTTTTAAAGGATTAAGCTTCAATAACTATGTTAAAATTGTTTATACAAATTGTATCACGTATGGATTACACTATTTACCATTAAAATATTAGTGTTTTTCAGCCTTTTCACAAAAAATTCCCATCTTTTAAGACAGAAGTATAAAGTAATTAAACGTTATGTTAAGTAAAAGTAATAATATCATGACATTAGGTGTTTATAAACGCTTGATTGAATTTGAAGCTGACAAATATATTCAGGGTTGATGCATTTTATAAGTCCTTAAATTAACTGACTTTCTCAGGTTTTCAAAACAAAACAATATACTGTTTTCCAATATTTTGTTTGCAAAGATATCAATAAAAAATCTCTTATAATATTTTTCTTGCATTCTTGTCACAAGAGTTATTAAAGATAAACAACTATTTTCTATAGATTCCATTAAGTGGAGATAAAATTAACAGTTTACACCAGGTTAAGGTTTTTTTTTTTTT
>CABFOV010000025.1:244078-254991 GCA_902141375.1 Timema poppense | reverse complement strand
GCGACTTTTTTTTTTTTTTTTTTTTTTTTCATTTGAAAAATATCTAATCACTCCAATGATTTTTAGAAATCTACTTGACATTTTTATAGCAAAACTTTTTGTTGGTTATAATAAATAAAAGATTGCTCCAGTAGAAACACAAAGAGTTTAATTTTCTTCACATGGTGACATTAGCCGTAAAATGAATATTTGTTATGAGTATAGTGGTATTAGATGAGAAACTTTTTAGAGTAAGAGAAAAAGTTGTCATTCAATTCCAGGACACTCTTGATAAGATATTCAAGAACTGTTAGTATCGCCATGGTAAGAGAAATTAACTATATATTGAAGAAATATTTGATTTATTTTGACCAAATAAAAGTTTTGATAGAAAAACTGCGACCTTTTCTCGCGTTTCCTACACTCCCACCTTAGTAGGACATACACCTATTTAGGGCATTACCAAAAAATATTGTTTTGGGGGCCATGTAAAGGGGAGTGTGTGAGACAGTTTTATTTTACCTGTGGTGACCAGTGCTGAAGCCCCTCTGCAAAAACAGTCAAGTCAAGAAAAGGCGAGTTTTCTTAACATAATTGGGGCTGTAAATGGTATTTATTTTAAAATATTACATTAAGATACTAACCTAATCAACGAGGTGAAATATAAAAGTACATTATTAATAATACATTCAGGGGTGATTCAATTCCCCCTCTTCTTGGTATGGCTTAGCACTTAGGCCCTATTCCTCAACAAGAATCACTAAACATTTAAATACCTCACAGGAGGTCCGTGCAATCGCACAATAGAGTTTGGCTACACTTATAAAAAGTAGTAGTAAATGGACGTCTAATAGCTTATATTTCATGTAACAACACTTAGTTTACTATGCGTGTCAGGCCAAGTCACCCATAATGTGGCAACATCGTCGAGAAAGTTCACACGTATCAGGGAGGAAGATCCTCATAGCGGTGCGGCAGTCAACAATAAAGGTGCGTATTCACTTGAACATTCGTTCGTGCGCGTTCGGTTCGTTCTAAGTAAAATGGTCAAGTGAATACGCACCTTAAGAGCGAACTGTGTGAAGTACCATAGTTGGAAGTTGTAACCGACCAGACAAACAACTGGATCATACTATGAATAGTATAGGGAAGGAACGTTGAGAATACACAAACATATTTTGTGGTCAACAGTGACAACACTTTACTTCACTTTTAGTAATCCCACTCTTAGCACCGCGTCTCAATACCTCTTCGGGCTTTACGCCTAAGTACTCGTTAGTGGGTGAAGGATTAATAAAGTTGAATTTTAGAGGAAGGGTACCCGTATTTGCGTGGAGGTATAATGGAAACCATTTTGGAAAAAAAACAAAGCCTCATTACACCCGGGTGGGATTCGATCCCCGATCTCCTCATCATCAGCAAACTAGTGTATTGCAAGAGTGACGCCTTAGACCATGTGGCCACCGAAGCGTCTATTTTTAGTATTGACTCAATTTAACACAAATTACAGCTTCAGACTATACAAGTTGATCTAAGAATATAATAGTGTTTAGCAATGTTAGCAACTCTCAGAATATTACCATTGCAATTCCGTACTAACAAGTGATGTTTACGTACTTAAGTATGTACAACTAAACTATCAGCATGGGAACTATCGGGATGGCCAAAATCTCAGAAAAAAGATGATCTGACCAAAAAGTCCTAATTCCCTTGACAAAACAACATATTTGAATTGTTAAGGATGTTTGAGGTTGGAAAAAAAGTTGACACAAGATATATTTACACCCCTTAATATCCAAATACACCGTTTTCCTTGATGAATTATTAAATTCCCTAGAATTACCTTGATTATTCTGACAGTTATATTTTTGTGACTTTTCCAGTTTTTCCAGATTCTACCCGAGTGTGTCCATTCTGACGAATAACCATTATCGTGACTATTAACCTAACTAGAAACTATCATGGAAACTTGGGCGTGACTTGGTAGTAGCTTAGGTGATATTTTTCACGGATGTGTAAGTACAGACGCATGTACAAATGATATAATCTACTAGCATTTTTGCATTAGCGAAGAGGACCGCGATTTCCTGATTTTTCAAATAAAAGAAATGAAATATTTATGAAGAAAGCAGAGCTAAAAAATCAAGTATAAATATATGAAAGGCTAAGTTCGGAGGATGTATTATCACAATTACGGAAATCAGCTGTGATTGGGTCATATTCCAATAAATTGAAATATTACTCTCGGACACGGGACAAGAGTGAAGAATGACACTCAGCACGGGACATCAGTGAAGCAGTAGCGGATTTAGGTTTGAGGACGCCCTAGGCCCGAGACGATATGGCGCCCTTTTTTTTTGTAACAGTATATATATACATATATATATACACATATATGTGTGTGTGTATAAAATAATAAAAATAATAACAATAATAATAAGAAATCTAATTCAGGTATAAATTAAACATTTATTTTTTTAACATAACAATTAAATATAGAATTAATAATAAATTGCTTGTAATTAAAATATATATTATTTCAATTAAAAATTTTGGCGCCCCTCAAAATTTGCCGCCATAGGCCCGGGCCTCACGGGCCTAAGCCTAAATCCACTACTGCAGTGAAGAATGACCCCGAGCACGGGGCATCAGTGAAGAATGACCCCGAGCACGGGACATGATTGAAGAATGACCCCGAGCACGGGACATGAATGAAGAATGACCCCAAACACGGGACATGAGTGAAGAATGACCCCGAGCACGTGACATGATTGAAGAATGACCCTCAGCACGGGGCATGAGTGAAGAATGACCCCGAGCACGGGACAAGAGTAAAGAATGATCCCGAGTACAAGACATGAGGGAAGAATGACCCCGAGTACAAGACATGAGGGAAGAATGATCCCGAGCACGGGACATGATTGAAGAATTACCCTGATTTTGGGGCGATATTTGGATAGTTCAGTGATAGAGCATTGGTGCGCTAAGCCGAAGGTATTGGGCTCGATTTCCATGTCTAGGACCTAGGTTGAATATTTCATTCTATTCTAAATATCTTTGCTTTGAAAAAAAAGTTTAATCAAATGTATTAATAATTCAACAAATATGCTTGATTTAGTCAAAAAATAAGCCTACATTAAACCCTTAGTTCATACACAACGAAATATTGTTTGAAATAGTGTTATAAACAAAATTTAACTATTCGCGAAACAAGGATGAAAACAATGTTCGGTGAGCGTGCGTCTTATTGACCGTAGTTGCAGATTCATTGGTTATTTCGTGATAGATACCATTATTATTTCAGTACAGGTTTTCTCCTCTGAATTAACTAGGAAAACATCGCCCGAATGTTTGGAGGATAAGTGATGTCAGAGGTCCTGTGTTAACACAATGATTGTCCTGTATTTCAGCGCATTTTGGTCGGATAAAAGTTCCGGGCGAACACATAATTGGCATGCCAAAGCTCCGAGTATTACTGCCCATCCGGGATATACTCAGACTGGGAATGGATTAGGAAGGTAGAGTTCAGAGAGAATGTACCCTCAAATGAATGTAAAAAAATTGGGGAAAACTTTTTGTGTTGAAAAATTATCCCAGTACACCCAACCGAGTTTCAAACACCTGAGTACTGGGCGTATAGTATTAGGCGTGCTGTCCTAGGTTAAGTTAGTTTTGAGACGTGTGTTGATAAAAGTATTTGTATTTAGAAAGTGAAAGCTATAAATGGAAATAATAAAAAGGTAATGTAATTAAAAAAAATCAAAACACAATATCTGGTATAACCGTAACGTTAGGCCTAGAATTGTAGGAATAAAATTAATGTGTTAAAACTTCCTGAACGATAAACTAAATGTATTAGATGAAACGCCTTTTAATTTACTTGATGGACACAATAAAATAATCAAGCGGATCTATTCTTGGAAATTATATTTTATAAGAGACCGATAAAATTATACACTCAATAGATCATTTACTTTGTAAGTGGTGATGTCATAACCGGTTTATTACACAGGTATTGGCCAATCAAGAAGGAAAACAGAAATGCTGGACAAATTAATTCTTCACCTGTCCGACAGGGTTATAAAGCAGGAGAATAGGATAAAAATGTGCGCATGCGTGAATATATGAAGCTAAATTCTCCTAGTTGTATTAAGTACTAACTGCAAGTTCCTAGATTGTATTAGTGGTATTAAAAAAAAATCATCATTTTGAAGGTTCATATTAATCTTTCGAGAAGAATTTCAATGGAAAACGAATCAATACTAAATTCAACAGCACATAGTAATAGTGAACAAATTTTGAAAACTTTACATCACAAACCGGTGATTACGTGATTTAAGTCTTCAGGCCTGTAATGTATAAAGAAGTAGAAAAAGTTACGATTTTTGGCCCCCCAGTTTTCCCTTAGTACATATGCAAAGTTTCAGGGTTTTTTTTAGGTCTATTGGCTTTTTAGTCACCCGCACAGGTAGTCACGTAGTCTACACATTAACACACAAATACACATCCTATTTCATTTATATGATGATGAGAATGGTAGTTCTGAAGATTCAAAAATCCTAAAATAAGCCTCAACTATCTTAGAATGTTCTGTAATGATCCTATTAAAAAGTATTTTTTTGTTTGAGGAAGGCTAGATCAATGTTTATAGTCATTTACTTTGATATCTTAAATGAGACCTTTAACGGTAAACGTAGTTGAAAATGAGCTAATTTCATTTTTACTTTCTCGCTATCTTACATGTAAAGAAAGAATTTTGATCGCCCAAAAAAATCGGACCAGAGATCTTGAAAAAAAAAAATGACGTTTCGTAACCCCTCGAATAAAAAAAAGTGTTTTTTAAATTTCCGTTTGTCTGTCTGTCTGTACCTTGGACTAGAGCCTAAACTATTTTACCGATCGGGCTGAAACTTGGTATCTAGGGTTTTTATAGGGTTGCCCCAAGATGTTTTTGAAATTAAATATCTAACCCTAAAATTAAAGGTAGTTTACTGAAGGATAAAAAGATAAAAATCTATTTTCTCAAAATCGTCTATAACGATTTTGATTAAATTTCATTTCTGAGCATTGTTCAATATTATAAACAAAATGGCTAGTCAAATTTTTTTCGGCAAAATGACTTTAAGGGTTCTGGCCTGATGGGTAAATTTACACTTTTTTTTATCACATCTCCGAAAATATTTAAAATATGAAATTACTTATCATTGCAAATATGTAGGGCCTAAGTCTATTTATAATACAAATATTTTATTTGAAACGTATTTTTATAAAAACAATTTTCAAGCTAAACGTCAATATACATATTTCTTTTAACTTTTCGAACACTTAAGGTCAAATATTGCGACCGTAAAAAAAACTCTAATCCTAGATGTTAATGAATATCGATCGACCTTTCATGACCCCCCAGACCCTAAAAAGTGGTTTTTGCAATGCCATCTGTGTACCCTAAATTAGAGTAGTTTAGTAAAGAGTGAAAAGAGAAAAATCCATTTAAAATGCCGTCTGTGTGCCCTAAAATTAGAATAGGCTAGTTTAGTAAAGAGCGAAAAGAGAAAAATCCATTTTATCAAAATCGGCTTTAAAGATTTTGATTAAAATTCGTATCTGGGCGTTGATTAAGACTATAAACAAAATGGCTATTTTCATATTCCTATGAAATTAACATTTAGGGTACTTTACAGAAGCAGAAATTTCCTTATCCCCGCAACTGTTTAAAATACTAAATAACTTATCATTGCAAAATTGTAGTATTAGTAAAGATAGAAAACTTTTATTTAGAATATATTTTTATAAAACAGATAGTTTCTGAAATATTGGCAAATATATTAATACCATTTTGTGAGATTTAGTTATACAGAGATACTACTTAAGTTTTAACGCAATAATTCTCTAATTTCATAGAGTAATTAATAGATAAGTAAGTATCTCAAAAAGTTTTTGTAGTTTTCCTTAAACCTCTTAGGTGTGGGGAATGCCAGGCCTCCACCGTGGTTCGGATTCCACGTTAGACTGTAGGTCCTCCATTTCATTTCATAATCACCATTTACACATTAGCGTAAGTGCGTATAACCCGAACGGGTAGTAAGACGCGGTGCTAATAATAATAATAATAATAATAAAACTCTTAGGAGAAATGTTTGTACAACATCATTTTAGACTCAATAGTTAATATTTACGGTTTTTATTGGTCTATATTTATAAATGAGGAATTTAATAAACATAATATAACCATAAGATGTGTAACCCCAAATAAAATGTTAAAAAATTTAACCGGAAGTAGAAATTTTAATACGAAGTGTTGACCCTTGGGGACCCAATATCGATCTTTTTTTTGTCCAAATATACTAGTGAGAAGTTTAATTTTTTTAAAAGTAAAATAATAAAATTTAAATCTGGGAGTCAAAACATGTTTTACGTAAGTATAGCGCTACGAGGTTTGAATAAATAATATCCATTTTTAAACAGTGGAGTGAGAAAGGCCGTGCATATTTACGTATCATTTATTGTTTTAAGTTATCAAACTTAAAATACAATATGGACATGTTGGTATCTTTCCCTTTCATCGATGCTCGAGGTATACTTATTTTGAAATAACAAACCATTTATTAAATAATGGGTCTCAGAGCTCCGGTAGACAGTTCCTCGGAGGGCCATTTCAGCACTAACGTGTTTAATTAAATAGGTCTTACCATACCTGTAGTTTACTATCTATAATAAAATAAAATAATTGAAACGCATAATTATTTGAGTTATTTCTAACTAAAGGTAAAAGGAAATAAAATGCAAGCAAAACTGATTGATTCTAAGAAAATACCGAGAATTAAGTCTTCTAAGAAAATGCTAAATTCTAGTAGGCTTAATATTTTATTATTTTTAAGACTCTAATGAAATGTTTCAATGTCATTATACAAACAGCATTATTTCATACTAATCTATATGTTGTTGGTTATTAAAATCAGGTTCATATTAATCGTAATCAAACACGATGTGAAAATGAAGCCTATCAGCTGACGCACTCCCCAAAGAGTAGCGCCTGCCGAGTCTCCTGTGTATCTACACAACTGACCTGTGAGGTCGAGATGCTGCAGGTTACTGCATTTGGTGGCCAGCTCGAATAACGCGGGGTTGGAGACCGACGCACAGCCGTGGAGTTGCAGGTGCGTCAGTTCCGGGCACCTCCTCGCCAGCAGCGGCAGACCCTTGTCCGTCAGTTTGGCACCATCCCCGAGAAACACACGTTCGACGCTGGGGCAGGCACCAGTCCTACCCTGGCCGCACAATCGCCTCAACACTCCCCTCACCGCCCTGTCACCGCANCAGCGTCAGACCCTTGTCCGTCAGTTTGGCACCATCCCCGAGAAACACACGTTCGACGCTGGGGCAGGCACCAGTCCTACCCTGGCCGCACAATCGCCTCAACACTCCCCTCACCGCCCTGTCACCGCACACCCCTTCCCCCCTGAGCTGGATCGTCCGCCACAGCAAAGGCTCCCAAGCCAGGTGCGCCCAACGGCGGCACACCATCGCGCACGCGCACAGGTCACTGCTGTCCAGCCACTCGAAGATCTTGAGCGCCGCCTTATCCGGGAGGCGGTCGAACGGAGAATTCTTCGCGTGGAGTCTCTTCCCTTTGAAGGGCGACGCAGAGGTCGTCACTGGAGGGGCCGGTGGGGGTACGGGGTGCGGGTCCGTCCACGGCCCCGGCGTGGACGGGCCAGGACTAGGGGAGACCAGCGTGTGGTAGCCCTGGTCTAACGACGGTGACGAGCGGCCGACGAGCTTGTGGTGCCCCCCAACTCCGTACGTCTGATCTGACGGGTGGTAGCACTGGAGAGGGTCTAACGTCGGGGAAGACGCCCTCCTGAGCGCGGGGGAGCTCCGGAGCTGGAAGCCGCAGTCCAAGGAAGGAGAGTTCCTCCCCCTGAGGTGGTAGCCTTGCTCCAATGACGGGGAGCCTCTCAAAGGACACCCTTGTTCCAGAGAAGGGGATGACTTGGCAAGGTGGTGGTAAGATGTTTCAACAGAGGTCACCCCTCTAAGGTGATAGCCCTGATCCACGGAAGGGGAGTTCCTCAGTTGGTAGGGATTTTCTATGGAGGGGGAGTTCCTCAGTTGGTAGGCCTGGTCAAGAGAAGGGGTGGCCCGCAGCTGGTAGCCACGGTCGAGGTGATAAGCCTGAGGGTGGTCGATGGATGGGGACGCCCGCCCCAGTTTGGCCAGGGGGCAGACCATGGGCGAGAGGCGGCCGAGGAGAGCAGCGGTGGAGCGAGTCCCAGGAGGCGGCTGTGGTGGCGCGTGGGCCATGGCGCACCACTGCTGCCCTCTAACGGGATCTGCAACAAAACAACACGCTTATTAAATATATTTCATATATCCTCACTTTCCTGGCTAGAACACAAATCAATGCCGGGGATAATTATTTTTAAAAAAACACTCTCTTCCAAATAAGGAGAAACTCATGAGAAATTATCTTGACTTGTAAAGAAAAGGCTTCCATATAAACAAGATTATGTTATTGTGTGTGCACCATGCCTTATTACTTAACCGGGTTATTTGCATTTAACTAAAATAATGGGGTAGGAATATGAATGGTAGAATGTATATCACATAATCAATATTTGCTGGTTAAAAGAGGAAACCATTTCAGAAAAAACTATCTTCAGTATCTTCAGCCCGGGATTTGATCTCAGACTTCTCCATTACCAGAAAATCAGATTAGATGAGCTCCACGTCTAGTCTGTGGGCCCCATGATCCAGGCTACCGTTTCTTTTAGGAAAACTAATATCGTACTAGAGTTCTCTAAAATTGACTTTCTGAACCAACTGATTATAATGTCACGCGACTTTAAAATGCCGGGAATTGAATTAGAGACTCATTACTAGGTAGTAAAACGCACTACTGACTGAGCTAAGGTGTCGCGCTATTTTCAAACTGAAATGTGTAAATATGAGGACATGGAAATTTAACCAAACAATAGAAGGGTAAAGTTTAATTTTCTACACGAAATAAAATCATGGTTTTTAATATTTGTTACTTTACCGTCAAGATATTAGGGATAATAGTTTTGTTTCAAGAAGAAAAAATTGCGTCAGATGCCATGGCACAAGTTGTACGGGTTTGGAACCTATTAGTCATTGTTTTGAGTCTTACTGCCCATACGGGCCATTTGTATGTATACACTAATGGGGTAGCAATGAAGCTGTAATGACTTTTTGACAGATATAAATTGCCAATAATCTCACACGTCTATAACACATTCTGCCTTAAACTATGAGTGATGGAGGATCTTGAGCATGGGATGAATTCAGGATAGCTTAGTGGTAGAATAGTGGAGAATAAAGACAAGGGCCCTGGTTTCGATTCCAGTGTTTATGTGTAATTTTTCAAATTCAAATATAAAATGAGTAATATCTGAGGAAAAGTTCACCTCAATACATCCACTCGAGATTAGAATCTCTGCCTCCTCATCACCGACAAGTCAGTCAAGATGAGATTTAAGAATTTTCGCCGGTGCGTGTGATATTTTGTATATGCTTAAACATATTTTTCTTGTGGCTTAATAATTATGTTTCTTGTATTAAATCATCAATCTAGGGGATTATCTTCTGACAAGTATGGTGCAGATAAAATGGATGTTTTAAAATCCCAAGGTGATCTCTACAATTTCGTAGATTATAGGCCCAAGAACCCGTCAATGTCTAGATGTCACAAATCACCCATCAGGTTTTACCAGCGAATAATGTGCGTGTGTCAAGGTTAAAAAAGAGTAATCGTAGGTTTCTCTCTAGATGAGCTTGTAGCTATATTTAAATGATAATATACAAATATATTAGGACTAATAATAATAATAATAATAATAATAATAATACATATGCCTTCATATTATCTTTAATATAACATAACTAAATGCCAGTGGGGTTATGAGTGTTCAAACTACATTAAAATTGAGTTTTGGTGATGACGGCGAGATCAGGGTTCCAAACTCAGCCGGGTGTACTGGAATTGCTTGTCCCTAAATGGTTTTACACTCAGTCTCCACGAAGATGCGGGCATATTTTCTCTATAAGTGTACCTTCCTCATTCTTCCCTCATTAGTGTGATAAAATGGGAATAGCTATGACGTAAAGTAAGACGCGATGTAAAGGGGTGTTTGGGAAGGAGGGGAACGGATGGGGGCAGCGGTGACTTAATTTTATCTATATTTGCCTCTCTCATATAGAAATAAACCATTCCAATTTACCATCTAAGAAACAAAACTAAATAAATATAATTTACACGCGAAAACCACTGAATAGCTGAAATATACTTGGATTTAAGACTCATGTGCAAGCACGGTAACGGTGGTTCTCTTGCATGGAAGTAGTGTTGCAATCAACACCAAAACCAATAGTTTATATTTACTATTTAAGAACCTTTCTCTAAGGAGCGCCCTATCACACCAAACAAAATTGTGCTGTTGGCTTAGTACCAAACAATGAGTGGGAATATTATTCGCAACAGTCACTTTCAACCCATCCCACAACATTAAATGGTAGAAAAGAAGGAAATATAGTCAAGCGCAGCGCTTTATGCATGTGCGAAGATTTCCGAATAGACACGAACTCGCTCCTCCCCCCCTTCCCCACCCACATCCACTGCACGAATCAAGTGCTATCCTTTGGACCCGGGCCAATCAGCCATGAACGTATGTTTACTACCTACGCCCGGTTTTTCCGACATTGCTTTGCGTGCTGATGAGATAGCGTGTACCGTATAAGTACAGTAGAGGTATATAGATTACCCTGTTCTCGAAAAATTAAGGAGTACAATAAAAAAAAGGAATCTTCTCGAATCAGTGAGTACTTTTTGAGTTTACTGGCAACAAACAAACATGCAGACAGAGATACAAAAAATTATAAAAATTGATTATTTTGTCTTCTTATCGTTTATATTC
>CABFOV010000025.1:217707-243603 GCA_902141375.1 Timema poppense | reverse complement strand
CATCACGCACGCGCTGACGGCGGCCATATTGCACGATCATGTTGCTCGGAGCTGATTCGCTAAGAATAGAGAACATATTTGTTTTTAAATTATTGATCTCGTGAATATCTAGCAGTGGTATGTATATATAAAACAAAGGTAGTTCTGGGGCTAACTAGGAAAAGGATGGAGGAGGGCGGGAATAACCAGGGGGGAATTTCACTATTGTAAGTTGGTGGCCGTGATAAGGGGTGTGAAAGCTTGGGTTCATCGTATACCCACTACTATCTTTCATCCACTGTTCCAAAATGGCGTGCGACTCGCTTCAAGAATAATGTGATGGACAATGAGCGGGAAGGCTGGGTTTCAAATCCAACCCACGACTGGGAGAAATAAATGCATTTTGCCCTCGTTTCTCACCCCCCTCTCTAAAAAAATTGACCTCTTCATAAGGTAGACTCATCGTTCTTGATCCTTTACCCCCTCCCCCCCCTTTATATTGAAAAATTGACGCCAATTTTACTGTACTATTATTCTTATTTCCCCTTTGGTCACCAATAATCAATTTTGGCACAATCCTGTGATGGAACGATCTCATGCCGTCTGGATGGAAACTGCCGGCCCGAAGCTAATTCTGGCTGCACGTGGGAAGAAGATATTACAACCTACAACTGAGGAGTCACTGGTTGGTACAACCATGTAATGGAACGATCTCGTGCCGTCTGGATGGGAACTGCCGGCCCGAAGCTAGTTCTGGCTGCACGTGGGAACCTACTACCACCACCACTGAAGGGCCCTCCCCTCTTACCCACCGACTCCTCGTGTCGGGCCGACTGCAAGGAAACAGACCATCCTGAATATTAAACAACCATCGGCCTTCCCGGGCGATCACGGAACAAAACAAATGAACAACGAAAACATTCAAATCGCACTCGCTTCAATAGTCTAGTACAAGTTTAGAGCCCTCTGGTTTAATTCAGATGGTAATTACGAAAATATTGACTTTTGTATATAGCGCGGAGCACCCAATTAAAAAACAAAACAAGCGTGAATGATATTTTTATTTACTCTGCATTCACAATTCCCTTTCTATCATAATTTTATTGATAATGTTGACGTTTGGTGGGTTGAATGCGTATACTCAAAGGACTTGAAGGAGAAGCAAATGGACAGGTCTATATGGTTATTTGAATTTTAAGGGTTAGTTTCATTACCCGCCTACAGTATATAAAACACTAACTAGTATGATAATGTGACCCAGGAAGTGGGGTTTACAATATATTAAAAACACTCTTTCTTTCAATAACGCCTATTGGTTGGGAGAGGAAAGAAAGTAAGAGAGGGGGAAGCTTAGTGACCATCAGAGAAAAATATCAACTAAGGTTGAAAACATTAGCGATCTTGGCGGACGAATATTCGTTATCAACTAAAAACCAGCAGTCTTATTCGCTTAAATGGCGACATCTTGATGAACTAGCAAAACAAATTGTTGGATATATGTAATATTATTTGGAGTTCAAGGTATACGTATTTTTTTGTAACCTTCAAAAATATATAGTAGGTGGTCACATAAATGTATACTTTACCTTAGATCAGTGTTCTTAGCATGTATGCATGTTAGTATAATTCCTTGCTGAGTCATGTTTAGTTGAACATTACATTTAAACCTGAAAAAATTAAAGTTATTAAGCGTTCGTACATTCCACCTTTTTTTAAAACAGGTTTGATTAAGTGGGTATTATAATCTTAGACTTACAGTAAATTAGATGAAGTTATTAATCGGTTTTATATGACATTTAACAGAATGAAAGAACTGTAAGCTCAATTGATATTATTTTTCTTCTTTAATTTAATTAAATGGTGAAGTAATGTAATTTGTTGGTGGTAGCCAACTGTAATTCTGTAACAGGAAAGGAGGTGGAAAACCAAGTACACCACATTTCTCTCTGGTCCAGTCACGTGCCAAATATAAAAATGAATTATTTTAGGTGCAGTGTCGCACTCGTGCTGCACTGTGTGTCACAAAAAGTTCCATCCGGTGCATTCTATTTAATAAACATGCACAAAGTGTTCACGAACCCAAGCAGAAAGTGCGCGAACTATAGTAAGAACATTGTGCGGACCCTCATCAATCTGGTGGATACAAAGACTTTGTACGCGCACATTGTTCACGCACTCCAGTTTAGATTCTGCCAGAAGAGCGAAAACATTGTGTGCGCTGTCTTTGTTCGTTAAAGTATATTTTTCTAAATATTTGTCATGGAGTGGACCAATGAAAATATTATTAATTTTATAAAAGAAATAGATATTCGAACTGTATTATGGGATCCATCTTATGCAAATTACAAAAATAGAAATTAAAAACACAAAGCAAATCAAGAGTTAGGTGAAAAGTTTTACTGTGATAGCATACAGATTTACAGAGTAAATGGAAAATAATTTTAGCACAATACAAAGGGGTAAAGCAAAGAATAAACTCATCCAAAACTTCAAGCGCTGGAGCTTCTAATGGTGGATACTAAATTCTTGGTGAAGCACAAATAATTCGCAACTTCAGTGCACGCACATTGTTCATGAACAATGCTTCAAACTTTATGTTGTTTGGTGTAGACAGTCAATGTTCACGGTGTAGACAATCAATGTTCACAACAGTTGAGGCTCATTGTGCTGCACAATTGTTCACGCACAAAATTGCGGTGGATCAGCACCTTTACAGATACTTACTAACACAGCTTATTTTTAATATTCAATGGCAGACACTGGATAACATATTTTTCACACGTATCATAACTAAAAGGCTAATAGCCGTGATGTTGGCTACACACCTTTGTTGTCTGATATGCACAATACTATTTTTATGTTTTCAAAGATGATTGTTTTAAAAGAGCAATTGGTTTCAATAAAACCGCTGTCGTAAGCAATCATTCCTCGACGTGCAATTGGCGTACAATCGAATGGAAAAAAGGAGACTAAAATAAAACAAACGTACACTTGCATGAATTATATTATAAGTAGGACAAAATAAAAAAGTTCCCGTCCAAGATAACTGTTTGTGGTGTGTTTTCATAGGCATATAATCTATTTTAGGTCTGGTTTGGAAATATGTGTATTGCTAATAGTGATAATTATTATTATTATACTCATATATATATATAACATACTCATATTGGTGGTTAAGTGGACCATGGCGTCTTTCTCGTCTGATATCTAGTTTGCCAGGAGCGGTTGAGGCTGGATGTCCGGTCGGATGTACTGGGGTTGGTTTATCTTAAGTAGTTTTCTAACCTCTCTCCACGTGAATTTGGGGACGTTTCCTTTAACATTATGTAACTTATTCATTCCTCAGTTAAAATGCGTATAGTCCATGAATGTCTTTATTTTACCCTCTATTTTCTCTATTAGACTCTTTTCTGAACTTATCTGTAGTCATTTTAAAATAAAAAGAACACTCTTCTTTCTCCATCCGAGCGTTCTGAACCTTATCTATGGTAGTATCAGTGGCGTATTCTCTAGGTATGCTAGTCCTGCGCCGCATACCCAAAAGATATGGACTAGTTTTTTGTTTAATTCAATGCTGTCTGTGTGAACTGTGTAAACAATAATGTTTAGATTGTTAATAAATAAACATGTAATGACTTATTAATTTTAAAACTAATATTGGTTCATATTCCAAGAATACTGTGTTTTAAGTCATTCTTCTCCCAAAAGGTTCTACTTAGCACAATAGGAAACCCAGGGCTTGCTACTTGAAAAACGCAAGGCAAGCTAGGGAGGCTCTAATGAACTTGCCCAATGTCTAGGGGATTGCAACACATTCCTTTCCGCTCGCCCATAAGTAATTTGTCAATGAGCTCACTTTTTACACCCCAGGTCATGCTGTTCCTATGAAGCAAGCCAAGCATTGTGCCAACTATTGAGAAAAGATTCAAGATCACAATGTTTATTTATTAGCCTAACTTAGTATAGTTTAAGTAAAAATACGTAAGATAAATATATAATTAATTGTAAAATAATAGTATACGCAACAATCTTTAAATGATACTCTAATTAAATACATTCAGTTATGTTTAGGTATTCTAGTCACATGTATTATCATGTATTTGGCAAACACATTTAACCACTCTTTCAAATGTAGTTATTTCAGCACTGATAGAGTGGGGAAAGGAGGGGGTGGGGGTGGATGATGAGGCTACTTTAACCGTTGTTGACGGTAATTCTTGTTTTTCTTTAGTAGAAAGGATTGTGGAGTTTTAATAGTGTTCTTTTAGTTTTTGTTTTACATTAACGACTTATTAGTCATTGTGATTTTATATAATTATACATCAAAGGATCCCAAAAGGCAGGAGTGTGAGTTCACCGTTTCAAGATGATTTAGAAGGAAAAGGTAAAATAAAATATATTTTCTTATAATTTACTTAATCAGTGGCGCACCCAGCCATTTACTTTGGGGGGAGGCATTCAATCAAGGCTGTAGCGAGAATGACATTTTGATGGAGAGGGTGGGTTTGGGGTTGCACAGCCTCCTAAGCCCTGAAGGCAGAGAATATTTATGAATATTAAATGCTTTTATAAATCATTTTGAGTAGTTTTATAGTAATTAAGTAATTTAAATAAAACAAATGGTATCGAAGCTATTATTTGCGTGTTTTTTTCAATTGTTTATTGTGTGTATAACGGTAAACCTTTTGAATATTAGGCTTAAGTCTGAAGCTTGGTCTTAAAATGTATCATATACATTCGACACATCTTCAATGTTTGTTATACTTAATACTATTTAAATTTCTATTAACATTATTTGTGGTGTTGGGGAAAGAAAGGGGGGTCAAATACCCTGTTTATCCCTCTCACCCTTGGGTGCACCAATGCTTACAGCAAAAGATATGTGTAAATATCTTAGCAATAAATCAATGACGTAGCGATAGAGTATTAATAGTCTGAGATAATCTTCCCTATATTAGTCAGAGTTTACGCATCTAAATAGCTTCTGGAGCATAAATTCTCAAGTTGGGAGACTCTTTGTTTCCAAGCAGCATTGTGTGAGATAAGTTAGGCTTTATAAAATAGTTTTAATTGCAACGTGAGTTGGACAATCCACCTGATTCCCTCTCACCAAGATCTGATGGACGCTTGAGCGATGTATAACTTCATTTTACTCTTATTATGATTGTTTGCTTTGAGTATTGCTAACTGTGTGCTTTTAATTACACTAGGCTAATTGAATAGGCTCTGTCTCTCTTATGCATTCAGAAATGTGCCGATACCACTCTTAGCCCCGACATTAATATTTACTTAAATTTCTAACCATGTAGATATCATTACAATTTGAGGACAGCTTTTGTGGTCTAGTGGTCTAGTGGCATAGGTTCTGGCTACGGACCCAAAGGTCCCGGGTTTGATTCCCGGCGCGTCCAGATTATCTGGGAAGCAGTGGGTCTGGAACGGGTTAGATTCAGCCTAGGGTGGATAAATAATGAGCTACTTGAATAAAGTATATTCCATTCACCGTAGGAATTGACTTCTGAAAGGCCTTTTTCCCTACCATAAATCTACTATATAGTAGGATATTGGTAGGAAAAAAGACCTTTCAGAGAGTAATTCCTACCGTGAATGGAATATAGTAGTAGCTCCGGTATAGAAAGCCGAGATTAATGGATGGAGTCATCGTTGTGCTGACCATGTGACACCATCTATCCACAAGAGTTGGCACTAAATCGCCAAACAGTTTGGTAGCCACTCGGTAGGTATAGCCTGAATGTGGGCTGACACCATGGAGTTACTTTTATTACATTTTGAGTAGATGGTTATGGATAAATAAAGGAAGAAATAATATGGGCTTGGGGGAGGGAAGGCTCAAAACTTCCTAAGATAGCATACAGTTAAAGGGAAATAATAAATTTTCGAGAACCACTGTTCTATATGGACACATATTCAAATATATCCCTTGAAATAATCCCTTGACGTTCTTGGACAAAGGTGGTTGAGGGTCCTCGTTCCCCAAATCTCCGCTGCAATTTTTAGAGTACAGCATACCTATTAAATTTTTTTTCAGAATACACCAATGGGTAGGATCATGATACAAAGAACACTATACTTTCTCCATCTGACGCATTCTGGGCCTATGTGTATTTGTATCGTGATAGAAAGGACGCCTAAAAGAATATTATTTATTATATCAATCGGCATTTGACACGGGGTCCTACAATTTCTTGCATCTCTCAATATGTAGAAAGAAACAGACGCAAATGAATCCATGGTTTGCAATGAGAGTAGATGTAGGGCCCTTGTGTTGAACCATGCGAGTAGTGGGTCGTTAGCGGATTTACTCAATACGTGCTCGCTCATAATCTCGCAAAGACCTAGTTCTGAAACGTCCGATCTGCGAAACCCGGCGTCATTCTAGCGACTTGACTTGCGAGAGGATTCAACTCGCCAACATTGTGCGGGACAGGAATTATCTATCGAGAAGAGAAAAATAAAACAATATGGACGCGCCTTTCCTTCTTCAGTTGCAGCTTTTTGAAAATGATTTTGTTGGAAGGAAAGCGTCATCATAAAAAAGGCATATATAAACAAAATAAAACTATTTCAGTGCTTTGGATGAACTATAAAGTCCTTCAGTAAAACCAATCTCAAAGTAAAATTATTATTTTTACATGAAAGCGAAAGACACAGACCTACTGACATTATTACATATTTGATAATATTATGTCCTCTTAGCTTAGTCAGTAGCCTGGATGTCATCTACTATAGAGCTCAGAGGATAATTTAATTTTAGATTTAAAAAAAAAATTAGTTTATGCAGACTAACCCAATATTCTTATTTAAAATAATTAACAAGCTTTATTAAAAGTTGTACATTAACTTAAAACTGTTATTTGTAGGTGATTATTTTAACAAAATATTAATGTGTTTCAGAACATAAAAAATATGCTATTTAAAAATGGACTAAGTAACTATATTTTTTTTTAAATATTGTTCATATTTGATTTGGTAAGGAATAATAAATGGTAAAATGACATGTTATTTATTTTTATTTATTTTACCTTCTCTTCATTTGATATTAGGTGTAATCTTCTATGACGACATATTTTGGTGTTATTATATATGTGACACCGTCTTCAGGTTTTATTTATGATAAAGATGACATGATATTCCCACACAAAGTGCTTACATATAATCCCCCAAAATTTTCACAAACTTTCTGATACTACGCATTTAACAGAATATCATTTTTATTATAAATAAGACCTGCATATAGTGTAACATATACAGTATGTTAGCACCGAAACATGTTGTCATAGAAGACTAAGCTAATTTCAAATAGGGAGAAAAGAATAGAAATAAGAATAAAGAAGATTTATTTTATCAAGCTTTATTGAGGTATTTAACCCTTTATAAGCTTACCTATCATGTTAATTTTTTAAATGTTGCGAAATCAAAAACAAAACTATATTGATACTATAACAGAATTAATAAATTAATATTTGTTATTTAGATTATTTTTTTAATGCCCGAGGATTTATTTCGGGATCTCAGACTCTTAAGATAGATACGCTATCACCTTAATCACAGTGGCTTGAGTTTGAATGATAACATTTAGTTAATGCTTCTATATTTCCTCAATTTCCCACACAATTATCTTTTATTTGCAAATAAATGTAAGATTTCACTCTTAAAAAAAATCGTTTTTCATGTTGCACTTCTTTTATTCTTTAGATTGAAAAATTACAGCTGTATATGGGAATCAAACCCGGAACCTTGGGCTTGTATGCCAATGCTCTACCACTAAGCTATCCATTTAAACCATCATGAAAGAATTTCTTTTGTTTACATATTATTTTGTATAATGGCGCGTTTCAATCCTATTGCCCAAATTTTTTGAAACGTTATCGGTTTTCCAGTGTTGCCAGATTGAAAACTCAGTCGTTAGTGAGTAGCCGTCATTCCGTAACACATCAACTCGCAGTACGACAGAAACATTTCAAACTAGAACTGTTTTTTTTATCAGGCTGTGGCAAGTGAGATCATTGATAAACGACTTGTCTCGCTAGCGAGTTTTATCGCATCTTTTAAAACTAAGGGCCCTCTCCCTATATTCGACCTTCCCGTAGAACAATATCAACTTTCATCGATGGTCACATGGTTTAAGGCGTCAGGTTTGTATAGGCTTGGATTGTCAATGACGGGGAGGTTGAGGTTCTAATATCGACCGACTGCACTGGGGGTGTTTTTTAAATGTTATTTTCTCATCCGTTATGCACGCCAATGCGGGTGCATTTCCTCTAAGCAACTCTGTCCATTTCTTTGTGTTTAGAACTTCGACTTAAGCGTCAATTTATAAACCAGACAAGACGAAAGGGGTGCTTTTATCGGCTTGCACACTGACGCGGGTTCCATAAGTGTAAAGTTTCAACCATGCGCGTACCTCAAAAGACTGCGCGTTTCCATCCTGTTGGGTGCTTGTACACACACGCACGTGCGCAGATATGCATACACGCACGCGCACGAAGCAGTGTGGGTCGTTCTCGTGATGTCCGCGTTTCAATCATGACCGACCTCCCGGCGAGACATTCCTCTGATCGTTATTCCGAGAGTTTACTGAGACTCGCACGGAGAGAATATTTGGGGATCTTTGAATGTTGGCGATCCTTGGGGTGTTGGGAACTTGTTTCAGTTTGGATGTACTGTTATCACTATGGGGATTATGATGGTTACACCATCGCAACAAAGAGCGACCACGGCAACACATTTATTTGGGGTATTTAACGTGCACGCTCTGAACTGACTGATTATATCAGAACACACGAATTTATATAATCTTTCGCAAAAAAGTCTACCAATTTTGCCGGGAAATATATTTGCACATACCATCCAGGGTTCTTTTACATTCCACAATCATCATGGGACCGACAGTTTTACTTCCCCTTCAAAGAAAGTTGTGCTATGGATTTTTATCACTCAAGAAAAATATGTCGACCTCGATTGGATTTGAAGCCATGAACATCGGGTCCTAGGTGAGCACTCTACCCCAAGACCATCAAGGTCGACAATGGTAACAAAAGCCAGCATCACCGACAGTGGCATTAGCGGAATTGATAAAGGGGGAGGGAGGGTTAAGTAAATTAAACACTACATGGTATTAGTTACAATAAAACAACCATAACCATACAGCTAGTTATAAAGAAACATGCCAAACTAACGACCAAGGCCCGAATTTTTATGACGTCGCCTTTTTTTGGTTCGTCACTTACAACGTTCACAAGTACTGCACAGAATATTAACTCTATTCATGATCCCGTTGTTGTATAAATTAATATTTTATAGGTCATTTTTTGTAAATTTTTGCCATTTTGAAATTTAAGGTCAAATTTTCTTGGTTTGAATAATTTTTTAGTCATTTTTAAGTAATTTTAAGGCGTTCATGTTGAACATGTAGGCTATATTGTTTATACTATAAATGTTTTATTATAATTATTAAGACATTTTATAAGGTTTTTCGTAATCTATGGGTCATCAAAATCCGGGCCTTGGTCATAAGCATACCACGGAAATAATTTGTTAAAACATAAATAAACTACACGACAATAATCGATAGGTGCCATTTCATTATTGCACAAGTCTGGTATTCACGGAAGGTTTCTAAGTAGCTAAATACAATCTCTTGGAGAAAATGGTAGGGAAAATAGGTTAGTTGATTCCAAATGTTCCGGGTTCGTGTTTCTGTCACGGTAGTAAACTTTCAAAACTTCTCATCCATCAGGGTCGTGGTGATTAAATGATGGGCGAGGTTTGATTTAGCAAAATAAGAGCAACTTCCGCAAGAGTTGCGTCAAACACTTTGAACCCCCCTTCTATCAATCACCCGCTCAGTTTTAGGTCGCTACAATTCAAAGTTGACGTTTTTCCATGATACGTGGCTTATTACCCTTCCGGATCAACTGCTTATTAATTACGCTGACGGAGTAAGAATGAGGAAGGTTGAATCTAGAGGAAATTTATCCTCATTTGCGTGTATGGATATTAGAAACCCCCCTTTTTTTAACTTGGTAAATACAACTGGGATTAGAACCTTAACTTCCCTGTCACCTTCAAACAAAACCAGAGAGATTGACGCTTTTAAATGGATGACCGCCGGTACGGATATTTCATACTTAAATAAGGTAAAAGCTAATGTGGAAATAATTGGTTCAAATTATTATTGGTAGCTGATAAACAACCGTTCACAGGAATATATTCAAATCCAGTTGAAAAATCACACATAGAAGCGGGAATCAAATCTGAGACTTTTTTCTTCTTTTATCAACTGTGCTTTATGATCGATATTCCAGGATTCGACCCATGCTCAAGGGCATCAATCACCCAAAGTCGTCACCTGTCTTAGATAGCTCAGCGGTGAAACATTGGTGCGACAAGCCAAATATACCGGGTTCGAGTCCCGTGTCTCGGTATGATTGCCAACTTTATTTAAATAACATGGAAATTATTAATAAAGGAATGTGACTATATCTCGCGTCAACGGAGGAAGGTACCGTTATTAAATGGTTTGAGAGGGCGGATTCCTCGCTTGTTAGGAATGGATAGGGCGAGTTATGATTTTACTATTACACAATGGTAGTAAAGTCTGTTCAGCGTAGGAATTGTTTTCATAAAGGCCTTTTTCCCTACCAAAAATCTATTACATAGCAAGATATTGGTAGGAAAAAAGACCTTTCAGAGAGTAATTCATACAGTGAATGAAGTATAGGTAAAGGAGTTACAAAGTTGAGAGAACTAATCTCATATTCCCTGCAGCTGTTTCTTTTGACCCACAATCGTACCTACTCTCGTTTCCCTACACATTCTTAACTATATGTTGAGAGAGCACGTTAAGTATAATTACCACCAAGAAATAATCACCATATCCATGAAGTGTTGTTTGAACAGATACAATTAGTTAAAAACTGATTGCTAACAAATCCGGACTGAACCAGCTTTGGTGGTCGCATAGTCTAAGGCGCTAATATTGCAATATTCAAGAATGCTTAAGACGGGGATATTAGGGTTCGATCATTATTGGGTGCACTGAGGATGTACTTTTTTCTAAATAATTTTTCACTCTCCAATAATATTATTGAAGAGTAGTGACTTTAATCTAAGAGCGGCTTTGGAAATACATCCACATTAGTGTGGAGAGGGGGTGGGGAAATACACGGTGATAATTATTATATCACATATGGGAAATCACCCCTGGGTGTACCCAGCAATCTATTAGGTTGCGGTCGGTGACCTGGCGGTCTCGGGCTAAGGTGCCAGATTTCTGTGCTGGCGGCCGGGGTTCAATCCTCGGTCCCGGCACAGATTTATCTGATTACCAAACCCTTCCTTCACCTCTTCATTTCATCTCACAATCACATTAGCGTAAGTGCGTATAACCCGAACGGGTAGTAAGACGCGGTGCTAATAATAATAATAATATTAGGTTGCGTGTTTGAAACCATAAAAAAAAGCTTAGCCATTGATGTAGGCTATATTTATTAAATGGTGTTAAAATAGTTAAATTATTTAATTATGTAATATAATAAGATATTTTAAAAAATTGTAATAAAAAACACGATTATTCCTATTTAATTGAAATTAACGGTTTAGTTTATAATGTAGGTCATAGTAGTTTGTTTTATTATTAGGTAACACTTCCAAACACTTATGCGTGATCATTTAACTTTTAAAGGCTGGCCTCTTTACCTAGTGGTCAACAACCCCGGCTACTGATCTACATGTCTCTCGTTCGATTCCCGGTGGTACCATAGGTATTTTTCCCGATATAGGAACTGTTCCTATGGTCACCATGGTCTGGTTGGTCAGGTTTAAGCTGGGTTTAAGATTCCCACCGGCTTCACACCTTCTATAATTACTTCATCTCATTACAGGTATGACGTGTACATAACCTCCAATGTGTACCCTGGACAACGTACCGTTCCTAGAGTGGCTAAAAGTCTACAAACACAGCAACCGAACTGGGCACTGTATCTCTCACGGTCAAATATGACATACCACCAAAAAATTAGAGATATTAAAAAAAAACACTCTTTCAAGACATTTGAAAACATACTGGCTCTAGAATGTAATTTTAGCTTTGTGTTTATAAATCCATGTAATTTTAATTTAAATGCGTTTTTTATGTCAGCAGGCGTTCAAGTATTACGTAAGCACCTTAAAGAAGGGGAGGTTTTTTTCGAACTTTACTTATTTTTGTTGACAAGGGAGGAGGGGGGCCAGAACAATGCTTACGTAAGACAGAGAAAGACGGTCAAAATTGAGGGAGGGCGCATTGCAAGCCGCTTGGACTTCGGACAGCAATGAAGATGCTGAGTGGCTAAACGAGGAAGAGGTGGGGAAGCCTATAGAGGGAAGACAAAGCTGGAGTGACCTTTATAAAAGTTGACAAATCTTACGTAAGCAAGGGGATGGGGGTTCATATTTATAAATTAACAAAATATGAATTATGTCAAAAAAATAGTTTAAGATTTATGTTTGTTTTAGTTTGTATACAATCTGACAAACTTAATGTGTTGTAGCACTAGTAGACTATTTTATAACCTTGAAAAGTATGGACAAAAAGTTGGAATAATTTATATAGACAGTAAAAAAAGTATTATTGAAACATTCTATGTGAACTAGAGATACTGATCCAAACACATGAGAACTAGATTGCGGATACATGCAATGAGAAGTGTGCCCTTAAGCATTTTCTCAGGCTATTCCCCATTCTCGAGACATGGGGAGGTACGGGGGTACACTCTGTCTGAATAAAATATAGAGAAATAAATAAAGTATGAAACCCGTGTATCTGTGTCAAAAGGTAGACACATTTTAAAGATTAGCAGGGTTGCCACTATTTTCTTATTACCAAATTCCCTGTGTTTTCCAGGTTTTCCAGAGGAAATTTTCATTTTTCCAGACACCNCCCCGCCCCCAGATGAAGGACCTTCCCCAGAAAATTAAGAATATTACAAAAATATGATTAGCACCATGTTCTGTCAATTAATAAATTATATTTTGTTTAATTATATTTAATATAACACAAATAATTGTGTGCAGTAATTAGAACTTTTCAAAGGAATACTTTTTTCTGTTGATTTTTAATTTTACTGCAAATTTGCACTTAAATGAAAACTGGACCTGTGATTCCATAATATTTTCTATAAATGGTTAAAGTGTTTTCTCTTTGTACATAAAGTTTTGAAGTGCTTACAGTAATTGAAATTATTTTTAGAGCAATTATATAAACACTATTGTATCAGGAAGAGGGGAAGGGGCAGGTGATATTATTATACGCCCGCACACCCACAAACTGCAAATTCTGGGTGTGAAGAAGAATGTGTAAACACAGAACTGTTAACCAGTGGCGTACACAGTGACAGAGGGTAGGCCGAGCATCCGATTTTGGTACAAATTAGCTTAAATATTACTATTTGCATCCTTTGAAATCATTTTTTTTTTACCGGAAAGGGGGAACCCCCAAACCCTCACATTTTAGGGGCGTCTCTGATTCTTTAGCTTTCTTATCCCCCTACTTCGAATCAAATTTCCAAATATTATATTGATTGAAATATGGAATGGTGCAATTCTAAAAATTATTATGTAAAAAGCCCCCCCACTCCCCGCTCAAATCCTGGGTCCAGTAAAGTACCCGAATCGGTAAGAGAGGCAAACTAAACGCTAATATGGTCTAGTCTAGTTAGCGGGTGATGGGGAAGTCTCGGTTAAAATTCCGACAAAGTGTATTTAAAGTGTTTTCACTTATAAATAGTTTCCTACTGGTTCTCTTTCCACGCGAATGTGGGCATATTTCCTCTAAACTAATATTTGATTCCTGCCTAATTATTGTAGCTAAATTGGGATGCCCGAACGATTAGTAAGTGCCATATAAAAAAGTGTTTTACATATACTATTTACGTTAGTGCGTGAATGTATGGACGATAGATATTATGACAGGGTTCACAATGAAATAAAAAGTTGTTGGGATTTCTAAAAAAATACCTTGACCTAGATATTTACACAAAATTAAAAAAACGTCTGAGCTACTGTGAACTTAATTACAAACCCCGTGATTTGAACAAACAAGAATGTTTACACGGGTGATTTTTGATCTGGGTACGATGAGTAGTTCTGTTAAAAGTACTCAAGAATTTTACTTATCTATGCAATCGACTTGAATTTTTTGGTAAAGTCAATTTCAGGGTGGCCACTAAAACTATAAAATAAAATTCCAGCATAGTTCACGGGTTTTCTGGAAAAAACAACAACAACAACAACTTTATCTTCGGTTGTGAGACTTTGAACCAGTGATACGGAACGAAAATGTTTTGTTAAAAGTGTGTTGAACATGCCGCCAAATGTTCGTAAAAGTAATGTTAGTATTTATACTCAATGCTTAGGTTAGTAGACTTGCTATACAAAGTATGCCACCTACAACAACGCTTTAAGTTATTTCAAGATAGGACTTTGTTAAAAATAAAAATCCTAACCATCTCCTGGTGAGAGACTTTGCCACGAGTCCCCATAAATAGGACCCCTCCCTCAC
Organism: Timema poppense; assembly: GCA_902141375.1. NCBI lineage: Eukaryota > Metazoa > Arthropoda > Insecta > Phasmatodea > Timematidae > Timema > Timema poppense. Next base: position 229,061 of record CABFOV010000025.1, on the reverse strand, counting down.
CCCTAAAATAAATTAAATCAGAATACAACAATGAAATCACTCGACATCCTCATCACTCATCATTCTGTTCAAAAATAAAGTCACTATTCCATTTGTGATGTGTGCTCAGCCACGTGTAGAGAGAGGGCTAGTAAACGGTGGTACGTATACAAATGTGCTAAGCCCAATGACGGGGGAGCCTTATTTGTGTAAGGGAGGAAATAGAAAAGTATTTTAAAAATAACTGTACCCCGAATCAAAGGGAGGTCCGGGGACTCAATCTTGGAAATTGTTTTAAAATTGAATGCATATAAAAGTTATTTTGAGAAGTCCTCATCTGGAATCATTTTGAAAATAATACTCCTTTCCAAGATATTTGTAGTGGTCCTACCCCAGAAATCTTTGAAATTTGTATACGCTTAGATTTTATTTGGAGTGGTACTTGCTTGGATCTTTTTTTAATTACATGTTTCTATAATGTATTTGAAGTGGTCTTCTCCGGGCAAATGTTTGACATTTGTATGCTCCTAAAAGCTATTTAGAGTGGTCCTCGCCTTTAATTAAATTCCCAACGGACGGAAAAATGCAAGAACTTTTCCCGGTTTTTGTTCCAAATACACAAAAATACATCATAATTTTCGGCTTTCCCGATAAGCCCTTGAATTTTCAATAACTATGGCCTTTTCTGACAGTTGTAAGGTTACTAAAAATAAGTGTTATCCCACAAACGTACACACTTTATCATGTCAAGTTGAATAACAGCCATGAAATCGTATCGATTGTAGCCTCTGGTACAGACAGACAAACACAGAGATAGACATATAGACAAACAAACACGAGAACTTAAATAATTTTAAGAGTACTTTTTTAATTTAGAGGGAAATAAAACGTCACATGATGATCCGTCATAATCTCTATTTTGAAAATGTTCATGAATAAAATACTGTTAGTATAGGCCTATGAGGAAGAAAAACCAGTGCTGTCTACACCCACCTCACCAATGTGTGTCGTCACTTTGACTTACAAATTCAGTTTACATTAATTATCAAAATAACTATATGAATGAGGAAAACAGATTAAAAAAAGTTTTCACATTTTAGAAAAACTTAAGATTACCGTGCGTGGGTTTTAATATATTTAATATGTCTGTTCATCTTATTTTAACTAGCCACTTACCAAAATTGGTGGGGGTGCGAACTAAAGGTCAAGCTATATTGGTTTGTTGCCACTGATAGTAAGGTCAGGGTTTGAATCCTAGGTGTACTGAAATAATGTTTTCCTAATTAATTTCCAACTTTACAAACCAAGCAAATGCGTGTAAGATTCCTCTAAATTCTACCCTTTTCCTATCCGATTTCAGTGCAATTAATATTTATGCGAACGTATACTAAGACGCATTGAAAAAAGAAAAAAAAACTAGCAAAACTAGCGCGAGTCTCGTTTGACGACTTAATTTAAGAAGTAAATATAAATTAGGGATAGTTTAGAGAGAATTTACCCACGTTTATTTGAAAGGGAAAATGGGAAAGCATTTATGAAAATAAAAATCTTAGTACAACCAGCCGGGATTCAAACCTTCACCACCCCTTAGCCAGTAGGCCAGACTAGACGAGTTTGACGTTATGCCAACAAACCCACTTATGCATGCAGATTAGTAACACTAGGGGGAAAAGGTGGGGGGAAGGGAATGTGAGGTACCTTCTAGTAAACCTGTCATGGGTTCGAGCACCAGCCTCGAGCCAAATTAAAAAGATATCGGTATCATCGAAATGAATATTGCTAATCGATCAAATATGTGAAGCTCATACAAGTAGTAATGCAGTTTAAGACGTCAAGCCCACGCTTGACCGGAATACTTGAGATGAAGAGGTCGAGTTAATATTCCCGACTGGATACACGAGAGGGTGGGTTTCCAATCCCTGTTCGCGCTGATTCAAGTGCACTTTATTGAAACTACTCGTTTAATTAAGCCGCTACTCGCTTCAGTGGCTGAACGCTCTAATTATCCACTCTCGCGTTAGCGTGACCTGATAAAGAGGGGATGGGGGATCAGGGTTTGAGTCCCAGTCGGATCCAATGAGGGTTGTTTTCCTCACTAGTTCCCACTCTCCTTCCACGCAAATGAGGGTATATTACCTCTAAAAATTTTCCTTTATCATCCCTACTCCATTAAAGTAATTATCATACATGCGTATAGCCTGAACATGTATTAAGTAAAACGCTGTGGTATAAAAAAAACTAAGATGATCATAGCCTTATCTTTCAAACGCACTACTAACTTAATTTTTTTTTAAGTCAAACCAACCCGTATTGGTGGGCATGTGGATTATATGGAAAGCTCGTGTAGTCTAGTTTATTAACCGGGGTTAGAATCTCTGTCATGTGTAATGAAGTTGTTTTCCACACTGACTCCACTCACATATAGGTTCTAAAATTATATCCTTCCTCATAATCTCTAATCCATCAGCGTGGTTTAAATGTGTGCAGCCCGGTCGAGACGAGGTCACAGCGGAAAATCAAAATTGTGACCGTTAGCTTAGGTTTAGCTATGAATAGCACTAGCTCAGTTTTTTAAAACAGAGTATACAGAAATGTGGTGGGCCCCATCCCACCCATATTTTCTCATTTACGTGTTAGTTGCGTGTGAACATAAGATCGCGTAACACAGCGGCTTCCTATATATACCCGTTTACAATTTAAACTAAATTAATTCCTAAAAAGAACAAAGAAAATCTTTTGGTAAAAAAAAATACATCTCCTACAAACCTTTTTGCTTCACGATTCTAGTTTACTAGGCTTGGTACACAAGGTGAAAAATCGTCCAAGTCGATTTTAATGCTTATCCAGATCAGAGGGTTTATAATAAAAACCCGCGACAGTTCAAGCGTCTAATGAATTTTGTAAAATAAGTCCAATATAATTTTTTAGAGACCTCAACCACATTTTTAGGACATCGAGAACCCTGTTATAATAGCATTCATGCCTTAACCGAGTAACGTAAATTACGAGTAGGCCTATATAATATTCTTCACATTCATGAAGAAAATGAGAACCGAAATAAAAGAAGGTATCAGAGCGGGTGAAAAAAAATCCCATCTTTTGACGCAACTTCTTTAAAGGCCATTATAGATTTATTTTTTGGTGGTATTCTTTATTCTATTCGGATCCACACTACTGACCTTCTTAATAAAAAATCTTGGGTGTTCATTTTTTGAGCCCCATCTATTTCTCACCACTCTCCTAAAATAATTTGTATGTGTTTCCCGTATGAAATGAAGGTTTAATAAGCGCAAATATCTACAATAAAAAGATCGTTATAGGAAAAATCTTATCTAAAAGTTCAAAATAAGGATTTCTTAAGTTTTTAAATTTACAGACTTTTGAGGCAAGATGTCACACATTTTTTTAAAATGTATTTTACCTGTAAACCTATAAACATAAAATATAATTATACTAAATATTTTTCTCCTATATACTTGACATTGAAATTATTAAAGACAACTATGTTAGTGCTCTTTGCCAAATCGTATGGAGATAGGAATAATAGCTTACAATGGCTTATGTCCATATTAAAGAAATTTCTGAGAATCCTACTGACTTTTCCAGATGCATATAAACACTGATAATGCTACCTTAATGTTTTCATAAGCCAAACAATCAGTTTACGTCTTATTCGTGGTTGCTATCGATGTTTATATCTGTGTGGTAAATATAATTAAATTCAGTCAAAGCTGTATTTTCTATATTTATATATTGCCGTTTAAAAGGCCTAAAAGTTTCTTGTAACGAAGGTCTAATAAATTACTATAATTCATATTAAAAAAGTGTTTGGATAAATTTATTTAGTGGACATATTGAAATTAATATTTAGTAAGGATTATGTACCATATGTATATATTTTGTAATTATTCATTGAAAAATGACATTTGTGGACAAGAATCGAACCTGAGAATTTTCATTAAGTCCGACAACGATCTACCAATGACGTGTTCACATCCACCCTATACCCATCATTATTTTAGGGCAGTAATGATGATCTAATATGAGATCGTCAGTAAAACAAGCTATAAACAACTGATTAATGATTTATTAGTATTTTATGGTATTTTTAATGTATAATTTACCCGCATCATTGGACACGTACTAACGTCCATGTGTGCTGAGGGTGTTTTTTTAATTATTAAAACGTGCTTACCACCCTCTCTCCTACGCAACTGTAGGTTTGTATCCTCTATGTAGGCTACTCACTACCTTCCTCCTCTTTATCCCACTATCGTAATTAAATGTTTGTGGTCCGGACGTGTAGTAAATAAGATGCGATGAAAAATAATGTATTTTTTTTATGTAGGCTAACCTATATTTCAGCACGGTATGTCTTTCTTAAAATGTTTCCTCTTAACATGTTTCAACACCAACGTCTCATTTCCAATAGTAATTAAATTAATTTGCTTATAATAAAATAATGAAAATTGACTTGGCATTGTTGTTTGTAATAACGCTACCGAAAGTAATTAAATGGTAATGAAATGATAAAAAAAAGTATAGATTTTACTATGAAACAATATTGTCTCGGTAAAATCTTCTTGTTTTAAAGACGTTATAAATATGTGTGTGTGTTTTCCATTTATTAAACTAAAGACGTAAAATTACAATAATTTGCTTTATTTTCTTTCTATGAATTTTTTAATTTTATTTTGTAGGTTTTAATCACAGATGTAGCTTATTATGATTATCATATATTTAGTCTGTTATGAGAAGTTGAAATATTTTTTCACTTGTTTTGAACTCGGTTCGCAGCAAAGTAACATCTGATGTATTTAACAGCTGATTTGTCATTTCCTGTTTGACATTTTCTTAACCTAAAAATTGCAATGTGCTCATTTTGTGTTGCATCCGTGTGTTTCCGAACTTATGTAGAATAACATTTTAGAAAACATTCTGAGGTAGTTTAAAGTAAGGAGTAGTAATATTTAAAGTTAAGACTGGATGGAATGAGGATGGAATGCTCTGGGAAAAAGAACTATAACAAAATATAGAGAAATTGTGATTTAATTAAATAGACAGTTTCAAGATTGGTAGATATATTAAGTGACATTAAAATTAAAAAATATTTATTAAACATGTTTGCTTTTAATGAACAACAAATGGTCAAATATGAAATTTTAAATATATTAATTTATTATTATCGACATAACAAAAACATAAGTTGACGACAAGCCCAAAATACAAGTTTTACATATTTAAAATGTGTTACAAAACAAAGATACCATAAAGTGAGGACAAGACAAAGTTTGAAGCTCAATTATGTTGTAAATAAAAATTATAGGATTATAATTTATAGGTTAATATCTACCATTCGAAATTTAAATAAAGTAATTATGTGTACTTGTTAAAAAGACTTTTAAGAACATAATATAGAGTGGAACATAAACAAGGTTTCAAATATGTTAGGTTAAAAAAAAATTATGAAATTTTAAAGTGATGTATAAAATCTAAGCCTTATCTTATTCCAAATCCCATTACACCTTGTGATATCAGCATTCGAAAGACGCTGAGTTTTATTCTTCCATTTTTCGTATTTAATATAACATAATCATGGACACAAGTCGTTGAGAGAGACACGAGGTGTGGATACGACCGCGATATGCTAACTCCTCTGGAGGAAGGACATTATACACAATGTGAGATAGCTAAAAGATTATATATCCCACAAAAATCAGTAAACAGAATTAAAGTTTGCGGGCAAAAAGGGTAAGTTTACCAACAGTTGGTAGGAAAATGTGGGAAGAAAAGGAAATTAAGTGACAGAGCTTTAAGAAAATTGAAAAATATAGCACTTAACAACAGGAGAGCTACAAGTAAAGACTTGAGTAGCGAAATGTATGATTATGGAATTGAAGCTCCCCTATAACTGTAAGGAAAACTCTTGTAAAGGAGGGGTTGTCTGCACGACGTCCAAGGAAGAAAGCCAAGATAACACCTGCGATGACTCAAAAGTGCTTGGAATGGGCGAATGGATAGCTCTTGATTGGCAGAAGGTGGGTGTATTAATTTTTTGTACTCAAGTACAAGTAAGCAAATAAGCTAGTTTAGAAAAAAAATATTCAAACAGCCTGATCCAATACGTAACATAGGCATGTAAAAGGCCTATTGACTAGTTTAGGGTGACCTGGCGGTCTAGGGGTAAGGTGTCAGACTTCTGTGCTGGTGGCCGGGGTTCAATCCTCGGTCCCGGCAAAGATTTTTATGTAGGCTAACCTATATTTCAGCACGGTATGTCTTTCTTAAAATGTTTCCTCTTAACATGTTTCAACACCAACGTCTCATTTCCAATAGTAATTAAATTAATTTGCTTATAATAAAATAATGAAAATTGACTTGGCATTGTTGTTTGTAATAACGCTACCGAAAGTAATTAAATGGTAATGAAATGATAAAAAAAAGTATAGATTTTACTATGAAACAATATTGTCTCGGTAAAATCTTCTTGTTTTAAAGACGTTATAAATATGTGTGTGTGTTTTCCATTTATTAAACTAAAGACGTAAAATTACAATAATTTGCTTTATTTTCTTTCTATGAATTTTTTAATTTTATTTTGTAGGTTTTAATCACAGATGTAGCTTATTATGATTATCATATATTTAGTCTGTTATGAGAAGTTGAAATATTTTTTCACTTGTTTTGAACTCGGTTCGCAGCAAAGTAACATCTGATGTATTTAACAGCTGATTTGTCATTTCCTGTTTGACATTTTCTTAACCTAAAAATTGCAATGTGCTCATTTTGTGTTGCATCCGTGTGTTTCCGAACTTATGTAGAATAACATTTTAGAAAACATTCTGAGGTAGTTTAAAGTAAGGAGTAGTAATATTTAAAGTTAAGACTGGATGGAATGAGGATGGAATGCTCTGGGAAAAAGAACTATAACAAAATATAGAGAAATTGTGATTTAATTAAATAGACAGTTTCAAGATTGGTAGATATATTAAAAGACATTAAAATTAAAAAATATTTATTAAACATGTTTGCTTTGCATGAAAAACAAATGGTCAAATATGAAATTTTAAATAGATTAATTTATTATTATCAACATAACAAAAACATAAGTTGACGACAAGCCCAAAATACAAGTATTACATATTTAAAATGTGTTACAAAACAAAGATACCATAAAGTGAGGACAAGAAAAAGTTCTAAGTTCAATTATGTTGTAAATAAGAATTATAAGATTAGGTTATAGGTTAATATTTACCCTTCGAAATTTAAATAAAGTAATTATGTGTTCTTGTTAAAAAGACTTTGAAGAACATAATATAGAGTGGAACATAAACAAGGTTTCAAATATGTTAGGTTAAAAAAAAAGTATGAAATTTTAAAGTGATGTATAAAATCTAAGCCTTATCTTATTCCAAATCCCATTACTCCTTGTGATATCAGCATTCGAAAGAGGCTGAGTTTTATTCTTCCATTTTCCGTATTTAATATACCATAATCATGGACACAAGTCGTTGAGAGAGACACGAGGTGTGGATACGACCGCGATATGTTAACTCCTCTGGAGGAAGGACATTATACACAATGTGAGAAGCTAAAAGATTACATATCCCACAAAAATCAGTAAACAGAATTAAGTTTGCGGGCAAAAAGGGTAAGTTTACCAACAGTTGGTAGGAAAATGTGGGAAGAAAAGGAAATTAAGTGACAGAGCTTCAAGAAAATTGAAAAATATAGCACTTAGCAACAGGAGAGCTACAAGTAAAGACTTGAGTAGCGAAATGTATGATTATGGAATTGAAGTTACCCTATAACTGTAAGGAAAGCTCTTGTAAAGGAGGGGGGGTTGTCTGCACGACGTCCAAGGAAGAAAGCCAAGATAACACCTGCGATTACTCAAAAGTGCTTGGAATGGGTAAATGGATAGCTCTTGATTGGCAGAAGGTGGGTGTATTAATTTGTTGTACTCAAGTACAAGTAAGCAAATAAGCTAGTTTAGAGAAATAATTCAAACAGCCTGATCCAATACGTAGCATAGGAATGTAACAGGCCTATTAACTAGTTTAGTTTTTTAAAAGTGGTCAACAAAGTGATGAATCTCACTGCTTTTATAAATACTATATCATTTTAATGAGTGTCTTTTTTTTGTTTTTTGTCAGGTTGTATTTACTGATGGGTAAGTCTTCCAAGTTTCACAGAGGTGTGCTCAATATGTTCGACGTAGATCTGATGAAACGTTCAAACCCGAGTGCGTCCAACAAACTGTGAAACACCCAACATCTGTAATGGTTTGGGGGACTGGTAATATTTATGTAGTCGAAGGAACAATAAGAATGGACCAGTACATAAATGTTCTAAAAGATCATTTCTAATAAACCATCTGTGTTTATGCATGCTATAAGACGAAAAAAGTGACGACATTCTTGGAGAAGAGGGAGCAAAGTGTGCTACCAAGGCCAGGAAAACAGTCCGGATATGAATCCTATAGAGAATGTATGGGCAATGCTGAAGAAAAGACTGCAAAAATTCAGGATCACACTAGAGACCAGCTCATTGAACAAATTAACGATGTGTGACATAATGACATTGACATCAGAAGTTGCATCAACTTAGTCTAGAAGCATGACTAATAGACCTACTATGTTGAACCCAAAAAAACAAGGGTTACCATATTAGGTACTAGATTTAAGCTAAATAAGCTGTAAGAATGATTAATAACTATATTTGGGGTGAAAAGCCACCAAATGAAATTTCCTAGAAAGAAACTAAAGCAAATTATTGTAAGGTTTTGTCTTTAGTCTAATAAATGGAACACGTCTGTATGTATATATACTCATAGACCCTAAAGTGAAAGCAAAATAATAACAATATCAAACTAGATTTTAAAACAACCTTTTGACCAAACAAAGTTTATCAGGGTTGTTTAAATTAAGCTTTGAAATATGACAGGAAATAAAAGGATTTTCCTTCAATTGGTGGCAAAAATTAATAAAAAACAAACTGTAAAGCTATGTTTTGGGATATATAAGTAAACTGTCAAGTTTTATTCTTGGCTACCACACCTAGTTAAGTATACTTAAATCGAGCTTTAGATAGTTAAACCGTTAATGTTGTCTAAAATATTTCCATTGGTGAGAACATGATCTAATCCATCTGACCCTTATTTAATTACTAGAATGCTGGTGATGGATAAGTCAAAGTTTGAATCCCTGCCAAGTATACCGGGGGTGGTTTGTTAAATATGATTTTAAATCTGGTTATTTGATACGGTTCGCACTAATACGGATGCATTTAATATTGAAATCTAATCAATCAACCATACCACTAGGTTACTAAAAATAGATAGCTAAACATTAAAAAAAAACACTAGACGTAACAAAACTCTTGCGAAAGAAGTTTATTTTGCTAGTGGAAATAACCTTAACTGCAACAAATACTTTTCCAAAGAGGTTTTCCAAAGCAGGTTTGTTTCCGAGTTGACAAGCGAGGTCGTCGTTCTTGAAATTAAGGAGATAGACAACTTTTGTTTGAGTTTGTTTTTATAAATCGAGGATGCCCAAAATGTCGCGTCCTAGTTCAATTGATTTATTATTTGTTAGTTTAATTCGAAAGTTATATTTATATAACCTAAAGCCATAGATAAAGCTGATTATTTATATGAATTTATCAGCAATTAATGAGAGTAGGCTAAAAGTATTCCTGATAAATATAAAATGTCCTAACACACTAGTTTTATTCGCTAAATAAAATCAATATAAAACTTTGTCAAAAAGCTTCATTCACATGTAGGTTTCCAAAATAAGTTTTTAAAAACCATGTATTGTATTGGCTTGTGTTTGGAACATACTATATCTATCTATTAGGATATCTATAAAGTACTACATTTTTATGGTACTACCTAAAGGTAGAGAAGAAAATCAAATAGAAAAGTTTGCTCCCAATAACCCCAATATTTCTCTTTTACGGCAGCAAATATTGCCCCAGCCAAAAGGCACCTTCATAGAAGGCATCTCTTTTTGACTTATTTTCCCTCTCCATTTTTTAAAACCTGTTAGCATATTGTTAAGATGATGATAATAATATTATATATAGTTCAAGTGGATAGGTAACTGTATGACATGGTTGGATGTAATAAAGTGGAGAGGTCTCTAAAAAAAAGTATTTAAACGTAGATTTGCACAAAATTCACAAAACGTCAGTGCTAGGTCTGGCCTCTAGTAAAAACGCTGAACGTAGCAAGAACGTAGATTTAGGTAATTTTTTTGCCTTGGTAGGACTAGTTTAGTTTTATGATGGAAGAAAAGTTCTATTCCTGTAATATCCACCCACAGTTTAAATGTGAGTGGTGCACAGATTACCAGTTCAAATGTCATATTTACACAAATGGCACAGGGTTTAGGAATGTAAAATCTGAGGAAGTGTACATGGATTTGAGTGGTGGAAGAATGAGAAACTATTTAGATAAATAAAACTTACAACACTTTATGGGATTTGAGTTCCGATATGCTTTATCACCAGCATGCCAGACACAACCAACCAAACCAATTAAACCCCAACCGTCTTCATCCACGTGCCCAAAGATGGGTTGCTGCAGCATGAAGAAATAACACCCCCAAGAATCTGGTGACACTATAAACAACGTTCAAAGCCTGAAACTATATTTAATAACTTTTTGAAACAGCTTGTTATAACACATTAATCTCAATAAATAATATATCGTATAATAAACTCTTGAGGGACAGGAAAATGGAGGTTGCTTAGAAGCGCACGCGCATAACTGCAGAGAAAAGATGGGAAAGCAGTGAACCCTGCAGGGTCTCAAGCCCCAACCTCTCCGGCAAAGACGAAGAAGAACAATGCACGTCTAACGTCTTAGCCCCCTCGGCCACCGTTATGGGTAGCTCCTAAATATTATCAACAAGGCGATCCTACTATAGGACATTCTCTTAAAATGTTTGGTCAGAATAGTTTTTATAAAGAGAAATCAACACAAGAGTTCATGGTTAAATTCAGGACCAACGTAACATTATTACTAAAATAATCTGATATTTATATTAAAATAAGGAAAAATAAGTGCGCAGAAATGTTTGGAACAGTGTTAATTTACACTATATAATCTCTTTTAATTTAAAGACTAGAATGCGATTTTATAAAGAGTATAATATTGTATTGTTGTCAGTTTTTAAAATCAGTTTCAAACTAATTCTCAAATAAATTAGGTGTGAAAATGAAGCTTATGTGCTGAAGCCGCGTGCTGAATTTAATAAACAATAAACAGCTTGATGGCACATTAAGTTTGGTCAGCCTTGGTTTATATATTACTGTGCACCGCCATTAAGCTTAAAGGTATTTCTTAAAAAAAAAAGAGAGAGAAACAT
>CABFOV010000025.1:203559-217518 GCA_902141375.1 Timema poppense | reverse complement strand
CTATCGGTGGCTTCATATGGTTACATTTTGGGACTCTTAAACGAAGAATATGGTTTCCGTCTTGCGGTTATTTCTAATTCCCCGTAAACACAAGGGATATTTCAGTAGTGAATTCAGTACAAGTTGAATATTACCAACGGAACAAACAGCTATCGTGGTGGCTATTAGCAAAACTAGGAGTAATCATGAAAACTTGAGCATAGGCTTAGGGCCTTATGCAGGAACGTGACTAAGGGTCAGTTTCATAGTCAAATTTAGTACGCCTCAAATGCGGAGCTACACTAAATACAAGACGACACCTACCTAAACTCGAATGGAATGGGCCGTTCTCGCATAGGAAACTGGCCCATTCCATTCTGGTTTAGGTAGGCGTCGTCATGTACTTAGTGTAGCGCCGCACTTGAGGCGTACTAAGTTTGACTATGAAACTGGCCCTATGTGAATGCTTTGTGGACACTAGCGTGGGTTTGCTTGCGTCATAATAGGTTAAAAGGTGGAGTGATAGTGTGCTCGGGACCACACTATTGGTCCCATAAGCATTTACTAAATGTTCTTGCATACCGCCCCTACTTTTTGTGAAAACAATGCTTACAGCCTTCAATGCTTACAGCCTTCAATGCTATCAATACACACGGACGCATGCGCATAAGAGTTACTAGAACAATGGCAACTTGAACAATAACTTTGGTGTGTAGCTCTCGAGCGGGTGGTAAGACGCAGTGCTTGGAAAAAAAAAAGTTATTTTCTCTTATTTTAAATAAATAAAAACTATATTTTTTTTAGTCTAAAAAGTTCGAGGAAAGTGATTTTAATTAAATGTAGTTTTAGATCTAATCATTAATTTAAAAAAATCCTGATTGTTTCAAAATATATTCCTGCATTAAAGATACAATATATAAATTCACAAATAATTTCTGAAAATAATTATTTTTTCGTTGGTGAAGGGTTTGTTTATATGCTTTGTACACTTTGAAATTATTTTACTTTTCCGTGTTTTAGCCAAAGTAATGTGTTTTACTAGTCTTTTGTTGACCTGGCGGTCTAGGGGTAAGGTGTTGGAACTTTGTGTTGAGGGTCCGGGGTTCAATCCTCTGTCCCGACACAGATTTATCTGATTGCCAAACCCTTCCTTCACCTCTGACAAGACATGTATTATTCACAACTTGTGAATGTGTGGAATGCCAGACCTCCACCATGGTTCGGATTCCACGTTAAACTTTAGGTCCTCAATTTCATCTCACAATCACCCTACCATTACACATTAGCGTAAGTGCGTATAACCCGAACGGGTAGTAAGACGTTAATAATAATAATAATAATAATAATAATATTTTATATTATAAATCTGTAAATAAAATATCTGTCACTCTCAAGTTATCGGATATAATACTCGACATGTTGAGCTTAGAAAACGCGTTTTGTAAAAATGGTCTTGATAATCAAAAACACAGGTACAGTCCTAGTTGAGCGTAGGTATTGATTATGATTCTTCATATTTTACAAATCATTGCAAATTTATATGAAAATTCTGTTGATTTTAGTAGAATTCCCTTCCTTCTCTTTGACTTTTTCATGTGTTTCAAAATTCCCCGACTTTTCCGTTTTCCAAGTGCGTGGCAACCATGTTGGTCACCCTAGCTATACTCTATCTTGTGGGAGATATGTTGACAGCTATGGATTGTTGTGTAATTGGCGTTTTAGTAATCTATTGAAATAATAAAATATATTAATAAAACTATTAGGTTTTTTGTTTTGCGGTCGTATAAAATAGAGCTATTATAGTAAATTTATAAAGTATTATAGTCACACCTAAAGTCTTTTTACAACTAGTCACCAAAATAAATAAACGTTTTATAGCTTAGAAAAAGAGCCAAATTAAATTTAATTTCAAAATAAAACGTGTTTATTTTGTAGAAAGCGCATGAACAGAACCGAGGACTGTTTGTATCACGTCATCAACCACCCAGGTATCAGCTTGTTCGCCCTCTTAATTTATGGAAAGAACGTAGCCTTTTACTAGCTTTCGTTTGAAATATATTAGTAAGTAAACCACAGATGCCAATTCCACAATGAGAAACATCCAAACAGGTATTTTGATAAGTTCGTTTTTCAATCATGTAAAAGAAAAACTATTAACGGTTTTTTGTGAAAGTTTTGACTGCCATAAGTAATAACAACTCAACATATGGTCTTGCAGATCATATGGTTTGGTGAATGGATACAGAGTAGCTTTTCCTAGCTGTCACTTAAGCTACCGTAGCCCTATGGCTTCTTTGGTGCTGACTGACAGCTTTGAAAAGTTACCAGACCAAATTATGTATCCCTACACCGCACCATATGATCTGCAAAAACGTGTGTTTAGCAGCTGTCACTTCTGACAATCAAAATGTAGGTATATACCTAAATGTTGACTGTCATAAGTCAGCTGTGAGCTGTCAGTCAGCACCAAAGAAGCCATAGGGTTACTGTACACTCCTATACTCCCGAAACAGGATGAAAACAACAATCGTGTGAATGTAAGTCATATATAGTTCGTAATAGATACCTCTGGTTACTTCGACATAGCTGCCACCATTGTTTTAGTAAGTTTCTATAATTAATAAAGTACGAAAACTTCACCTATGTATTTCGGGTTCAACATAGCGACCTAAACTATCCGTGAAGCTAAACTTAAATAGGTTAGGCCTAGTATTTTTTTTTTTTAATTGCCACTCATTTTTACCATAGTCCGTTTAAGATTAATTATACACTTGTAAAATTCACTTAGTGTTTTTTTTAGAGTGTTTCATTCAACATGGTGGAAAGCTAGGAAGAGAGCTAGAAGGAAGTGCACCAGCCTTAGCGTGAAGTTGATAAAAAAAATCACAGTGTCTTACTATCCGTCCTGATTATCCGCATGTGTATAATAATGAGTTTGGAACAAGGAAGGTTTTATGCAGCTTAAAGAGAGTGGTACTCGAATTTACGTAGAGCGAGAGGGAAATAATATTCATGAAGAACCATCTTTGTGCACACCAGACTGGACGAGTTGGAAGTTTAGTCCTAAATAATCGCCGGTGCGAATGGCCACAGTGATAAATTGTCCCATGTAGAAACAAACAACCCTTTTCCCATTTCACCCCACCATGATTTAAACCCACTGATCAAGACTTTAGAAATTACACGACTAATACATCTTGTGAATGTGGGGAATGCCAGGCCTCCACCGTGGTTCGGATTCCACGTTAAACTGTAGGTCCTTCATTTCATCTCACAATCATCCTACCATTACACATTAGCGTAAGTGCGTATAACCCGAACGGGTAGTAAGACGCGGTGCTAATAATAATAATAATAATAATAATAATAATAATAATAATAATAATAATAATAATAATAATACATGACTAATAATAAAACAAAAACAAAATCGGAGCGAAGGATCAGTCAATCGAGACCCTCACGCTCTTTGCCTTCCCCTCAATCCCCAACTTTTTTTTTAATGATGCCAATGATCGATCCATTATTCCAGTCGATTTGTATCGAACCCCTCAATCCTCTCACATCATAATCCAGTGGCGTGACGAGGTCGTAGTGCCCGGGGAGGTCTCGTTTCATTCCACGAACTGTGTGACACGGCTGAGTGGTCGCGCCGGGGTGGTATTACTATTACCACTACCACTTGGGGACTCTCACGAACGTGTGTCACGGAGCTACCAAGCGGTGCGCATGGAGAATGTACAGCAGTTGTATGTGATGAGAGCATGATATATTCTTGTGTCAAGTTTTTTTTTCTCGTTTCAGAGAGAAGTGAGGAGATGATTCGTTAATCTGGAATGGAATATTTTGTTGGAGCATTGCCGTCAAGAGAACTGGCTGTTTATAAGGTCATAGTTTGAATTCAGGACGAGGGGTATATTTGTGTGTGATGCATATTAAATATAACGCTGATATCCCTCCCTTCACTGGATTTAAAAGACCATTGCCAAAATTATCAGCTAGATTTAGATGATTTAGGTTTTTATATTTGTTACGGCTAGCAATAAAAAAAATTAAAAAAATAAAAAAAATATTTAAATTGTATTTTTAAGAAAACCTTTTTATACAGATGAAATATGAAAAATAAATGTGCATGCTAGTTTTCCCTTAATTTATGTAGCCTGTGTAAGATGAATACATTTATATACAAATATATATATTTAATTTAACTTAATATTTTTATATAATTTTGAGCAATATGATGAAATTCGTATAGGAGGCAGCATGGTCTACGTCGTCATTCTCGCAACATTAAATATACAGTGTCTCTGGTAACAGGAAGGTCTGGGTTCAAATTTTTACCGGGTGTATTACGGGTAGATTTCCTTAAATGGCTTACACCTTTCCCTCTACTCAAATGCGTGTACATTTCTCATATATTACAAATTCCTCATCTTTAAAATATAATTGTAAATATGCGGATAGCCTTGATGAGACATGGTACAAATAAAAAAATATAAAGGTACTATAATATATAGGTTTAGTATATCTCACAAAATTTTATGGCCGTGCCATTAATTACATTTTATATCAATGAAGGTAAGAGATTTTATAAGTCCATTGAGCCATGACATTCCCTCCGAACGAATACCTATTAATAAACTGTCTATAGCATGGGTTCCGAACCTGGGGTTAAAACAGCTATTCTGCGGGGTAATAATGCTGGTAATTTTGGGTATGTAGATAAGAGAATGACAGATGAGCGCCACGTGGCTTGCGCTCTCTCACGCTGCATGTACACTAATAAAAAGCGTGGCGATGTGTGTGTCGGTAGGTAGCCTCTCACTGTGTTCTATCCCTCTCTAGCAGCTGCTGCTGCTGCCGCCGCCGTGCCCACTTTCTCGCACGCGAAGGAGAGGGATGAGGAAGACTCGGTTTGAGTTTACTCGAGCACTAACTCGCACGTTTCGTTTATTTTGCATTGTACTTATAAGTCATTCACGAGCTAAGTTTACCTGGATAACATCTCGAAATGTTACTAGAAGTAATCCCTTAATATATCACTACACCAACAGCTGACATCCATCACTTTGGATGACTGTAATGAAAACAGATGGTAATATATTAATGTGATAGTAAACCACAGTAATTTAAGCCAATATTATTTATATATTTATTTAAGGTCGGGCGCAAAGTTTATTTATTGTTTTATTCCACTTTAAAAAATATTCACACCACTTTCACAAAAACTTCTAACGAACATAGCTTCAAAATGGCGACTGAAGAATCTAAATCATATGATTGAACATAACAGTAGACAAGTTTTTTACAATGATGCGGACACGCAGTTGATGAACATATTTTATTCAGTTAAATATTTCAAAATACGATAAAATAATCATAAAATCACTTATTGTATGTAAAAAAAAAGACAAGAATTTTCTTTTTTCCAAGTAAATACGATGCCTGTATTAAAAGGTATTGGTGTGTGCACTATATTAAAAATAATCAATAATGTTCCAAAACGAAAAATAAGTATTTTTAATTATGTATAAAATATTGTTTCGAGTTGAATGTAAATATATTATTTAAAAAAATTAAATAGTATGAGAAAACTTAAATTTACGTTATTTTAAATGTAATAATGTAATTAAAGATCTTTACATTTATAACAAAACTGTGATCTTTTACAAGTGTTGGCAACCCAAAACCTAAACATATGATTTTCGAACTGTCATCCAGGTAAAAACCTATCGTGAACGGAATATAGTATCAAGCTGTAAAAGTGTACATACTGTTCTACAATATCCTACGCCCCGTTCTAAAATATATCTATGTATTATTTGTAGGTAAGTACAAACAGTAATAATGTTCCCTTCTTTTGATGTGTTTTTTCAATATTGTTATTAGTAAACCAAATATTTCGAGTCATGAGAGGTTATCTTTCATGCAACATGGAGAACGATAGAATAAAAGTCGTCAGCCAGTAGTTCATGTATTTTCCTAATGTCCATTCATTTCGTAACAGTGTTTTACGATTGTTTTAGGTGACATGGCCTCTACATCCGGAAAAAAGCGCTCGTATAGAGAAGCATTTCTACAATGCGGTTTCACGAATCTTGTTGACCGGAATATAGAAAAGCCTCAGTGTGTTATATGTGATAAAGTTCTTAGTGCAGAGAGCATGAAACCGAGCAAATTAAAATAACATTTCGAGAAAGTTCATAAGGAGTTTGCGATTGAATTCCACAAGAAATGTACAAAAGGCAACTGAATCGTGTCTTCAAGCTTCGTAACAAATTGCTTATCGCATTGCTATGAACAAAAAACCGCACACTATAGGAGAGGAGCTCATCCAACCTTGTTTGTGTGATGCAGTGTAGCTCGTTATTGGCTAAGATTAATCAAATATCACTCTCCAATACAACAGTTCAAAGTCGTATTTGAGAAATTGGTAATTGACGAATCTGAAAAAAATCACGTTTGAAAATTCCGTGATTCACCATTTATCTGCAGTAGTATACTCACTTAAGTGATCTTTCCCGGACATGGACAATCGTCAGTCCCATTCTTGGATATTAAGATCATTTTATAATGATGATGAAAATTTTAAAGACAAAAATGTGTCAGCCAAAGTAGAATTTCTCGGACTACGCGAGGATAGCATTTTCAAAGTGGAATTTCAAAATTATGACCTCGGTACATTTTGGTTAAAAGTAGGTGCTAAATATCCTATTATAGCTAACCGAGCTTTAAGAATGATAATACCTTTTGCTACCACTAATAGATGTGAGAGTGGTTTCTCAACTTTAGTAACAGTAAAAACAAAGGCCAGAAACCGTCTCAATGTGGAACATGACTTGAGATGCGCGTTAAGTGAAACTAAACCTAACATTAAAAAAACTTGCAAATGCAAAACAATTCCAACCTTCATATTAACTGTCATTAAATAACTAAGGAAATACATTTAAATTGTAATTACATATATTTTTGTGCAATTTTATGATTAATAAAGGCTATTTGTATGCATGTGTTGTTTTCTTCGATAACATTTTAAATGGGGGTAAAATCTGTTTCCCTTATAGGTCATAGGGTAACAAGACTGAAAAGGTTAGTAACCACTGATCTATAGAATATTAAAATAAAAAACACGATAAAGATTTCTATTAGGACTACTGCTTGATAGCTTGTATCACTTTAATCGGCATGTTAAAATGGTAATTATCGGGTATGTTAGCCGGCCTCGTTGTATAGTGGGCGGAGCCTCTCGATGCTGACTTATAGTTGCCTGGTTCGAATTCCGGCTAGTAAGGGAGGTTTTTTCTCTAAAGAGGAATAGTTTCCATAGTCACCAGGATTTGGTTAATTAGGACTTATTTAGGATAAGAACTTCATTGGCTACTCACCCTCATATTCACTATCATCATCCCCTCCTCATCTCTTCAAGACATGGAAAGCGTCTCCACGAAAATTATGTCCCCTGGGCGACGGTACATTAGTATGGGCTAATCTTCCCACAAAGTGAGCTAACAATTGATGTAACCTAGATACGAAAATATTATTGATGTAGCCCATAATAATAATAATAATAATAATAATAATAATAATTATTATTATTATTATTATTTTGTCACGTTGGAAGTTGCTTCGTAACTGCACAAATTAATGTGTAAGATCAAATATATTATTTTCTGCTTTTACTATACTATACTAAGCCTATTCTAAAAAAAAAAAATTCTTAAAGAGTATGAGCAAAATGTTCTAGGAAGGAAGGTTAAACCCCCCCACCCTCCATACTATTCCTCCCCCATCCTCCTCCCCACCTTACGTCAAACTTCTCTAAACTTGAGAAAATAAATGATACGACACAATCGTGTATACTTTCTTATAGAGTCTATAACTGGTCCAGTAGTATAGTGGTCAAGGCACCTGGCTACGAACCTAGGTGCCCTGGGTTAAATTACCAGCTAGTTACATGGGTAAATTTCACAAAAAGGAGATTAACTCAACAATCACCAGGGTTTGTTTAATTAATTAGGCTTAGGCTATTGTAACAGTTCAATCAAATGGCATAACAATCACCCTCCGACCCGTTTGGACTCCAACTTCAACACGCCTGGCCATGACCTCCTCCCTCTAACACTCCGTCTTGCTGAATGAAAGGGGTAGTAACCAAACTCCGAGCAAGCGAAAGAGGCCGTGTAGCATTTGCCACAATTAAAGAAGAAACAAGACGAAGGGGAATGAACTACTTACCCCATTTCACCGTTCCTGCACCTCTTGACTACGGTTTAGCGACACAACAAATACACATCCGAGCGAGACCACGACGCGTCATGAACTAATAGAACCCACCCAAGTTCGAGTGGCGACCGCTAGAGGTCGCGAGACAGTGGAACTTTCCAAAGAGTTTAAGAAATAAAGTAATGCTAGTAATGCTAGAGCCTTGGAGTTTGTTCTCAGAGCTTGTTGTCATGCATATTCTCCCCTTTTTGTGATCCAAATATGTTCCCCCCACCTTCTTCCTTGCCTTGTATATTTCTCTGGGTTTTCAAGCGTATATAACGTTGGTATGGCAACATGACCAGCACTCTTGGACTTAACATTGGATTGAGGAATTCGTAGTCTTGGCTACAAAATTTAAAATGTAAGAAAAATTTGACTTTCGGCTTGAATAATTTTTTTATGTAACCTTTTCAAAATTTAACTTTTCGCCCTATTATTTTATTTTTTATCGACATACCCATATATCAAAGATTGAAATTAAATTTAATCATGGATAATGTGTCGAAGTGATTCATAGATCGTTATATTTAAGTTAGAGATTATAGCTAAGTTCGATAAATATCGAATATCACTATTATTTCCTGGAGACAGATAGAAAGTTAATTGTGTAAATAGATCGGATAAATCTGTTTGTCTAGTAACATTACGTTTTGTTAATTTCATTCTGTATTTTTTGCTATTTAAAATAATTACAAAATAAAAAATAATTTAAGATTTAAAATAGCATTGCAAATAATCGTGTTCTTTCTTAAATGTTTATTTACTGCGGAAATTGACTTATTGAAAGAAAAATGAATTAAGGCTATTTTCTTCTTGACGATGACTAATGATAAAAACCTAGATTACTTTCGATCTTATTTACAATTCGACCAGGTTGAAACTTGTTTGTGTATATATTTGACTATTTGAAATATTCTCAGTTATTTGTAAGTTGAGTCATTATTATTATGAGCTTTAGTATGTTATGTTAGCCAATAGATGTGAGAACTAATGAAAATTTTTTTTTAAAGTAAACTTACTATGTTACGAAAGATATATATTAAACCTTAATAAGATCTTTTATATAAAACTAATATACCATTATATATATTACTTATAAATAAACATCCTGAATCAATTTCTATACTTTTTCTTGATGAGTTCACGTTTTAAGATTACGCTTAGAATTATTTTTTTGTGCTTTTTATTTATCATTGTTTATTTTGGGGTTTAGTTGTTTATTTTGGAAATACTATCAGGTTTATATAATGAGGGCACGAGGACGACCGACAGGTTATTCTTCCGCAACTAAGTGAGTTGCGTGCGATTGGTTACAGTTGTCTGTTCTCAGGTGATTTAAAAACAATGCACTCAAACGACTCACTCTAATTGTGTTAATACCTTTTTTACTATTTGAGCCTTCTGTTTCGTTGGATTGGTCAAGGAGGGAGGTTTCAGCTGCACCCAAGAAAAACAAATGAAGACGGCTCCACGCATCTAGTTGCTACTTCCTCCGCCTGGCCTGTTTGAACGCAGTCATCAAGTTGCCAGGATGTCCGCGAAGCTTCTACAAACTTCTACGCGATTCCAGGTCTCCTCTCTTCCACTACCCTTTCCCCCTTTGTCACCTCTACCTCATTCAGTTATATTATGGGGATCTTTTCCAAATTATTATTTTTGGACTTATTAATTTAAATTTCGATTACAGGATGGGGTTTTTCGGCATCAGCGCGGTCAATTTGTAACCACGTATCTATTAGTATTTTACCTTATTATATGAACTTAACCTTTCTCCAATGCAACGTAACTTTTGTTTAGCCGCTTGGCGGCTTGCGTCTAATTGCGCTCTTGCTGTCTGTCTGATTAGCAGTTGATGTCATTTTCTGAATATTTTGAGTATATTTAACTTTGATAGCTTATATTTATATATTGTTATGTGGGAACCAAGCACTTTAACGTTTAGATATGTGTTTATAACTTTAACTGTTTCAGACTTAAGTTATGTTGTGGTGATAAACAAAATAGTTATTGTGTGGGTAAATAATACCTCGATAGTTTAAATTTACATTTTATTAGTTGGAGATCGAGGACTTAAACATTAAGTAATATGCTTATAGCCTTAAATGCTTTGAAATTAATATTTGAAAGTACGAGAAGGAAGCTCAAACTATTAGCGTAGCGCTTTGTAACATTAAATAGCTTTTAATACCCGCCTCGGTGGCGTATTGGCTAACGCGCTAGTCGTGTTGAGCTTGACTGCTGAGGACGGGGAGATCGAGGTTCGAATCTCGGTCGGGTGAACTGGGGGTGGTTTTTCCTAAATGGTTTTCCACTCTCCCTCAACGCAAATGCGGGTTCACTTCCTCTAATTCAACCTTCCTAATTCCTAATCCATGAGCGTAATTAGTACTTAAAGCGTATAACCCGAACGGGTAGTAAGAAGCGGTGCTAAATAATAATAATAATAACAATAATTAGTAAACTACTCTTTAACGATTCGTCCTCTCCTCTTCCAAAAAACAAGTATACAGGATTAATTGCCATGTCATACACTTCTCAAGTGTTCGTTTTAGACAAAATCATTAGAGCCATTTTGAAAGGGTTCAAATTTTCAAAAATACTATATTAATAATCATTTAACTACCCTTAATTTTAGATCTGTCCTCAAGGACTGACCATATGACATAATGAGTATCAAGTTTTAACGAAAACTATTTCGACTGTAAACGCAGGAACATGCCGAAGGACAGGCAGAGATAGGGACATTCAGAACTTTAAAACCCACTTTTGTTCAGTGCGCGGGGACATATAATGTTTACCATCAAAACCTGGAGGTGAAAAAGTTTCACCATTGCAATTATTTCTATACGCAAAAAAAATATAAAAATCATACTATATGCTTATAATGTTTTGATTCAATTCTCATTCGAAAAACATAAGCAAAATAAAGATTTGGATTCGAGAAAAAGTGGATTGAGCCCAACTTTATTTTAATCATTCATTTTTTTACACTTTTAATTCTTCTACTGGATTGTAAAATATTGCGTGTCTTTAAAGTAGGTCTTCAACGCCAAAGTGCCGTTACCAATATAGCTTTACATTGTGTTATTTTTCATAAATTAGGGAACAATAAGCGTTTGTAAGTGTCACCTATTGATAGGCCTAGCTCGATACAAAAAGGAATAAGATAACAAAAATATCCCATTTAGTCCCAAGTATGACCTTGAAATGATACATGAAATTGTAAAATATTACCATTCGTTTACTTGATAATCACGGCTGTAGTCAGAATGAGATTTCGGGAGAGGGTTTGAAAACCCCCCTTTCTCAGAACAAGAAAATTAACGAATATTGAATGCCTCTAGGTTAACTAGAGACAGTTAAAGTTTAAAAATAACACATGCAAACGTGCTTAATCCTTACAATAGGATTTGGATAAATATTAAAATAAAATTATTAAAATGTGTAACGGGCAGTTTTAGTTTGAGAACTAGAACTATTTTGATGAAATTCGCTATTAAAAAGTAGCTATAACAGTTTTGATCTTGATATAAAGAGCAAACTATTTTTTTCAAAAATTAATGTCCTTAGAATATGTGTATCCTTTGAGTAAGCTAAAATAATGTACATTTTAAATGGGATAGTCAAAACCAGCTATGGTAGCTTTTTAAATTCGAATCCTGGTCAGGTCAAAACTACTTAGTTTTAACGCGGAGAGCAATCGGGTATGGATCATGTTGTTTTTTTATTATTATGAATCGGCGTGGTCCGAGGTATAATAGCCCTTAGCTTATATTAAGAGCCTAAAAAGCAGTAATTTACCTAAAAATCGGGATGGACACTTCTAGAAAAAAATATGTTGTTGTACCTTAATTTTTATAATGTTTAAACTGCGATTAAAGAATATTATTAAATAACCCTTGCTTTCTCATATATAAGTATTGTATTTGTGAAAATTTTCATCCTTGTGATGGTTATGAATCTTGACCCCGAAACAAAAAAGGTAGATCTTACAATCCGTCTGTCAATCTGCCCCTACCACGACTTAGTGGATTTTATTCAAACTTGATATTTAGATTTTACGTGGTCATACCTTAGAGTAAACTTTGATTTTCATTAGCCTATATCCTTAAAAATCAAGGGCACCTAGTTAATTTTTGAAAATTCAATCTTTTTAAAATAGCTTCTACTATTTTGTTCAAATTTGATATCTTGAGAGTTATCATAAATAACTTAATACTATGTTTACTTTCTTATATCAAGAAAAAATCTATCTGGAGATGACAAATTTTTAAGTTTTATGTTAACACGAACCTAAAAAAATGATTTTATAATTCTGTCTGTCTGTCTGTACCTGGCCACAGATCCATGACGGTTTGATGAATTTTCTTCAAACTTAATATTTAGATATTATAGGGCTATACCAAAACAGTTTTTTTTTGTAATATTTACCCTAGCTCTTCCATTAAGGCTAGTTTACTGATGAGTAACTTTTAAAAAACTGTAAATGTTTTAAAATGGCCCTAACGATTTGGTTCTAAATTGGTATTTTGGAAGTGGTTGACATGATAAATAACCCTGTATACTTTGTTTTGGCTAAAATTTCGATAAAGGGCCTTTTACTAAGAAGTAATTTTTGGAAATTAAAAATATTTTGAAAATGGCTATAGCTATTTTGCTTAAAATGTATGTGTGGGGAGTGTTTGACAAGGACATGACAAATAAAGTTGGGGTGAATATTTTGCTATGGGTAGTATACTGATGACTGTTAATTTTTAAATATGTATAAAAAACGGCTTTATCGATTTTTATTTTTTTTCAAAAGTGGTATTGGGAAACTATTTTACATTTAAATAATAATGTATATTTATCTAAAATAAATTAATTTAAGGGTAGTTTACTCACAACAATTTTAGAAAATTTAAATGTTTTGTAAATTGATCTTGAAGATTGAATTCAAAATAGAAACCTGTGACTAGGTTTTCATGATAAATAAGAATACGTTTTTATTTTTGCAAGTTTAAATTTTCTTAAATATATTTGAAATTTTTTGTTTTAATTGTGTGTATATGTATATATAAAGAGTGGTTAATGTGATTTACAAGAAAATGTGTGTTTTGAGTAAAACTTATTTAAAGGCATTTAGTAAAAATGACTAATTTTAGTTTAAGTTTTTTACTTTTCGAAAATTGCTTTAGCGATTTTGTTTAAAATCGATATCTGGTGAGTGTTTTACATAATCAATAAAAACGTATGCTTATTTTTCTAATTTAAAAAAAATCATGAGTGATGTTTATTGATAAATTACTTTTGACTTTTTTTAATTGCTATAAAAATGTTATTCAAAATTAATATGTAAACAGAAAAAGTATTTTAAAAATCTATCTATAGGATTGTAATACGTTGGTTTTAATGAGGAAAACTTATTGGGTAGTTTTACTGATATTCGATTTTAGAAAATTTCATTCCATTCTATAATATACTCTAAGAGAAAGAATATACAGGATTATGTCGTATATTTATTCTTCTCTTCAATTCTGGTTTTGTTTACATAAATTTCTTAGATGTTAAAAAAACGCTATTCAAACAGTGACTTTTTTTTCTACAATGTGAATTCACATTCAGTTAAGTGATATATTAATGGTCTAGGTAGGGTCTGGATGTTAAGTTACTAATATATATATATATGTGTGTGTTTGTGTGTGAGTGTGTGAGTGTATATATATATATATATAT